>OV651816.1:37946363-37986363 GCA_927349885.1 Psylliodes chrysocephalus | reverse complement strand
AATAATAACAATAATAACAATAATAACAATAATAACAATAATAACAATAATAACAATAATAACAATAATAACAATAATAACAATAATAACAATAATAACAATAATAACAATAATAACAATAATAACAATAATAACAATAATAACAATAATAACAATAATAACAATAATAACAATAATAACAATAATAACAATAATAACAATAATAACAATAATAACAATAATAACAATAATAACAATAATAACAATAATAACAATAATAACAATAATAACAATAATAACAATAATAACAATAATAACAATAATAACAATAATAACAATAATAACAATAATAACAATAATAACAATAATAACAATAATAACAATAATAACAATAATAACAATAATAACAATAATAACAATAATAACAATAATAACAATAATAGCAATAATAACAATAATAACAATAATAACAATAATAGCAATAATAACAATAATAACAATAATAACAATAATAACAATAATAACAATAATAACAATAATAACAATAATAACAATAATAACAATAATAACAATAATAACAATAATAACAATAATAACAATAATAACAATAATAACAATAATAACAATAATAGCAATAATAACAATAATAACAATAATAACAATAATAACAATAATAACAATAATAACAATAATAACAATAATAACAATAATAACAATAATAACAATAATAACAATAATAACAATAATAACAATAATAACAATAATAACAATAATAACAATAATAACAATAATAACAATAATAACAATAATAACAATAATAACAATAATAACAATAATAACAATAATAACAATAATAACAATAATAACAATAATAACAATAATAACAATAATAACAATAATAACAATAATAACAATAATAACAATAATAACAATAATAACAATAATAACAATAATAACAATAATAACAATAATAACAATAATAACAATAATAACAATAATAACAATAATAACAATAATAACAATAATAACAATAATAACAATAATAACAATAATAACAATAATAACAATAATAACAATAATAACAATAATAACAATAATAACAATAATAACAATAATAACAATAATAACAATAATAACAATAATAACAATAATAACAATAATAACAATAATAACAATAATAACAATAATAACAATAATAACAATAATAACAATAATAACAATAATAACAATAATAACAATAATAACAATAATAACAATAATAACAATAATAACAATAATAACAATAATAACAATAATAACAATAATAACAATAATAACAATAATAACAATAATAACAATAATAACAATAATAACAATAATAACAATAATAACAATAATAACAATAATAACAATAATAACAATAATAACAATAATAACAATAATAACAATAATAACAATAATAACAATAATAACAATAATAACAATAATAACAATAATAACAATAATAACAATAATAACAATAATAACAATAATAACAATAATAACAATAATAACAATAATAACAATAATAACAATAATAACAATAATAACAATAATAACAATAATAACAATAATAACAATAATAACAATAATAACAATAATAACAATAATAACAATAATAACAATAATAACAATAATAACAATAATAACAATAATAACAATAATAACAATAATAACAATAATAACAATAATAACAATAATAACAATAATAACAATAATAACAATAATAACAATAATAACAATAATAACAATAATAACAATAATAACAATAATAACAATAATAACAATAATAACAATAATAACAATAATAACAATAATAACAATAATAACAATAATAACAATAATAACAATAATAACAATAATAACAATAATAACAATAATAACAATAATAACAATAATAACAATAATAACAATAATAACAATAATAACAATAATAACAATAATAACAATAATAACAATAATAACAAGTTACAAGTCCTGGACCAGCTTTTCGGAATACATACAGAACTACAGAAAGCGGCGATCTTGGGAACATGCAATGTTGTCTGTAAAGTACTCAACAAGCCTGCGGAAGAACAGGAACAATAAGAAGAAAAGAAAAATCTTGCGAGCTTTGTGATTTGCCTCATCGGCCGCAAGAAACACGTGATAACAAAAAAAAAAACAATAATAATAATATTATTAAAAATAGATAGATTTATTGACCAATAATTCATACAATAATAGTACATTAGAGTCACAACGACAATGTTTACGATTAAAATTACAATTACATATTGAAATAGTCAATTAAATGAAGATAAAGATAAAATTGTCAATAGTTATAAACTTATTAAAAAAAATTAAATATACATAAAAACAAATACGATATAAAAATAAAATATAAAAAATATTAAAAAATAAAACACTTCAAGTGTACATTTATGTCGGAAACAAATGTTTTACAAATAAATTAAAATGACACAAAAATGTAATAAAAGTACTTATAATAAAAAGGATAACAAGTGAGTTTAGATTTTTTAAAATTTAAAAATTCCTCAACTGAGTAAAACCACTCCTCAAGTAAGAACTCTCTAGCTAATTTCTGAACTCGTTTTGTATTTAGTAAATTAAAATTTAATTCGTTATGCAGGTCTTAGAGTTTAGTGTTTGATTTATTTTTTTCAGACACATTTAGCTTAGATTTGGGCAGCACTAAATCATTATTGTTCCCGGGGTTGTGATGGTGTACATTTGCATGCCTACAAAACGTATTAAGACTACTATTAGATGAAGAGCTGGCTACACAAAAATAGGGATGACTCGGTAAAGTCTACACTTTTCTATTTACAGTTTCGATTGTAACCTTAGACTAGATAATAAAGAGAGGACTCATAACGCCGCTGAAAATCTTGTTCCATTCTGACACCAACGATATTCGACCAAAGGCGTAACATGTTGGAAATAAAAAAACGAACTTGTATTTATGTTATTAGCACTTAATTGATCTTTTTAGGTATAAAGCAAGTTCAACGCGTAAAATTTAAAATAAATAGGAAACAATAAATAAGACCCAAGAAAAAAAATATATTGAAATAAATTGAATAAAATCGTTTGCATAATAAAATTAGTGTTTTTTTTTTTAAATTCCACAAAATAAAACATAATGATCTACATGTAATACAAAAAGATTTATTTTTAGTTAATAAAGAATGACACTACCCAGATAGCAAGATAGCACAGACACGTTTTGAAGACATCTTAAATACGTTTATTCACGACGTTCGTGACGTTTTAAATATCTACGCTAATATCCAAAAGATATAGGACGTACATTGTTACAAAACAAGGCGTCTTTAGGACAATTTTGTACGTCTTTAAGACATCCAATTTTGTGCGTCTTTAAAAGAAATCGTATTAGACGTGTTTAATTTGTCTATTTACTTGATGGAAATTCGTTTAAAAAAATAAATGAATACTTGTCTACTATATTATTACTGTTCATTATACAATATTAAACTATTAAAACTGACACAAAGTAAATATTATTTTACAGTGTTGTATAAAATAATTAGAAAATGACTTGTTGCTATAAGAAACTATTCCCAGAAATCCTACTTTTTTCCAGTTTGGTCGATTTAAAAAACTTTTATGATATTAATTTTAGACAAAGCGTCTCTAACTAATGTCCCCGTAGCATATAATTTTGTTGAATTATTGTTTCAAGGTGTATTTCTAAAAAATAAGACATTAAAAAGAGGTTATGAAATTAAAAGTCAAACAAATTAAAACTTAGCGTTTTTAATGATAAAGTTTACTAGTTACAGTATACCTAAGTTTTAATAATGGCAAATAAATAATATAAAAAGACAATATATAAAAACACACAACCACGAAAAAGTAATGAAAATGTCCACAGACTGATGCTAAAAATATTATACAATGGCTGTCCCGAGAAGAAGGCAGCCAGAGGAAGAACACCACTCAATACGCGCCCGCGAGACTATCCAATCAGCCAATGACAATGACGATCATACATGCGCTGTAGGCAGCGCCAAGAACGGCGTCGTGGCGCCATATTCAAATATAGCGAAAAGAGTTGAACGTCTACATTATCGACATATTCAAAACGTCCTAAAAACATCCCAACAAAGACGTTTTACGTTTGGACAAAAGTAAGACATGAAATGGACGTATTTAAGATGTAGTGTGCTATTTGGGTATTATTAAATTAAGCTAGTAAGAAAAATTATACATAAATGAAGGTACATTTATAACTGACCCTTAAATAATACTTATTTGGTATAATAACAAGAAGTTTTAGCGAAACTCTTTTATATATCTTTGAAGTTTTTGTTTAAGAACTTTGATTTGTCTTGTTTTTTCTTTATTCTCTTTTACCTGTTGTAAAACTTATTTTCTAAGCCGTTTTATGCTAGGGCTTTCTAGGATAGAGTCCTTATTTGCATTTTTATTTGCAATGATCTTTTTTTTAAGTCCTACAAACAATAAATTATTATGGTAATGTTTTGAATTATACACGAAAGTGTTACTAAATTCTTAAAAGTTCATAGCATAATAATGAAAAGTAATTAAAAAAATATATATGTTTTATTGTGTTTATTAGTATAAGCGCCTTCTTCGGCTGCATGTTTTTAGGAAATTCATGAAATACAGTAGAAAATGTTTAGTAAACGTCTTTAAAAAAAATGTCTTTTAAAATGTTTTGAACACAATCTATCATTTGACGTAGGCATCCAATTTGCAATTTTCGTTGCCTAAATCCAAAGATTTTTTGCTGGATCCTCAGGAAATCTAAAATAAAACAACAAATAAACATTGCTACAATTAAATAAAAAGCAAAAGTAAATTAGAGTTTAATAAAAGTTAATATTTAGAATTGTACGTCACGCCACTGGAAAAAATTACTTGTCTGGCCATTTTAATATCATTAATTGCTTAAATATCAATGAAAAGTATAAAATAAACAAACTTAGTGGATAAAATTTATTACTCTGGAGTGAGACATGTTCAATATGTAAATACCAAGTTGTATAACACCAAATAAAATAAAAAATATAAGAAAATATATAAAGTAAAAACGATTGATGTTTATCATTTACCTGTGAAATGTAATATCTGCTTCTTTCTTGCCGCTATAACTTTTACACTGATATGCTACCATTGTAATAAACCAATTATTAAATGTCGTTTCATTCAAAAATCAGAAATAACTTTGGTGTCACCGAAATGATTAGCACCAAAATAATGGCGGTTAATAGATAATGGGCCGGAATACTACGTGTGCTCGATATACTTGTTACGCGTCCTCTCTTTATTGCCTAGTCTAAGATTGTAATCAACATAGCGAGAGGCGGGCAGACAGAAGTCACCCTGGAACACATACTTTGATTACGGGGTTGTCAATTTTACCAGTGTCAGATAAAAACCAAATTTTGCTTTTTAATTATAAACTAATTTTTTAGCTTATAATTTTACATATTTTCAAGTCCAACAAAAGTTTTTGCACTACAGAACAAAATGAATTACTGAACTCTTTACATCAGCTATCACCAGCACAAAATAAGTCTTTATTAGATCTTGAGAAGGAACTGTATTAAACCCTAGAAGAGTTTAAGGATAATGAAGAAGTGTCAAGGGAAATAATACAATTGTAAAATAAAGTTACTGCTTGTAAATCTAAAATAGTCACTTATTCGCAATCATATTTTGGCCCTTTTACAGTAATAGTCGAACAAAAGTCAATAGAGAAAACATACCGAGTCTATATCCTATGGACTTGGGAAAAAGATTCCATGCCCTAGGAATCTCTAATGTTAAAAGTATTAAAAAGAAAGGCAAACACAGAGTTGAAATAAATTTTAATCTTCCACATGAAGCCAATAAAATACTTTGTAACGAGACACTCTTACGTGAGGGTTATAAAATATACATTTCTCAAAGGTTTTTAACTGTCAAAGGCATTATTAGAGATGTAGGCTATTCCATTACAAGTGAAGATATTTTACAAAATGCTGGCAACAAATACAATATTATAGAAGCCCGTAGACTAAACAGGAGAATAGTCACTAAAGAAGGAATTCAGTATCTACCTTCATCTACTTTTTTACTAACTTTTAAAGGAAAAAGAAGACCTGAAGAAATTGAAATTTACACGTCCCATACTAAAGTTTTTGCTTATATTCCTCCTGTTACGCAATGTAGAAACTGTTGGAGATTTGGTCATGCCCAAATTCAATGTTGAAGTAAAAATCGTTGTAACTGCTGCTGTGAAAGTCATGAAAATTGTGATAAAGAACCTGTATGTATTTTTTGCGATCAGAATCACAAATCTACAGATAAAAATTGCCCTGAGTTTTCCCGCCAGAAGAATATTATTGAACTAATGTCCTTTCAGGATTTGTCATATTATGAGGCATCAAAATTATCTCCTCCAATTATATCCAGAAATATCAACAAATATAATTTTCAACGTACCCCTCAGTCTTTTCCACCGTTAACTGCCACTCTCTCTGAATCATCCTCTTCAACAAGACGGTCTTATGCAAAAGTTACTATGACACCAAAAAGAAAAAAGGTAAACGTGATTGAGAAAACAGGCTACGATATATTAGCACATAAAGGAGTTCTGCTTCCTCAACCGACCAGATTAGTATCTCAATCATCAGTATATCAATATACTCAAGAAAAGGTCACACCAAACACAAAATTAGACTCTCAACCCTCAGTATATCAATGTACTCAAGGTAAAATAACACCAGATAATCTATCTCCTCCGCATTCTTCTCTCCTGGATTGATATCCATTTAGACGCATCTGACAATAACAATCCTAATGATTCCGGGAGCATATTAATTGATGATATTCCAAATACTCCTTTCTCTTCTTCATTTCCAAAAATTTAAATATGACAAATTCGAACTGCTGCACATTTAGCAATTTATATCGTAATAAGTATTTAAAATAATTTAAGTAACCTATTCTAATTATTATTTAAATTAATTTTAATGGACTTCATTGAACTATTCGTAGTTTTTATACGAACAAAGATACACTGGTACACTTAATTCGAGACTTTAAGTTGGACATAGTGTGCTTAAATGAAACATTTCTAAAGTATAATCAAATATCTTTTATTCGAGGTTTTGACTGTATAAGACACGACAGGTATGATGGGTACGGGGGAGTAGCCATATTTATTCATAATAAAATCGCGTTTAATCGAATAATCCTAACAAATATATTATTACCTGACTCTTGGCAAATTGTAGTAATAGAATTACCTCCTTTAGTTCTTATTAGTATTTACATAACTCCTGACACAATTTTATCTAGGAATATTTTTGGTAATGTGTTCACTTTCATTAGTGCAAAATCACACAAACCAATTGTTTTAATAGGGGATCGTAATACTCAACATACTGCCTGGGGCTCTGGTTATTGTAACAGGAATGGCTTAACTCTTGAAAAGTTTCTAGATGACTACGGACTTGTCATACTCAATGATGACACTCCCACTAGAATTACTTATCCAGATGAAGGAGCTAGTGCTCCCGACGTATGTATCTGTCCTCCGGAACTGGCTACTAAATCAAATTGGCAAGTAATATATGATTCTGGGACCAGTGACCACCTTCCTTGCCTTGCACACTTTAGTAATGGAGATAAAGGAAAAATAGACCATAGTAAAACAACTCTTGGGCGATTTAATACTAAAAGAGCTAATTGGCCACTATTTACATCAACCATAGAAGCTGAATTTAATACTATAGACAGAACATACGGTGAATTTTCTAAAATCATAATTTCGGCTGCAAAGAGAACAATTCCATTAAAAAATGTAAAAAGGTTAGTAAACCTCGAAATATTTGGTGGAATGATGCTTGTACAGTAGCAATTCAAGCACGCAAGGAGGCACTTTGACAATACAAAGAAAATGCAACGATTAAGAACTACGTGAAATTTAAAAAAATTCAAACAAGGACAAGAAGAAAACTAAAAGAACAGAAAATGCAAAATTTTCAGGAATTTTGCTCTAGCTTATCTCCGAATAAAAAGGTATCAGAGATATAGAATGTTGTAAAAGCTTTTTCTAATTCACAAAAACAATATCGTCGATGCCCACCTCTCAATTCTAACATTGGCCCTTTATTATTACAAGAGCTTACTGATAATATTGATCAGGATAACATATCTGAAATAAATTTTTCTGTGAAAATAAGTAAACCTTTCACTTTAGATGAAGTTAATTCTGTTCTCCAGGGGAAAAGGGACACGGCTCCAGGTTTAGATAACATATCAAATATTATGCTATCCCACCTTCCTTTAAGTGGTCTGGAATATTTATTAAATATATATAATAGAGTTTTAACAAATTTGGAACCTATTCCTCAAGAGTGGAAATCTCAACTGGTGACGCCTGTACCCAAGCCTGGAAAAGATATTAGTTCTACGGAAGGTTAAAGACCTATTAACCTTTACTCCTGTCCCGGTAAATTATTTGAATTATTAATTAAAAACAGAATAGAGTGGCATTTAGAAAATAAAAGCCTGCTTAATTCAAAACAGTCAGGTTTTCGACGAGGAAGAGGAATTCAGGACAACTTAACGGCTTTGTATTCATTAATTGCTACAAGCCTAACTGACAAAGATGATGCTGTGGTAGCTCTGCTTGATATATCATCAGCTTATGACACTGTAAATATTTCAAAATTATTTAAAAGGTTAGCGGAATAAACACTTCCGGAGGATATTTGTAGAAGTTGCATTTCCTTATTGTCGCAGCGAAGCATTAGCGTTTTGGATTCGTTATCTGGAAATATCATAGGCCCACGTATCACAAATAAGGAAGTTCCTCAGGGATCCCCTTTAAGCCCTATAATATTTAATATATATTGTGACTTTCTTAAAACAGTGATTTCCGAGAATGTAACTCTACTCGGTTATGCAGATGATTTTATTCTAATTTGCACTGGCCATAATCGGAAAAAGATGATCAATGATGTTAATGAGTCACTTAAAAATATTAATTCTTATTTGGAGGAAAATGGACTACAATTATCTTCTTCAAAATGTATGGCTATCTGTTTTAAAAATAAATGTAAACCCAACCCGTTAGATTACATTAAAATTAATGGAAACAAAATTCCCTGGAAAAATGAAATTAAATATCTACTTAGGAGTTACTTTTCAACATAATTTGAATTGGAAGCCACATGTAGAGTACATATGTGGCAAAGCACTAAAAGGCATTAACTTAATGAAATGCTTATGCCGTACATGGTGGGGTGCCCACCCATCTACTATTCTTATGATTTATTAAGCCTTGGTTCGTAGTCATGTAGATTTTGGAAGTATTCTTTTTGGCCGTTGTTCCCAAGAGCTCTTGAAACGATTAGATAAAATGCAATATTAAGCTATTCGTGTAGTATTAGGTATGATGCGCTCGACACCAACTAATATATTGCTATCTGAAAGTGGAGAGTCAACCTTAAAGTCTCGAAAAGAAGCTGGTTAGCACTAAAATACGTAACTAAGATTTCATCCTATAAAAATCCCTTTTATTACTACATAAGTTCTTTAAACGAATGCTTTTTGAGAGATGTCCAGTTTTGGCCTGCCAATAAAATTGCACCGATTATGGAAGGGTTCCATGCTATTAGGCATTTTCTTTAAGAAATTCATTTTTTAGATACCTTTCCGTGCTTTCAATTTCCCATAGAAATACAGGTTGCGACTATTCCCTTTATGGAAATAAATTTAGATAAATGTACATTCAATAAGCAAAATTTTATAATAGAAGCCAAGTCAAAATTTCCCAACTATACATTTTTATTTACTGATTGATCCAAAGATCGGCAGGGCAAAACTGGCGCATGGCGCTGGTATCTTTTCTACAAATTTAATTGCCAAATCTTTTCGACTTCCAAATTTCTTTTCAATCTGTTAGGCCGAAATATATGCAATTATAGAAGCGGTTATATTTATTATATCTGAAAATATTAGCAAGGCAGTTATTTTCAGCGACTCTAAAAGTGCTCTCCAAAAAATATCCAGTAATTACATATCGACTAAAATGGACTATTTAACATTTGTTAGATAGATATTTGTCTAGCATGGATTCCTAGTCACTGTGGAATAACTGGAAATGAGGAAGTAGATAAACTGGCCAAAAAAGGCCGACTGCAAATATTAAATAATAATGCCAGGGTGCATCATAGTGAACTCTTGCCCTTTTTTAAATTTAATTCATGGAAAAAATGGAAGGAGAAATATAAAGTGATATGCCAAGTTAAAGTGGAAACTATATGGAGATGTAATTGAAATTCCATTAAAGAGACCGTGGTTTGCAAAAATAAAAAAATTAAATAGAAGGGATATGCAGATTAAGAAGCGGTCATTGTTTAAGTGTGATGGATCTAAAGAAAATAGGTGTAAAAGAAAATGATAGGTGTATACGTGTGGAGAACGGGATGATTTACAACATATTTTTTTTAATTTTCAAAATAATTTTTATATTATTTATACATTTTTAGAGAGTTTAGATATTCCAACAAATTTTATAATTCCTGTTACACCTTTTTGATATATTGTTTAAACTTCTGTCTTTCGGTAATATTAAAAAAAATATCAAAATTTATACAAATGTCTAAAATTAAGCTGTAAAATATTGTAATTATTTACCTGTTGTTACCAAATGGCTGTATCATCCTAGCTGTGTAGGCCAATAAATTATAAAAAAAAACTTTGATTACTATGGTGCAAGAGAGACGTCCGACACGCCCAACATAAGGCGCGGCCCACATACTCTGATTACTATACGGTGCAAGAGAGAGGTCCGACACGCCCAACGTAGGGCGCGGCCATTTTGATGCCTTTACCACAGTTTAAAGCTAAAGAATCAGTTCGCTCACTCTGCGTCGGCACTTTTAATCTCAATGTTCCAGTTTATACACTGCGCAACTCGGATAAGACAATATATGACAACCGCCTATAATAAAACAGCAGTCTTCTGCGCATCCTGAATTTGTATCCCTAGAGTAGATGTTATTTTGGAACTTTCAACTGGTCCGAGTGAGCTAACTGATTCTTTAGCAATAAACTGTGACTCCAAAAATAATATTTACTGACACTGACAGCAGTAAGCAAAATATCAGGTGCGTTTTAATCATCCGCTTCTGCTTCCGGAATTGTCGGTTTAGTCGTTTTAACCTGTCAGATTAAAACAAGAAAACCGACAGTTCGGAAGCAGAAGCGGATGATTAAAACGAACCTATTAAAAATATTGCGCCAAGATGTAGGCAACACGTAATAAGGCATCAAATTGGCGGAGTTTTCTATCTCCTTTTAAAAGATACTCCGAAAGCTGCGCAGTGCGACTATTCTCCGTATAGAAAGGGAAAATCAAAGTATGTGGCGCGGCCATTTTGATGCCTTTACTACTAGGTTAGGCAACATATATTTTTCCAAAATGTTTAACTGGTAGCCTACATCTTGATATTTTGAGATTTTAAATGAAGGCTACAAAATGTAGAAGAAACGTTTATTTATTTTAAATAATATACAAGAAACTTCTTTGAAGTAGTTATAATTACGAGTGCATCTTGAAATAGAGGTGAGTGGTTTTAAATTATTTTTAAAGCTGTGTATATGATTTTACCTTAATATTATGATATTTTTCGCCAGTCAAATGAACAAACATTTATTTTGTTTTTGTAATCGAATTAAATTACCGGTTTTGAGCTTGCATTAAATTGTAATTAGTGAAATAAAATGGATTCTATGTATTTTGAGGTGATCTTTTCGAAAAAAAGGCAAAACAAAATGTAGCAGTTTTTCGAAAGTGCCGAAATTTTGGATTTTGTCAATTTTTCAATTTTGCGTATGCGCCTATCGCAAATAAATCAATATTTTTAAAACGCAGTTTACGACATTTGAAAGTTTAGAAAAAATAATAATTTTTATGTCTCCTGAGAAATTTTGATCCGATGCACCGTTCTCGCGGTATGGATGATTGAAATTTGTTTAGTATTTTGAGGCGGCAAAGGTCGAAAAATTGAAGTTGTTAAATGTTCAAACACTAAATTCTTCATAACTTTGGTAAAAATTAAGATATTTGAAGAAACAAAAATTCGTTTTAAACTTAAGGGATGTGACTAGTGATTCCCAGATTTGATTTGTAAGGGCCTATCCCACACTCACTATTCCCAATACCAGTTTTTTGTCACTTTATTTATTTCTTGTAATTGTTAATTTGTTCAAACAATCGTATATATACAATTTTAACTTTTGACTTAAAAGTCTTATTCAGATTTTATAACATATTTTTTTAAATTGTAAGTTTACATCCACAATTTTTGTAGATAAGCACTGATGATGGCAAATAAGCCGAAAGCGCTTTGCATTTATTAATTAAAAAGTTTTGCACGAAATACAAGTCTTTCCTTTTAAATCTAAACTAAGTGCACACAGCTGTCAACCTTTTTTGGTTATTTTAATAAATAATATTACTTACATGTTTATTTATATTATTTCGTTTGATTTTAATACTGCTCCCATCTATTGAAATAAATGCTTCAATTTTCTTGGTATTTGCCTTCTACAAAGAATTGGTTCATGACTGATTACATACCTTTATTTATATATATAAGAACAATAAGCATTTTCCTCAAAAAGCTGAGAAGAGACGTAACGAAGTTTAGCTAAAAATAATTTCTAAACAATTTGATTAACGGTTTGTAACCACTGTTCATGTTAAGTGCTTGAGATTCGTAGGAGACCTAAAAAATGAAAAGCTTTAGAATACAACAATAGGAACATAAATAAAGTTGTAACTGTTACTTACAAATGAAAAGATTTAACATAAAATCACGAAGTAAAGCAAGGTTTTCAAGATATTCATTACTTGTTAATGGTTTTGTAAAGTGTAGGTTCGTAAATAATATCTTTAATAATAATAATATTTATTCACACATAATAATAATAATAATAATAATAATAATATAAAAGTTTTACAATAATACACAAACATATGTATTGTAACTTCAATGTAAATAAATCATTGACCCCATTAAAACTGTTAAGTCGAGCATGGGAAATGCCAATTTTTCATAGAACAAAAATTATAGAAAATATTATTAGAAATAACTTTTACTTAAAAAAATTTCTTCTTCAAACGTAAATAACAGATATATTTCATAAAATATAAAAACAGCCTCCCATAAAGTACCCCCCCCAGATGTTCCGCCTTCGTCAAAATCTAATCATTTCACCTCAGGCCGAAATATAACTTAAGTTTAAAATTTAATGTTTTTTCCTTTATCCGTTTTTGAGTTTTCATCAAAATTTACACATTTTTTTAAATATCTCGAATACGGTTTATTTTAGAGAAACTACGTATTCAATAAAAATTTTAAATAAAAATTATATTACAAACAACTTTTACTCGAACAATTTTTATAAAAAATTATTTTTTTTACATTTTGTCAAATTTCTCGAATACGGACCATTTTAGAAAAATTTTGTAGGGTATAAAGATTATAGATAATAATATTGTAAGTAACTTTTATTTGAAATTTTTTTGTCTCTAAACGTAAATAACGGATATATTCTATAAAATATAAAAATGGCTACGTATAAAGTACCCCTCCAAATGTTTCGACTCTGCCCAAAATCTAATCAGTTCACCGCAGGCCAAAATAAAGCTTAAGTTTAAAATTTGGTGTTTTTCTTTGTATCGGTTCGTGAGTTATAGTGGATACAGAAACAGACACAGACACAGACACAGACACAGACACAGACACAGACACAGACATAGACACAGACACAGACACAGACACAGACACAGACACAGACACAGACACAGACACAGACACAGACATAGACACAGACACAGACACAGACACAGACACAGACACAGACACAGACACAGACACAGACACAGACACAGACACAGACACAGACACAGACACAGACACAGACACAGACACAGACACAGACACAGACACAGACACAGACACAGACACAGACACAGACACAGACACAGACACAGACACAGACACAGACACAGACACAGACACAGACACAGACACAGACACAGACACAGACACAGACACAGACACAGACACAGACACAGACACAGACACAGACACAGACACAGACACAGACACAGACACAGACACAGACACAGACACAGACACAGACACAGACACAGACACAGACACAGACACAGACACAGACACAGACACAGACACAGACACAGACACAGACACAGACACAGACACAGACACAGACACAGACACAGACACAGACACAGACACAGACACAGACACAGACACAGACACAGACACAGACACAGACACAGACACAGACACAGACACAGACACAGACACAGACACAGACACAGACACAGACACAGACACAGACACAGACACAGACACAGACACAGACACAGACACAGACACAGACACAGACACAGACACAGACACAGACACAGACACAGACACAGACACAGACACAGACACAGACACAGACACAGACACAGACACAGACACAGACACAGACACAGACACAGACACAGACACAGACACAGACACAGACACAGACACAGACACAGACACAGACACAGACACAGACACAGACACAGACACAGACACAGACACAGACACAGACACAGACACAGACACAGACACAGACACAGACACAGACACAGACACAGACACAGACACAGACACAGACACAGACACAGACACAGACACAGACACAGACACAGACACAGACACAGACACAGACACAGACACAGACACAGACACAGACACAGACACAGACACAGACACAGACACAGACACAGACACAGACACAGACACAGACACAGACACAGACACAGACACAGACACAGACACAGACACAGACACAGACACAGACACAGACACAGACACAGACACAGACACAGACACAGACACAGACACAGACACAGACACAGACACAGACACAGACACAGACACAGACACAGACACAGACACAGACACAGACACAGACACAGACACAGACACAGACACAGACACAGACACAGACACAGACACAGACACAGACACAGACACAGACACAGACACAGACACAGACACAGACACAGACACAGACACAGACACAGACACAGACACAGACACAGACACAGACACAGACACAGACACAGACACAGACACAGACACAGACACAGACACAGACACAGACACAGACACAGACACAGACACAGACACAGACACAGACACAGACACAGACACAGACACAGACACAGACACAGACACAGACACAGACACAGACACAGACACAGACACAGACACAGACACAGACACAGACACAGACACAGACACAGACACAGACACAGACACAGACACAGACACAGACACAGACACAGACACAGACACAGACACAGACACAGACACAGACACAGACACAGACACAGACACAGACACAGACACAGACACAGACACAGACACAGACACAGACACAGACACAGACACAGACACAGACACAGACACAGACACAGACACAGACACAGACACAGACACAGACACAGACACAGACACAGACACAGACACAGACACAGACACAGACACAGACACAGACACAGACACAGACACAGACACAGACACAGACACAGACACAGACACAGACACAGACACAGACACAGACACAGACACAGACACAGACACAGACACAGACACAGACACAGACACAGACACAGACACAGACACAGACACAGACACAGACACAGACACAGACACAGACACAGACACAGACACAGACACAGACACAGACACAGACACAGACACAGACACAGACACAGACACAGACACAGACACAGACACAGACACAGACACAGACACAGACACAGACACAGACACAGACACAGACACAGACACAGACACAGACACAGACACAGACACAGACACAGACACAGACACAGACACAGACACAGACACAGACACAGACACAGACACAGACACAGACACAGACACAGACACAGACACAGACACAGACACAGACACAGACACAGACACAGACACAGACACAGACACAGACACAGACACAGACACAGACACAGACACAGACACAGACACAGACACAGACACAGACACAGACACAGACACAGACACAGACACAGACACAGACACAGACACAGACACAGACACAGACACAGACACAGACACAGACACAGACACAGACACAGACACAGACACAGACACAGACACAGACACAGACACAGACACAGACACAGACACAGACACAGACACAGACACAGACACAGACACAGACACAGACACAGACACAGACACAGACACAGACACAGACACAGACACAGACACAGACACAGACACAGACACAGACACAGACACAGACACAGACACAGACACAGACACAGACACAGACACAGACACAGACACAGACACAGACACAGACACAGACACAGACACAGACACAGACACAGACACAGACACAGACACAGACACAGACACAGACACAGACACAGACACAGACACAGACACAGACACAGACACAGACACAGACACAGACACAGACACAGACACAGACACAGACACAGACACAGACACAGACACAGACACAGACACAGACACAGACACAGACACAGACACAGACACAGACACAGACACAGACACAGACACAGACACAGACACAGACACAGACACAGACACAGACACAGACACAGACACAGACACAGACACAGACACAGACACAGACACAGACACAGACACAGACACAGACACAGACACAGACACAGACACAGACACAGACACAGACACAGACACAGACACAGACACAGACACAGACACAGACACAGACACAGACACAGACACAGACACAGACACAGACACAGACACAGACACAGACACAGACACAGACACAGACACAGACACAGACACAGACACAGACACAGACACAGACACAGACACAGACACAGACACAGACACAGACACAGACACAGACACAGACACAGACACAGACACAGACACAGACACAGACACAGACACAGACACAGACACAGACACAGACACAGACACAGACACAGACACAGACACAGACACAGACACAGACACAGACACAGACACAGACACAGACACAGACACAGACACAGACACAGACACAGACACAGACACAGACACAGACACAGACACAGACACAGACACAGACACAGACACAGACACAGACACAGACACAGACACAGACACAGACACAGACACAGACACAGACACAGACACAGACACAGACACAGACACAGACACAGACACAGACACAGACACAGACACAGACACAGACACAGACACAGACACAGACACAGACACAGACACAGACACAGACACAGACACAGACACAGACACAGACACAGACACAGACACAGACACAGACACAGACACAGACACAGACACAGACACAGACACAGACACAGACACAGACACAGACACAGACACAGACACAGACACAGACACAGACACAGACACAGACACAGACACAGACACAGACACAGACACAGACACAGACACAGACACAGACACAGACACAGACACAGACACAGACACAGACACAGACACAGACACAGACACAGACACAGACACAGACACAGACACAGACACAGACACAGACACAGACACAGACACAGACACAGACACAGACACAGACACAGACACAGACACAGACACAGACACAGACACAGACACAGACACAGACACAGACACAGACACAGACACAGACACAGACACAGACACAGACACAGACACAGACACAGACACAGACACAGACACAGACACAGACACAGACACAGACACAGACACAGACACAGACACAGACACAGACACAGACACAGACACAGACACAGACACAGACACAGACACAGACACAGACACAGACACAGACACAGACACAGACACAGACACAGACACAGACACAGACACAGACACAGACACAGACACAGACACAGACACAGACACAGACACAGACACAGACACAGACACAGACACAGACACAGACACAGACACAGACACAGACACAGACACAGACACAGACACAGACACAGACACAGACACAGACACAGACACAGACACAGACACAGACACAGACACAGACACAGACACAGACACAGACACAGACACAGACACAGACACAGACACAGACACAGACACAGACACAGACACAGACACAGACACAGACACAGACACAGACACAGACACAGACACAGACACAGACACAGACACAGACACAGACACAGACACAGACACAGACACAGACACAGACACAGACACAGACACAGACACAGACACAGACACAGACACAGACACAGACACAGACACAGACACAGACACAGACACAGACACAGACACAGACACAGACACAGACACAGACACAGACACAGACACAGACACAGACACAGACACAGACACAGACACAGACACAGACACAGACACAGACACAGACACAGACACAGACACAGACACAGACACAGACACAGACACAGACACAGACACAGACACAGACACAGACACAGACACAGACACAGACACAGACACAGACACAGACACAGACACAGACACAGACACAGACACAGACACAGACACAGACACAGACACAGACACAGACACAGACACAGACACAGACACAGACACAGACACAGACACAGACACAGACACAGACACAGACACAGACACAGACACAGACACAGACACAGACACAGACACAGACACAGACACAGACACAGACACAGACACAGACACAGACACAGACACAGACACAGACACAGACACAGACACAGACACAGACACAGACACAGACACAGACACAGACACAGACACAGACACAGACACAGACACAGACACAGACACAGACACAGACACAGACACAGACACAGACACAGACACAGACACAGACACAGACACAGACACAGACACAGACACAGACACAGACACAGACACAGACACAGACACAGACACAGACACAGACACAGACACAGACACAGACACAGACACAGACACAGACACAGACACAGACACAGACACAGACACAGACACAGACACAGACACAGACACAGACACAGACACAGACACAGACACAGACACAGACACAGACACAGACACAGACACAGACACAGACACAGACACAGACACAGACACAGACACAGACACAGACACAGACACAGACACAGACACAGACACAGACACAGACACAGACACAGACACAGACACAGACACAGACACAGACACAGACACAGACACAGACACAGACACAGACACAGACACAGACACAGACACAGACACAGACACAGACACAGACACAGACACAGACACAGACACAGACACAGACACAGACACAGACACAGACACAGACACAGACACAGACACAGACACAGACACAGACACAGACACAGACACAGACACAGACACAGACACAGACACAGACACAGACACAGACACAGACACAGACACAGACACAGACACAGACACAGACACAGACACAGACACAGACACAGACACAGACACAGACACAGACACAGACACAGACACAGACACAGACACAGACACAGACACAGACACAGACACAGACACAGACACAGACACAGACACAGACACAGACACAGACACAGACACAGACACAGACACAGACACAGACACAGACACAGACACAGACACAGACACAGACACAGACACAGACACAGACACAGACACAGACACAGACACAGACACAGACACAGACACAGACACAGACACAGACACAGACACAGACACAGACACAGACACAGACACAGACACAGACACAGACACAGACACAGACACAGACACAGACACAGACACAGACACAGACACAGACACAGACACAGACACAGACACAGACACAGACACAGACACAGACACAGACACAGACACAGACACAGACACAGACACAGACACAGACACAGACACAGACACAGACACAGACACAGACACAGACACAGACACAGACACAGACACAGACACAGACACAGACACAGACACAGACACAGACACAGACACAGACACAGACACAGACACAGACACAGACACAGACACAGACACAGACACAGACACAGACACAGACACAGACACAGACACAGACACAGACACAGACACAGACACAGACACAGACACAGACACAGACACAGACACAGACACAGACACAGACACAGACACAGACACAGACACAGACACAGACACAGACACAGACACAGACACAGACACAGACACAGACACAGACACAGACACAGACACAGACACAGACACAGACACAGACACAGACACAGACACAGACACAGACACAGACACAGACACAGACACAGACACAGACACAGACACAGACACAGACACAGACACAGACACAGACACAGACACAGACACAGACACAGACACAGACACAGACACAGACACAGACACAGACACAGACACAGACACAGACACAGACACAGACACAGACACAGACACAGACACAGACACAGACACAGACACAGACACAGACACAGACACAGACACAGACACAGACACAGACACAGACACAGACACAGACACAGACACAGACACAGACACAGACACAGACACAGACACAGACACAGACACAGACACAGACACAGACACAGACACAGACACAGACACAGACACAGACACAGACACAGACACAGACACAGACACAGACACAGACACAGACACAGACACAGACACAGACACAGACACAGACACAGACACAGACACAGACACAGACACAGACACAGACACAGACACAGACACAGACACAGACACAGACACAGACACAGACACAGACACAGACACAGACACAGACACAGACACAGACACAGACACAGACACAGACACAGACACAGACACAGACACAGACACAGACACAGACACAGACACAGACACAGACACAGACACAGACACAGACACAGACACAGACACAGACACAGACACAGACACAGACACAGACACAGACACAGACACAGACACAGACACAGACACAGACACAGACACAGACACAGACACAGACACAGACACAGACACAGACACAGACACAGACACAGACACAGACACAGACACAGACACAGACACAGACACAGACACAGACACAGACACAGACACAGACACAGACACAGACACAGACACAGACACAGACACAGACACAGACACAGACACAGACACAGACACAGACACAGACACAGACACAGACACAGACACAGACACAGACACAGACACAGACACAGACACAGACACAGACACAGACACAAACACAGACACAGACCTAGACGCAGACGCAGACGCAGACGCATACGCATACGCATACGCATACGCAAACGCAGACGCAGACGCAGACGCAGACGCAGACGCAGACGCAGACGCAGACGCAGACGCAGACGCAGACGCAGACGCAGACGCAGACGCAGACGCAGAAGCAGACGCAGACGCAGACGCAGACGCAGACGCAGACGCAGACGCAGACGCAGACGCAGACGCAGACGCAGACGCAGACGCAGACGCAGACGCAGACGCAGACGCAGACGCAGACGCAGACGCAGACGCAGACGCAGACGCAGACGCAGACGCAGACGCAGACGCAGACGCAGACGCAGACGCAGACGCAGACGCAGACGCAGACGCAGACGCAGACGCAGACGCAGACGCAGACGCAGACGCAGACGCAGACGCAGACGCAGACGCAGACGCAGACGCAGACGCAGACGCAGACGCAGACGCAGACGCAGACGCAGACGCAGACGCAGACGCAGACGCAGACGCAGACGCAGACGCAGACGCAGACGCAGACGCAGACGCAGACGCAGACGCAGACGCAGACGCAGACGCAGACGCAGACGCAGACGCAGACGCAGACGCAGACGCAGACGCAGACGCAGACGCAGACGCAGACGCAGACGCAGACGCAGACGCAGACGCAGACGCAGACGCAGACGCAGACGCAGACGCAGACGCAGACGCAGACGCAGACGCAGACGCAGACGCAGACGCAGACGCAGACGCAGACGCAGACGCAGACGCAGACGCAGACGCAGACGCAGACGCAGACGCAGACGCAGACGCAGACGCAGACGCAGACGCAGACGCAGACGCAGACGCAGACGCAGACGCAGACGCAGACGCAGACGCAGACGCAGACGCAGACGCAGACGCAGACGCAGACGCAGACGCAGACGCAGACGCAGACGCAGACGCAGACGCAGACGCAGACGCAGACGCAGACGCAGACGCAGACGCAGACGCAGACGCAGACGCAGACGCAGACGCAGACGCAGACGCAGACGCAGACGCAGACGCAGACGCAGACGCAGACGCAGACGCAGACGCAGACGCAGACGCAGACGCAGACGCAGACGCAGACGCAGACGCAGACGCAGACGCAGACGCAGACGCAGACGCAGACGCAGACGCAGACGCAGACGCAGACGCAGACGCAGACGCAGACGCAGACGCAGACGCAGACGCAGACGCAGACGCAGACGCAGACGCAGACGCAGACGCAGACGCAGACGCAGACGCAGACGCAGACGCAGACGCAGACGCAGACGCAGACGCAGACGCAGACGCAGACGCAGACGCAGACGCAGACGCAGACGCAGACGCAGACGCAGACGCAGACGCAGACGCAGACGCAGACGCAGACGCAGACGCAGACGCAGACGCAGACGCAGACGCAGACGCAGACGCAGACGCAGACGCAGACGCAGACGCAGACGCAGACGCAGACGCAGACGCAGACGCAGACGCAGACGCAGACGCAGACGCAGACGCAGACACAGACACAGACATTATCTCAATTTTCCAGATTTATGGAAGAAGCACCTGAATAAATTTACCTTCTAGTAAAAGTCGTACCATTTTTGGGTTAACAGGTGTTTGCAGGCAAGATGAGCTTCGCAGGATAATGATTGATCTCATATAGGATAAAGGAAATTTTATAGACGTTAAAATCACTGATAGTAAAAACAATACTTCAAGAATCTTTGTAGTATCCACTAAAACAAATAAGGCTCTGTCATAAATATACAAATTTGCGAAAACCATACACACCTTACAGGCCTTTGTTGTGCAGTAAAGACAAGGAATATGAAGTACTCAATGTTTTGAAATAAATTCGTATGCCTTAGTACAATTGGAAAATCTAGAGCAGTATACAAGGCATAGTTTTCGTTGTTCCTCGGCTACCATCTTGGCTGATTCTGAAACAGGAATCACTAATGTCCAAGCGACTTGGTGGCTAAAAATATAGCACTGTTGCCGAGAGCTACAGTGATGTTATTAGCTACGAACAACTGCCCTTTTACATTAAGTCGACCTTCATCAAGTCATATGAACAGCTGCCCGTCTTTTTGCGTTAAATCAATATTTATCAAGCAACCTAAACAACTGCCATTCTAAGTTAAATCAACCTTCATTATCCTATTTGGTCAACTGTCCTGAGTTAAATTAGGCTTTATCAAGTCATAATATTAACTGCCCTTCCACTTTGTTAGTATCCATCATGCTATACCTAAGGCCACCCATTAAATGTAGTAATTAGATCTACAATCAATTTCTATGATGTTAATCATTAATCTTTATTTATAAATATTATGAACAAATAATTTTATTTTATATTATTTTTTATTGTTATGTAATTTTTTGTTGTATAGTTCTTTATTTCAAGTTTAATTAAAAAATTATTAATAAATTCGATTTTTTTTGTTGTATTAGACATAAGGCTTGTAGGAAAATATTTTTCCTAACACGTGCATAAAGTACATTTCTTGCACGCAAAATATCTATTTTGATCGCCCTTAAAAGTATAGTTTAATTTTTTATTTTGTAGATAATGCACGAAGAAAGATGAGAATAATTAAAAAATCTTGAAGGACGTACATTTTTCTATTTTTTTGTAACATAAGTTATAATTCTGATGAAACATTATTATCAGATTGCTTATACCCTTGTGATAGATAATATGAAGATAAGTTTGTTACTCCGCATAATTTCTTTATAATTCTTATTCAAGTGGTGATTTTTAGTATATATATATACTTGGCAAAAACACATAAGGTATCATTCATTTTGTTGTTCTATCTAGGTAAGTCTTTTTATTATTACTTAAAAAATATAACTTTCTTTATTTAAAAATTTCATTTTAAATTTCTGCTTATTAAAATAAATGTCAATAAGACTAATTAGATCATAGGCATAATGTTACTAGACTGATATTTATGATTCCAAAATATGCCAGATTTAATAAAATAAAATTTGAATTAATTTATAAATGCTCGTATTTAACTTGCACTGTTACTGCTCATTGAATTTAGGATGTAGTTTCTTATCTCGAACTGTTTATTTTCCAGAAAAATCAAAATGAAATTATTCATTATCTTCGCTGCAGCTCTTTTGGCAGTTACTGCCCTTCCGGCCCAGCAACACTGGACCTCGTTCAAGGTATTTTCTTTACATAAAAAGTTTCAAAAATTTCCAAATATCCAAAAAAATCAAATTGGAATGAATTAATTAAAATTATTAATATTTTAATGAATTTGATCAAAAAACGCTTAAATAAAAAATTAAAAACTAAAGTTCTCAAATCAATTTATTTGTGAAAGTGTTTGTAGATCTTATTGGACATGCCAAAATTGTACAATGATTACATTATTCCAAAAAATACACAAAAATTTAATGGTTTTTTGCATATTTTAAAATACGACAAAAAAATAATGAAAAAAAAAAATATTATTAATTCTAACTTCAAAAGTTCCATACACGAACATTAAAAAAAATCCTAGACAATTTTAAAAAATTAAAAACAAACTAATAATTCTATAAAAGCAATTAAAATCTGTAAGAAAACATAAAAGAATTACGAATATAGAAGATTCGGGAGGAAATGGCACTATATAAAAGACATATAGAGGGAGCCAAAATAAGCAAAATAAGCTCATATGTTCAAGTCAATTTTAATTTGTTTCAGAAATAAAACGCTTTTTTTTAAATGTCAAAGTGCATCAATTTTTTGCATGGTACGACGCGGAAATAAGAGAAGCGTTAGTAGATCGCATTCTTAATGCAGCAGATAACATTAAAGCGAACTCTGAACACTAGAACTCGCTACTAGTGCAGTTTATAAACGCACAAATAAGTGTATTGAAGTGCGCGATGGTGTTTTCGAAAATTTGTTGTAAATTAATGTTATTTGTTTATTTTTATAATGTACTTTGTAATACATTTTTGTTTATCTTTCAAATTACAACTAATCAAAATATCTCTGAAACAAATGAAAATCGGACTTGAACATATGAGCCTATTTTACCTATTTTGGCCTCCTTGACATGTTCTTGAAATATTGCCACTTGCTTCCAAATCACGCTGTATAAAAATCAATAAAAAAATTAAAAATTTCCATTGTTAATTAAAAAATTTATATTAAACATCTCAATAAAAACCAAAAATTTTTATGGTATGAAATACTTTTCAAAACCGATAAAAATTTAAAGCACAGCATTAACAAAATGCACCTATTCTCTCTAAAGCCGGAGAGGCTATCCGCGAGACTAATGTGCATTCACGTTCTCGCGGCAATTACGCTTGAATGTCTACGGTCACGTCTAGGATGAGTGAAGGCTGGACATAGCCGACTAGCTTTTAACCATCGACCACGTGAAATGAAAGATGATGAATAAATTTATGATGCATGGATAGAAGTAGGGCATCCAAACTGTGGCACAATAGGCCATCTGCGCTTCAGTAACCCTATGCGAACCCCAAAAATGGGAAGAGCAGACTGGACTCAAAGCCTAATTGAGAGAAACCAGTGTCTGGATCCAAGCCTGTTTGGTGTGTCTGTGGGAATCCCTCGAAGAAGATATGTCAGAAAGGCTGTAAAAAAACGCTCTATGAGGTATAGAAAGTCGTCGCTCTATAAAAGTAACACTGTATTACCTACAATCCGTAGCGACTATAAAAAAATGTATTATAAAACATTTAACGATGCCTTTTTTATTTAAGGCCAAACATGGAAAATCGTACGCAAGTCTGGAAGAAGAACGTGCCCGTTTCCAAATTTTCCAAGACAACGTTCAAAAAGTAAATACACACAACGCCCGCTATGAAGCCGGACTTGAGACCTACACCATGGCAGTCAACAAATTCGCTGATTTGACCCCCAAAGAATTTGGAGCCATGCTCAGACGCAATAACGGTCCAATTCCCAGAATGACCTTGACTTCTCATGTTCAGAGCGATACTGCTCCAGAAGCTATGGACTGGAGGGAAAGGAAAGCTGTTTTGGCAGTCAAGGATCAAGGATATTGCGGATCCTGCTGGGCTTTTAGTACCGTATGTATAATTATCACCAACATTTTATTACAAACATCCATTATTTCCAAAAAGGTAAATCAAACGAGGGTGGTCCTTAGGATCTCACAAGAGATCTCTTGTGAGATCCTAAGGACCACCCTCGTTTGATTTACCTTTTTGAACTTATAACTCACACATGGCTACCACCTTCAACTTTAATCCATTATTTCAATAATTTTCCTATTTTATACTTACTGTAGTGTTTCACCAATTATTAATTTTTGATTAATTTTAGACTGGTGCATTAGAAGGACAGAACGCGATTAAAAACAACGTAACAGTGCCACTCAGTGAACAACAATTGGTTGACTGTGACAAAGAGTATAATGAAGGTTGTAATGGTGGTGACATGCTGACCGCTTTTGAATACGTCATTAAACACGGTCTTAATAGCGAAGATGAATACCCATACGAAGCTGAAGATGGAAAATGCAGAGCCAAAAGCGGTTCTGTCGTTCAAGTTAAGGAAGGCGTATCTGTTGAAGCTACCGAATCTGCCCTTAGGGATGCTGTTGGTGAGTGAGCATTCTTCATAATTGGTTGTATTAATATTCTTAATGTGGTGATTTTCCTTCTTCGTAACTCGATTTGAATTGTACTAAAAATAAGGTATTTGCTTTCTGTTTCTTCTATTTTCGGCTATCTTGAGCCAAATAATTTATACGTTTTTTACAACATCAGCTTGCTATTTTGCCAATATGTTTTATTTGTCTTTCGTCTACATCTCTATTCGTTGTATACATAATTAATATTTGTAGAGGTTTAAGTAAGCTATTAAAATGCATCTATAAAACTCCTTACATTACGTTATGTGTCTTTCGAATCTTATATTAATATTTGCAAAACCAGTCATTTTTGTCTTTCAGCTGGCTTTCATATTTATGCTTTTTGAACGAATATCTCTTAATTGAGATAACCTTCTTATAATAATCTCCTTCTATCAACTCTATTTATCATAATATCTTCAGTATGTATCATTCTTAGTTCCTGATTGTTTATTTGAATTATTTGCTCCATTTTTTTATATCAATATTATTTCTCTTTCAGGTACCGTTGGACCGGTCTCTATAGCCATATACGCTGATCCCTTCCAATTATACAATGATGGTATCTTCGATAAAACCACGTGCTACAACGATAGAGACTTATTAGACCATGGTGTTCTTGTTGTAGCATACGGAACCGAAAACGGCACACAATACTGGGACGTTAAAAACTCATGGGGTGAGGACTGGGGTATGAACGGTTACTTGAGAGTGGCCAGAAATAAAAAGATGTGTGGTATTGGCCTTTACAATGCATACCCAGTCTTGGCTTGATTTATTAATTAAATTTTAATAATTTTGTAAACCATAAAATCTTGATAAATATATAAGTTATTATTACTAAATTTAACTCTAATTGCCTCTCTTCTCTCGAAAAAAACTTATATATCCCTATATTTTATATATATATAGATGCCAGTGCATATTCTATAGGTAATATCCTGTCACAGGGACCAATTGACAAGGATCTTCTAATCGCCTTTGCATTACGGTCCTTGTGCGCTGCAGAAACTAAATATTCTACAATCAAAACATATTCGTCTCTATTTGTTTGGTAGAAAATTTAAATAAGTACCCGATCATAGACCATTAACTTGGACTCGCTCGCTGGCGCTTGAAACTCGAGGAATATGATTACAAAATCATTTACAAACCAGGTAAAATAAATAAAAGCGCAGACGCGCTTTAAAAGATCAAAACTAATCATTTTGATTAATGTTCTAAATTATAAACTCAAATTCATTATATTAATGACACGAATAACGTAGAAACAGATAAAGACCCTCCTATCGAAAAAATCGAGGAAGATCCTCCTGATGTCTCATATATCATCGATCCTTTTAGTATTAAAACAAGTACAATATCAAATGAACTTTTAGAAGAAACTATAACAGAATTCTGAACCTTTATATAATCTTATAAAACTAAATCATTGATTATTCTAAAATATAATTTGTAAATAATTAAATTTTGGACAAAGCTAATAAATATACAAATACATTTTCTTGGCAAAATAATCTATGTGACCTTCACAATAAAATAATAGACGATTTATTAGAGGAGGAACCAGACTTTCAATATAACAAATTTAATATTTTTAGTAGTAAAACCGTTAAAGATCGTAAATAATATGTGGTAGTTTTACCGTTCCATCCAAATTTAGTCATCGAACACCTTTTTTCAGCAATTTACAAAAAACAAGAACGAATTGGACATGACCAAAACGTTCGTAATATTAAAATAATTTAGAATTGCCTATATTAGAAATGTTTTAAGTTAATTTCTAAGAGAAAGGTATCAAAATAAAAGTTTGCTAAAATATTATTAAAACCCCTAATTTGGACGAAATACCGGTGATAATTGATAATTACTACACAGGAAAGCAAACCTTCACATAGGTATACACGAAACAATACGGCGTATAAAAGCAAAATATAATTGGGGACGGATTAACCAAACAAGTTAAAGATTTTATAAAAAAAAATGCAAAATCTGTCAAAAAGTTAAAGTATGTAGGAAAACTTTAAGTAATCCACTCGTAATTACCGAGACACCAAAATCCCCATTCGAAAGAATAAATATCGATTTGTTAAAGATCCTCGCAAAATTTTAAGCCTTGAGAATAAGAGACGAACTCACCAAATTTACACAAGCGTACCCTATCGAAGACAAAACTGCCAAATCGGTAGTTAATAGACTTTTACTTTTACAGTACAGTACGTGACTCCACTTTGAATCCATTGCGATTCAGGTAGAGAGTTCGATAATGCTTTACTCAAAGATTTATGTTCCTTGTATGACATTAAATTGACATACTTAATGTCAATCATCCTCAGTCTAATGGTTCGTTGGAACGATTCCACGCCACCCTTATGGAAATGATAAGAGTTCATAAGACTGAAAACCCGGATGAACACCCCCTCACGATATTACCATATGCAGTAATGTGTTACAATAATACAAAGAATAAAGACCTTAATAACAAAATTTCCTATTATTACCAAACAGCACGCGAAAGAATTGAAAATTCCAGACAAAAAGTGAAAATACGTTTCGATAAAAATATTTTTCCTTACCTTTACGTGAATAGAACACCGGTGACAAAGTATGTGTAAAAGAATCACAAATAACGAATAAATTTAGTAATAAAATTAAAGGACCTTACGAAATTCTTAAAGTATATCCGCGTATGTTGACATTCAGAAGCCAAGTAAAAACACATATTAGTTTCTTAAATGAAATTTCAGAACCAATAAAATTAAAATATCGAGAAATATTTTCCGATACTCAACAGAGTTTTCATAGATCAAAATGGGAATTAACCAATGGTATAGGGAAATCTGGGAGATCTGGGAGATTTGGGAGATGTGGGAGATCTGGTAGATCTGGGAGATCTGGGAGATCTGGGAGATCTGGGAGATCTGGGAGATCTGGGATATCTGGGAGATCTGGGAGATCTGGGAGATCTGGGAGATCTGGGAGATCTGGGAAATCTGGGAAATGTGGGAAATCTGGGAAATCTGGGAAATCTGGGAAATCTGGGAAATCTGGGAAATCTGGGAAATCTGGGAAATCTGGGAAATCTGGGAAATCTGGAAAATCTGGGAAATCAGAAATCAGGAAAATCTGGGAAATCTGGGAAATCTGGGAAATCTGGGAAATTTGGGAAATCTGTAAAATCTGTAAAATCTGGAAAATCTTGGAAATCTTGGAAATCTTGGAAATCTTGGAAATCTTGAAAATCTTGAAAATCTTGGAAATCTTGGAAATCTGGAAGATCTGGACGCATTTAATTATTTCAATGATTGTATAAATAAAGTCACTAAAGATAAGTGTTGCGTGGATTGTTATGTAAAGTAACACAAGAGAGAAAAAATGGATTGTCGCTAACTTCTAAGCCCTGCCTTGTAAAAATAAAATGGTAAATCCCAAATTCGCTTCCTTGGATGATTCCCGGCCGGGAACAGTAATAGTCCTTTGAAAATATGTCAGGTCACAAGTGACCCCCGTGATTACGTTTGATCCGTTAATGAGTCTGCAAAGACCGCGTATTAGTTTATGATTTGCATGTGTTGAACACTAAATTGGCACTGACTGGAAGCGGCCAGAGTACTTGCGGACGGTTAACATAGGAAAAAACTTAGAATATAAAATTCATGATTAAAACAAAATTAAAGGCATATAGAGTGACCCTTTGATATTATGCCATTATTTTAATATAAATTAAAGAAAACGGCAATACACCATTCATTTCATTTAATGTTCCCAAAAAAATAAGTTAACCTAAAAATAATAAATATATTACAAATTGGTCCAGTAAAAAGAGCGTACATTGTTTATGAATAATGCCACCGAACCGTGGAGCGCACCTGGGGCTTCTCCCCCAGAGTCGTCGCAGGGACTTAGGGGGTTATTATTGACAACTTGTGTTATTTTTAACAGGTCTGTTATTTTATAAACACACAGAAATTACAACCTGTTCACAAATAACGTGTCTGTTAAAAATAACATTACTTGTCCATCATAACCCCGTTACACGGCTATCATAAGACCTATGCTAACATACGGTGCAGTTGTCTGGGTACCAAAAACAATTAACAGCTATCCGTAAACTAGAACAAATTCAAAGAACAGCATGTCTCAACATAACAGGAGTTATGAAAACAACACCGACTAGAGCGATGGAAGTCATTCTTAGCCTCACTTCCCTTGATATTGACATCAAGGAGGTTGCTCTGACGATAATGACACGCCTCCGCACGGTCGGAATAGAACCTGATGTAGGATCTGGTGAGGTGAGATGTCACTTTTGGCAGGAGGCGCTGGATACGTTCCCACTGCTTCAAGTGAACATGGACTCCATCTCACCGAAATATATCTTTCATAAGCCATATAAAGTTATAATAGAACAAATAGAAGAGCCGAAAGTGGCAGGTACGATTCTTATCTACACCGACGGTTCTAAAACAAAACAAGGCTCAGGATGTGGAATATACTCCAGATTCTTAAACCTAAACATAAAATGGGCTGTGAGTAATAATGCCAGTGTAGTTCAAACAGAGCTAACGGGGATTCTTATAGCAGCAAAAGAAATAACCAGAAACAATATTACTGGAAGGAACACGCTCATCTATACAGATAGCAGACAAGCACTACCCACCCTGAACAGACCACGAATTTATTTAGGGTTAGTACTAAAATATCACGAAGCTTTGGCCGAAGTATCCATCAACAACGTGGTCACCTTAAGACGGATTAAAGGTCACGCCACATCGAAAGGTAACCCTTTCTGATTCACTAGCCCAGAAAGCAGCCAACTAAATACTTTTTGGACCTGGCCCTTCTATTGGCCTGACAAAATCGACAGTGACAGACCCAATCAAAAAACATTCCCTTGTGAAATTCAAGGAAAGATGGGATGAAACAAGAAACAGTTGCCAGGGAGCTTTTAAGTTATCCTAACAATACTGCAGCAAACAAAAACTTCACTATAACTAGACAGAATCTGCGCCTACTCATAGGCATTTTGACTGGTCATTGCCAAGCAAGGAAGCATCTCCATATCATGGGGCTGTCAGAATCCGCACTCTGCAGAGGGTGCAAACAAGAAGATGACACCATCGAGCATATCCTCTACAATTGTTCGACGCTTTCATTTATTAGAAAATTTGTGTGAGAGTATCGGTTAACACCGGCCGATATAAGAGAAGCACCTCTTGGTGACGTTGCCAACTACATTAAATCAGAATGCCTGTGACTAGGCGCAGGGGAGGAGTTCAAGCACGAGAAAGTGACTTGGAGTCAAAGCCGGTGTATCATAATAAACTTTCGGTATGGGACATAAATTAAGGGCTAGAAAAAGGCGCCGAAGAACAAACAGTAAAAAACGAGTAGCTTTCGGCTCTGGAATTGTCAATAAGATTCGAGGGGCGTTAAAGACGTTTGGAGGTGAACAAATTACTGGAAAAATGCTACATCTTCTCTAAAGGCGGCTCGAAAATATGTCAAAGCAGCTGGGGGTAAAAGAAAAATTAGTATTCCTTGCATTATAGCAATACCGAAAACAGGTGGATTTTTACCACTAATCCCTACTTTTGCTGGATTATCTGCGCTGGGAACTTTAGCTGGGGCAGCGTCTGGTATTTCCAAAGCAGTAAATACGGCAAAAGCAAATAGGGAGCAGTTAGTAGAAACTAATCGGCACAATAAAACCATGAAGGCCATATCTCTCGGAAAAAATGGTAGAGGATTATATTTAAAGCCCTTTAAAAAGGGGGTCGTCCTTTATTTGAAACAATGTCAGCCAAAAAACTAGTGAATATACTACCTCGAAAACCTCTCAGTAATTTAGACATACAATTTTATGCTAATAGATTCAACATCCCATACTTTCAAGGTGATAAGAGATGATTTCCCATATTCTGGACCACTAAAAAATGAATCAGAAGTTGTCAATCTTGATAGTACCTACTCTAAGACAAACTTCTCACGACACATGGGCGATTAAAACCACTACATCCATGGAACGACCTAGATATATGTAATTATTGGGTTTCAAGATACCACTTATACTGAGAATAGCAAAGAAGATGTGACTGCGTTTACGGCCGATTATATAAGCAATATAAGATATTATCTAAATTCTGAAGTTTACCCATTAGAGCGTTGGAATTTAGATGTTGGGAAAAAGTTGGATACTCTCGCTTATTATGCTTACGAAGATTTTCAGAGAAGTTACTACAAAAAGAAAATCCTCAACCAATGTTGTCTTACCGAGTTTAGAGCGAACCCCATATTCGTAATTGATTGCAGTATGTATCCAAAACCAATTAAATCTTCAACTGTGGATGTCAAGGTTGAATTCGTAACACGTAAAATGCGTTTCCTATCAACACTAAAGCATATGCACTTATTATCCATGAAGCTATTATAAGTTATAATGCATAAGATGGCACTGTACTCACTGAATATGTAAAGCTGTAATTCATATAATTTGGTATATCTAAAATTATACTTGTGTTCACTTCTAACAAAAATAATATGTAACCTATTTTAAATAAAAAAACATTAAAACTATGTATATTGTTTTATTTATATTTTAATTACACATATAGATTATTATAAAAGTAATCCTTAATCAATTTCACCGTCTGACTGTGACTCTCTATCCAAACCATGTTTACTCCTAATTTGTGGGATGAAGGCCTCGTTTAAGAAACGCTTTAAACTTAGGCGAACCATCTTCTCACAAAGTGTATCCAAGTCCAGCTCACATGCATTATATTGGCAGCAGAGACTGCTGCCTTCGCTGTATTTCTCATACCATTCATTCTGTAATGCTACGGCTTCCGGCTATATGTCACCGTCATAGTTGATGGAGTGTAAATCATCCATGACCAGTACATCCAGTTCCTTCCTAAGTCTGCTTATTGCTGATTCTAAGTCGATAGCTTTAGGCCAGTGCTCGTCGGAATACATCATCCACATATCGAAATATTCTGAAACAATATTTAGCCGTTATTAAAGGAACAAATATGGGCCAAGTTATACTTACAATAAAATTGTAAAATTTATTAATGACATAATGTGTATACTATATGTAATTAAAAGTAAAAAAATATTTACAATGACTCTAACACAGATGAATGAATTGGTTGCTGGCTAACTAAATCGAACCGTATATGAGCTCTAGTAGTTGAGCCATAATACGGTATTTTCCCTAAATAGACCAATGCATATTGGCCGGCAGCGGCATTAATCGTAGCAATGATTTCAGTTGGCATTATTTTAAAAATGCGTCTCGGCAGCCAACACTGGAAAAGCTCAAGTGTAAGCCGATCAATTAAATAAATGAGTAAACATTTACCACACCTAGTATCTTTGGCAAATATTGCCTTAATAATATAAACTATTGACCTTAGTTCCCGCTGATCCAATATTGCGGACCATTCACCAACTAACTTATTTAGAGTATCTATCTGAGCTGGAGCCATGGTAGAATACAAAAAAATATTTTTTTACCTGTATAACACACACAATACTACACTTGGTTATTATTTGGAACTTCTTAACACTTAAAGCTTACGATTTTAAACTGATTTTATTTGGATATAGACACTGCTATATATCCTCTCTAAAAATCCCCACCTCTTCTATGCTTCCCTACCTATTCATAATTCATAAGCCTGACGATCAGTTCCAATTCTAGTTACGCCGCTGTAGAATAACAGGTGTACATATATAGTAATTACTAATTTTAAGGTACATACACTCATTACATTTCAATGTGTATGGAGCAATGAAAGGTACTTGCGATGCTCATTACATATTGAAAGGTACTTACTATGAAATTACACTCATTACAGTACAGTGGGTAAAGAGTAATTGGGAAGTACTTGCTAACTAAATCCCCCACTTTTCCTAAGCTCGTGCTTCGATATTCATGCCGTGTATGCTTGCGCCCGGCCGGTTCCTCACTCTAATCTTGGCGGTTGAGAGCAAGGATATGCGGACTTCATCCCCATTTATGAAAAACAATTATGTCCATTATTTAAAATGTACTTAGGTTACAAAACGCTCTGTACGCTACAATAGTAATAACCGAGAAGTCTTAGATTAAACTCATTACAATTCATGACATGCATAGCAATTTGTATATAATATACAAGATACCTACACTCATTACATTTAATTGTGTATAGAGTAATGAGAGGTACTTACGATAATCATTACACATGGTGTATAGGGCAATTAAAAAGTACTTACTATGTAATTACACTCACTACATGGTTTACAGAGTAATTGGGAGGTACTTGCTAATTGCGTCAAAAAATAAAATAATTTTTATAGGTTATGTAGATGTGCTGTTTTTACTGTTACTGCTTACTAACATCATTATTAGAATTTGTAATCATTTAGGAGTATTTCAGTCACTTCTAAAATTGGTTTATAAGGATTAATAAAGAAAGGATCCTATGAAAAGTACTTATTGTATGCAAAACATGGTTTTTTAAATAATAATATACCATTGGGTTCTAGTGTTTTGTAACATTTTAATCAATTAAACCAACATTTTATAACTTTATTTGTTACTTGGGTTAACTGGAAAGATTTATATAACGCTTACTTGTTTCCTCCTTCTTATTTATTATCAAATGTTTTAGATAAATTTATTGCTTATTAGTATAACCTTTATGGAAGTTACAGCCTTCGTACTTAAAATTGGAATCAATGATTTGCTCAGAGGTTTATATTATTATTATTATTATTATTATTTTTTATTATTATTATTATTATTATTATTATTATTATTATTATTATTATTATTATTATTATTATTATTATTATTATTATTATTATTATTATTATTATTATTATTATTATTATTATTATTATTATTATTATTATTATTATTATTATTTATTATTATTTATTATTATTATTATTATTATTTATTATTATTATTTATTATTATTTATTATTATTATTATTATTATTATTATTATTATTATTATTATTATTATTATTATTATTATTATTATTATTATTATTATTATTATTATTATTATTATTATTATTATTATTATTATTATTATTATTATTATTATTATTATTATTATTATTATTATTATTATTATTATTATTATTATTTTTATTATTATTATTATTATTATTATTTATTATTATTATTATTATTATTATTATTATTATTATTATTATTATTATTATTATTATTATTATTATTAATATTATTATTATTATTATTTTATTATTATTATTATTATTATTATTATTATTATTATTATTATTATTATTATTATTATTATTATTATTATTATATATTATTATTATTATTATTATTATTATTATTATTATTATTATTATTATTATTATTATTATTATTATTATTATTATTATTATTATTATTATTATTATTATTATTATTATTATTATTATTATTATTATTATTATTATTATTATTATTATTATTATTATTATTATTATTATTATTATTATTATTATTATTATTATTATTATTATTATTATTATTATTATTATTATTATTATTATTATTATTATTATTATTATTATTATTATTATTATTATTATTATATTATTATTATTATTATTATTATTATTATTATTATTATTATTATTATTATTATTATTATTATTATTATTATTATTATTATTATTATTATTATTATTATTATTATTATTATTATTATTATTATTATTATTATTATTATTATTATTATTATTATTATTATTATTATTATTATTATTATTATTATTATTATTATTATTATTATTATTATTATTATTATTATTATTATTATTATTATTATTATTATTATTATTATTATTATTATTATTATTATTATTATTATTATTATTATTATTATTATTATTATTATTATTATTATTATTATTATTATTATTATTATTATTATTATTATTATTATTATTATTATTATTATTTTATTATTATTATTATTATATTATTATTATTATTATTATTATTATTATTATTATTATTATTATTATTATTATTATTATTATTATTTATACACTCACTATCTCAGCCAATTGGCTGGATAAAATTCACCCACCCCGGATACAGAGTATCAAAGGGGTTGGGCTTAGTCGTTACACCTGTAAAAATTTTCTTACCGTGCGGCAAGTGTTCAGAATGACCGCTTTCTGGAGGTCGATATAGGTATTCTTATGAAGTCCCAGTTTCGCTAGGCTTGTTTCTAGTGATTTCGGTACAATGCCTGTGGATGATAGTATAACTGGGACTATCGCGACCTTGTTTGCATGCCACATCTGTCGGATCTCAAAAGCGAGGTCTGTATATTTACTTATCTTCTCCTGATACTTACTTAAGATGTTGTTGTTATTTGGTATGGCGATGTCTATCAGAAGGACCGAGTTGATTCCTTTATCCACCACCACTATATCAGGCCTGTTATTCGTCACCTGTCTATCGGTGATAATAGGCCTGTCGTAGTAGATTCTAAAGTGGTCATTCTCGAGTACCTTCTGCGGTTGATACTTGTAATATGGAGTATAAGTATTAATAAGTCCAAGCTTGTTGGCTAACTTTTGATGGATAATATTGCAGACCTGATTATGTCGATGGAGGTAATCAGTATTTGCCAACAAGCTGCACCCAGATGTTATGTGCTGAATTGTTTCCGACACTTGATGGCATTTTCTGCATTTGTCCGTTTTGGTGTTTGGATCTCTAATAATGTACTTTTTATAATTGTTTGTATTAACCACTTGATCTTGTATAGCACTCATGAAACCCTCGGTCTCAGGGAAGAGCTCGCCTCTAGTGAGCCACTTATTAGATGCCTCCTTGTCAATGTGAGGCTGATTAAGATCATAGTAGTGTCGACCATGCAACTCTTTCTGAGACCATTCTTCTTTCTTGATGGCGTCGGATTTCTCTTTGGACACTACTTCAGCCGAGGCAAGATTAAGAGCCGAATAGTTCTTGTCTGCCTTTACAATGGTATTGTGAACGTTTGATGTTCGAGCTTTCTTGTAGAAAAACTCTCGTAAATTACTAACCTGACGAGAGTGCAGGTTAATAATATCAACCCAGGCCTCGTCCTCCATCTTTCCTCGACAAAGTTGTTCGAAGTGTTGATGATTCTTATTATTATTATTATTATTATTATTATTATTATTATTATTATTATTATTATTATTATTATTATTATTATTATTATTATTATTATTATTATTATTATTATTATTATATTATTATTATTATTATTATTATTATTATTATTATTATTATTATTATTATTATTATTATTATTATTATTATTATTATTATTATTATTATTATTATTATTATTATTATTATTATTATTATATATTATTATTAATTATTATTATTATTATTATTATTATTATTATTATTATTTATTATTATTATTATTATTATTATTATTATTATTATTATTATTATTATTATTATTATTATTATTATTATTATTATTATTATTATTATTATTATTATTATTATTATTATTATTATTTATTAATTATTATATATTATTATTATTATTATTATTATTATTATTATTATTATTATTATTATATTATTATTATTATTATTATTATTATTATTATTATTATTATTATTATTATTATTATTATTATTATTATTATTATTATTATTATTATTATTATTATTATTATTATTATTATTATTATTATTATTATTATTATTATTATTATTATTATTATTATTATTATTATTATTATTATTATTATTATTATTATTATTATTATTATTATTATTATTATTATTATTATTATTATTATTATTATTATTATTATTATTTTATTATTATTATTATTATTATTATTATTATTATTATTATTATTATTATTATTATTATTATTATTATTATTATTATTATTATTATTATTATTATTATTATTATTATTATTATTATTATTATTATTATTATTATTATTATTATTATTATTATTATTATTATTATTATTATTATTATTTATTATTATTATTATTATTATTATTATTATTATTATTATTATTATTATTATTATTTAATTATTATTATTATTATTATTATTATTATTATTATTTATTATTATTATTATTATTATTATTATTATTATTATTATTATTATTATTTATTATTTTTATTATTATTATTATTATTATTATTATTATTATTATTATTATTATTATTTTATTATTATTATTATTATTATTATTATTATTATTATTATTATTATTATTATTATTATTATTATTATTATTATATTATTATTATTATTATTATTTATTATTATTAATTATTATTTATGGGTTCCGCAGACGAATCTGGATGTGGCTTTTACCCTGTATCGGCATTCTATGCAAGATGACAGGTAAGTTTTTGTTTTACATTGGTTAATTTTATGTAATATGTTGGGTATTTATTTGTCAGGCTCATTGAGTACGCGTCTGACAATTCCACTGGTTTCAATAAGAACTATTTTCTGAAGCTGGTAGTAAGTTTTTTCTTTTAGATTGAGTTTTTTCAGGTTTTCAATAAGTGTTTGTGGTACTTCTCCTGTTGCACTTACGATAATTGGTACTACGGTAACTTTTTCTTGATTCCACATGTCCTTTATTTCATTAGCAAGAGGTAAATATTTACTAATTTTTTCTTGATGTTTTTTTTTTCAGATTAGCTGCGAGTGGAACAGAGAAGTCGATGAGGTAAGTGTGCTTCTTATCTTTGTCTGTGAAGACCACATCTGGTCTGTTATGTTGTAACGGTAAGTCGGTTATTATTTCTCTGTTCCAATATATTTTGTAGTTTGCCGTTTCAATAACGCTCTCCGGGTTGTATTTGTAGTATGGAATTGTTGGTTGGGGATCAGTCTCAAATTGTTTTATCAGTTCTTGATGGATTATCTTTCCCATGTTGTCATGTCTTTTAGTGTATTCTTTTGGAGCGAGCGCTTGACATCCGCTTGTTATATGATCGATGGATTCGGTTTGTTCCCCACACATTCTACATTTGTCTGTTG
>OV651816.1:37412208-37945863 GCA_927349885.1 Psylliodes chrysocephalus | reverse complement strand
AATGTTTATTAACATAACGCAAGGAATCTTAAATTATTTTAAATATTTTTATTAATTTAAGAATTAAATTTTATTTATTTCTAAAACATGGTAGTAGGCGATCCATTTAAGATATGATTAATGTCTTCTTATTATTATATTACACTATTTTAAATTTAGGATTTTACCAGTGGCAGTGGTAATTGATGATAGGTATATAATTATTATTACACCAAATGTTTTAAAAGGCTACACCAACTAGTGGACCACGCTTTTAAGTCCCCAAATAATAGTTTCAAGATTTTTTATTCGGATTAGAAGTTTTACTATACAGGGTTTTGTGTCAAAGCCAAGTCATGTAGGTATTGTTATTGTAATACGTAGATGAGTAACTATCATCAATAGAAATTTAAAATTCAAACATAAATCTTTGTAACGACGTTATTTATAACTTTATTAACTTCATAACGGTCAAAAATGTTAGTTAACTTATTTAATTTTAAATATAAATTGATTTTAATTTTAACTTAGAAATTTTCGAAAAGTTCACTATATTGTTTAGTTGTTGCAACTTTACTGCGCTTAAGTAGCGTTCAGATTAAAATATAAATTTATGGAGCTTAACTGAAAAACAGAAACTAATGCTTTCATTCCAAAAAAAGTATTATGGCCAATAAAAAGAATTTTGAATTGTGATATCTGCAAGTCCTTATTTAAAACCTTTAAATTTAATATTATCATTATACAAGAGTTATTTTTACAAATTGATACAAATATCGTACATAAGTTTGTTGACATAAACATTATTTCCATAATACAAATAAATATATCTCTGTTAAAGAATACTCATAATTTATTTAATATATTCATTTAAACATGTTTTTGTTTTTTGTCTGGATGATATTGAATACTAACTTTTTCTATATAACTTCTTATCGACACATTGTGAGATAAAAAAAACAGACAATTAATTAAAAGCGTACTCACAATTTCAATGCTATACTGTTTCCCAAACTATGAAAATACTAAAGAATATTTAAAAAAAATAAAAAGCCAATTAAACAATGTGTTAATATCTAGAGAAGAACATCGTACTTTTTAGAAACGAAAAGTAGTCAAAAATTGTGAAAATAACAACATATTTTTATTTCACAAAAATAATAAGTCAGTTTTTGTTTTTTATGTAAATCATATCATTTTCAAGGCAATAAAACAGAAGAAAAGTCACCGAATACCGATTTCAAAAAGGTCTATTAGTTTTTATAGGAAATGGAAAGAAAAAGAACGCTTTTTAAACGAGTTAAAATTCTTTACATATTTCGATGACTTTAAACGGATTAAGGTATTTTGTACCGTGTTAAAAAATTTAAGAAAATTTTTGAAGAATATTTCTTTTTTTTTAAATTAGTAAACTTTGACAAACATATACAATATTCTAAAAGATAAATCACATTTATGTGATTATATAAAACTTTAATTTATTTTTCTAAAATAATATGGATTGTCCTCTAAAATATATATAGTGGCTCGCAAAAAGTCTGCTTTTTATGTTACTTTTTTCAGAAAATGTTATTCCTGATAAAACTTAGTGTTTAATTAAACCTAAAACTTTATTTATTCAAAAAATTCTGTACCATAAATATAAATTTGGCTGCACAGTGAACTAGGTACTCTTCTAGGAACCGAACCCACATTTTTACATATAAGATTAATTTAAGAAGATGTATATAACTCCACATAGTAGTTTTTTAGTTATTACAAATAATATAGATTATTATATTCTTTTTAACCTACTTCAAAAAGGAGGAGGTTCTCAATTCGTCTGTATATTTTTTTTATGTATGTTCAGCGATAATTCTTTAACACAATGTCCGATTTAAATTATTCTTTTTTGCTGGAAAGGGGGTACTTCCGGGATGGTCCCATATAAATTTGGTTTAGATGTGGTGATGGCATCTGCACGATTTTAAAGTCGGTTTTTTAAAATTACTTTCAACACATCTTACGGAAATTAAAAGTTTAATAATTTGGTGCTTTCTTTATGCGTCGTTTTATGATTTCTTTTTGCATATGTTTAAGTACAGATAATTATTATTATTATTACTGGCAGTTTATTTTAAATCATTAAAATAATATTTTGTTGATCCAAAAAAGGCAAAAAAAAGCCATGTCACATTCAGTGTAATAATAAAAATTAGATATATAAATATAGTATATTATGTACCAACAGACTAAACTTTCAATTTCAATCTCGCCTTTTGTCGTAAAAGACTTTTAAATTTTTACCAGTGACGTCCGTGCCGGGTTTGAACTGAATACTTTTGAAAAAAAATATGGTGCGCCACTGCTTTTTCTAAAAACCAAAATTATTTTTAAAATTCTTATATATTTTGGAGCAAATTTGGTTTATGACGTACTTTCGTACGAAGCACCCTTTTCGGGTAAGAAAATGAAAACCAGTATATTGAAACTGCTTTTGATATTTTGTTGAAATTTGGTAGGAACCCACCATGAGTGGAAACACTTTTTTTGGGAAAAATTTTATAAAAATATCTAGAGTGATAAGAAACTTATGATAAAATAATAATTTTTTTTTCTTAAAACTTTAACACCCAAAGGATTCACACCCTTAAGTATCGGCACTCAATAAATAAATACCCTGTATTAATTGATATTACCTTATTCGAGACAATCGTCTATTTTTTCGTTATTTGTATTTATATTTCACACCTCTATACTCTTAAATGTAATTTAATCTAACTAAACCTATTCACTAAAATAAAATATAAAAATAATGTAAAACCCTCTAATAAATCGAACTGCGTTGTAACAATATCTCGCAATGCACCGAGAAAAGCAAATACGATTCTGGTTCCCCTAATTTAGGTAACTCTGACTCACTCCGTGTTAGGATTTTTCGGTTCCTTTGTCTTAATTTCGCGCGTTAGAGTTTGGAATACGTATCCCTCGTATCTACAGGCAATTGTTAAAATTATGAATGAATGCGGGTTTTGTTTAGTCTCGGAAGTAATTTTGTAGTATTTAGGCTCCACCCTAAAGTTGTAATTTTTATACCTACTAAACTACCGTTGCCCCGCAGGTCTTTCAGTTTGTAATGTAAATTTTCCTCTTAATGTTCTTTATTTATTTCTCCATTGGATTAAAAATAATCAACATTCAATAATTCCATTTTTCTCCAACTCTAACATAAATTCATATTCTTTAACAATCTTACAAAAAATCCCATTGACAATTCTCCCCTGACAATCAATAAATTTCTAAAAACCTCAAAATTGACTTTTTTTCCCGAAACATTGATTTTCATTTTTATTTTCAAAACCAAACATAGAGTGTTTAATTTTTAGTTTACCAAATTACGTCATAATATATATATATATATACAGATGCCAGTGCATATTTTATAGGTAATATCCTGTCGCAGGGACCAATTGGCAAGGACCTTCCAATCGCCCATGCGTCATGTTCCTTGTGCGCTGCAAAAACTAAATATAAATATTCTACAATCGAGAGAGATCTTCTCGCGATTGTGTGGGCCGTAAAACATTTTCCTCCCTATTTGTGTTCTTGTAAACTAATAATCTGGTGGACAGAAACGATCAAATTCTCTATTTAATAAAAGAATTAATAGATGCTCATATTTCGCGTCTGTTGACACTTAAAAACCAAGTAAAAACACACAGCCTCTTAAAATCAAATTTTAGACTTAATAAAATTAAAATATCGAGATGCATTTGCCGATACTAAACAGAGTTATCATAGATCAAAACGGATATTAATCAATGGTGTAGGTTCAATTTGGAAAGCCCTGACAGGAAATCTGGATGCATCTGATGGATAGTATTGTTACGCTGGTTTTTGATATCTTAATTTATTTTAACTCAACTTTTACATAACAATATAACTAATAACATAACGTATAACGTCTCTCATAAAACTGAAAACTGACGTCAGGATCATCGACTTATATAGCTTGCTTGTCCCTTCTCGAACCTTCTCAAAATGTCTAGACCTTCTGCGACAAGTAATGACATTTCCAGATATTTCTGGACTATTCTATTTGTTTTTACTCGTACTTTTACTTATAATGACCGCAGCTTGCTGTAGGTTGATGGGTAGGGTTGCCAGACGTCACGCTTTTGGCGTATTTTCCTCGCTTTTTGACTTGCTTGTACACTCAAGGCCACAGTACGAAAATGTCTCGCTTTTGATAAAAATGCCACTCTTTTTATGCAAATGCCACTCTCTTTATGCAAATGGCACGCTTTTTAATATTCAAACTCGTAAATAAAAAGGAGGAACTCGATTTATCGAAAAATATAAGTTGAAAACTTTTTTGTTTCAGATAAATATCGGCTAAAGGATTATATAAAAATGCTTAATATTTGAACCTGATGCTCTGTCGTCACGGTTGTCACGCTTTTCACTTTCGTAAATCTGGCAACCCTAGTGATGGATGACATATTTCTTCTTTTATTCTTCTTTCCTATAACAGCTGCAGACTACTGCAGGGTGCTGTGTAACATTGCTCCCTCCTCTCTAGTTATTCGTCCCAAATAACTTGTTTACTAGGTACCTAGTTGGAGCCAACGGGGAGGATATGGACTACAATATGGCGCTAACTTTTCAATGTGAACTACCTTGGATTTACTTCCCGCTGACAACGCAATGCAGTAGATCAGGTGTAGGGGCCTTCCTAGTTCCGTCGCTTAGGATTAAACAGCCATACTGGATCGCCTCTCTCAAAATCCATTTGCCTAAGATATTCCAAAACCTTTATTGGCTCTATTATATCGTTCCACATAATCCGCTATTTCATGACCAAAATGTCTAGCTACATATTTTACTATATCTTCTGGCAAAATTGTTGGATTGAGGTATTTTAAATTATCAAATTTCCTCATTGCATAAGCTTCTCTACTCATAAATCCTTCCTTATATTTTTCTGTATATAGATTTTCTCTCATTTTCGTTTGTACTATATCTTCCCAAAAGTAGTTTAAAAATTTTTCACAAAAAGCTTCAAAATTTTCACACGTATATCCTCGTTAACATTCCACCATATTGCTGCTTGTCCTCTATCCATTTCTTCCATGTTTCTGTTTCTCCCGATTCCTGTATTTTTTCTTGTATTCCCTTTATATACTTCACAGGATTAAGGCTGTTGTCCCCAAAGAATCGTAAATCATTTACATTCTCATTCCCCATAACTATAATTTTTCGTCCACTTAAAACTTGATTTTTATTTAACCTGTTTTCTATTTCTTTTAGATGTTCTATACATTGCTTATTATTTTCTTGAATATATCTTTTTAATTCTTCTTGGTTTCTATCTACTCTTCTCGCTATTGCATTAATTGCAAAGTCTATTTCTTCCCTATTTTCTTCTATTCGTCTTCAGTCTCTTTTTTGTTTTTCTAATGTCACTTGAACTATTTCAATTTCTATTTTCATTAAAATGATCATTTCTTTTTTATTATTTCTTAATTGATTTCCCATATCTCCAATTTTTTCTTCCATATTTATTTCGATTCGTCCCGTATCTGTGTTTATTTCTTCTTTAGTCTTTTCTAAATTTTTTGATAAATTTTTTGATAAATTTTTTGATAAATTTTTTGATAAATTTTTTGATAAATTTTTTGATAAATTTTTTGATAAATTTTTTGATAAATTTTTTGATAAATTTTTTGTTAAATTTTTTGTTAACTCGTATGTCTCCATTCTTCATTCATTTTCATTAACATTTTCATTAATTCATCCATCTGATTTCGTTCTTCATCCTTTTTAACCGACTTCAAAAAAGGAGGAGGTTCTCAATTCGTCGCAATATTTTTTTTTATGTATGTTCAGCGATAACTCTTTAACACGGTATATGATTTCAATTATTCTTTTTTTTTTTTTGTTAGAAGGAGGGTACTTCAGGGGTGGTCCCTTATAAATTTGCTCAAAATCTAATAATTGGGTCCATGATAAAATACTCAAACTCTTAATTTTTTATGTATCTTTATCGATAATAATGCTTTACCACCTTGTCCGATTTATATGATTATTTTTTTGTTAGTAAGGGAGTAGCTCAGGAGTAGTCCCATATAAATTTGGTTAAGATGTAGTGACGGCATCTGCACGGTTTTGAAGTCGGTTTTTTTAAATTTTTAATTTCTAATACTTGTTCTCTCCCTTTTCTTCTATCTCACGTGGAGTTTGACCTGCTTGGATTGCCTCAATGTCTGTTTCTTTTTCTGATATCTCCATTTTTACATGTTCACTTCTTAAATACATTAATTCTTACCTTCTTTTAATAAACTAAATTTTTTACAAAAACTTTCTTAACTTCCTAACCGCTTAGAAGAAATTAACCACATACCAGACACAATTTAATTTAGTTTATTAATTTGTACGCCACTGTTTTAATTTACTCTCGCTCCACGTCGCTCGATGTCATTTTATATTGTTTTTTTATATTTATATTTATTTATATTCTAAGTTATAATTTAATTTAGATTTAGTTAGTATAATATTTGACTAATTATTTTGTTGAGCGCCCATGTTATAAGAGTATACCTACGATACTAAACTCTTTCTCAGGAGTCGGTTCCGTGTAATTCACTGTTAACTTGTATCAATCTATAAATGAATATTTCTTTATTTTTTGTAGGAACAAATATTGGCCAAAATATATGCCTATAGTATACAAGAAAGTAATTTATTACATACATACATTATTACATAACAAAAATTGTACTAAAACTATATTGCTCTCTCCTGATTTAGCCTGACGAAAATAACGAATAAAATTTTTAAACATAGCAATACCTTTTACTACTTCACTATTCTGAATTCGTGGATTTCAAATTAATAATTAAAACTAAAATATCTAAATAGTACAACTGTGGACATCTATCCAAAAGTAGCGGAATCAAAACATTAGCATCAAACAAAACCTATAGCATTGTATAAAGAACTAATAGTAGTCTCACCTTATGGAAGTTTCATTGGAGCGAAATGGATACTACCAATAGATGGCGCTAGTGAATATGGATAAGTCGATATTCGTTTGCAGTGGGCGGAGTTGAGGGTCCACCTGAAATTTTAGGGAATGACGGAGACTGATCGATGGATTTCTATTTTTAGCTCTTGGATGAAATTTCATTCACTCGTGATATATTATTTGGACTATTTTCTATCTAATGTTTGTTATTATGCGTTGTTAGTGCGTTTACGGGTAGTAGGTATTGTGAATGAGTTGTGTTTATGTTTTATTACTGAATTATTTTACTGTTAATAAAGGATGAGTTCCCAACAAGAGTACCTACATGATTTATATAAAGAAAATTAAATATAGTTTAAATTAGTTTTTGGAAAGTGTCAAAAATGTTTACCAAATTCAGTAAAATGATACTGAAGAATAAAAATATTATAGCCATTAATAATTTTTGAATTTTCAACTTTAACACCCTGCATTTCGAAAATGTGTATTTTTTATAAGCATATTTCGTTTAATAGTTTTATTTTTAATCAGATAATCTTTAGTTGTACTATGTCCCATTCTTAACGATATATATTATGATATAAATTAGTTAACTATTAATTAATGTTTTAAAATTAAAATTAAAAATTTGTGTATTTATAACTGTTTTGAAATTAATAAAATAGAAAATATGCTTTTTGTTTTTCTTTTCCTTTACAGGTTTTATCCGAATTAATTTAAAATAAATTATATAATATTAATAATAGCAATAATAATACATTTCTTAAGTGTTGAGAAAAATTGTATTTTTAATTAAAATACATATACCTATAGGTAGGTAAAAGGTACCTACCTAAGTAATTATAAACAACAGGATATTTCTTTAATCTGGTGCGTAACAATATAATTAAAAAAACCCTTAAGATAGTTGGTAAATAATATAAATGAATTCTTAATATTGAAGTAAACACAATGGATTCTATAAGGAGTATTGGTTGGGGTTCGGCTCTGGGGGATAGGGCATTTATGATCGAAATATTGAAACTAAACTTGGTATATGGATGTATTATCCCGTAAAAATAAAAATCGCTTAAAAAAAATTTACCCCTCCCCACCCCTATCTGATATGGTGAGGGTGGCATCCCCAAAAAATTAAGTTAGAACTTTTTAAATAAAACAGTTGAAGTCTACGATTTTTTATACATAAAAACCCAAAATTACAATTTTTTTGAAAAACATTTTCCAAATTTTTTTTTAACTTAAAAAATTTCGACTTTAATCTTCATAGTTCGGATGTGAGGGCTGGCATTTAAAAATAGTTACAGACGACATAAAAATCTTATTTTTGACTAATTTATAATATAAATGATTTGCAACATTTTTGTATAAAAATCTTACCACCACCATCCCCTAGAGGGAAATGGAGGAGGTGGCATCCCCAAAAAATCAAGTTAGAACGTTTTAAATAAAACAGTTGGAATCTACGATTTTTTATACATATAAACCCAAAATTACAATGTTTTTTGAACAAATTTTTCCAAATTTTTTTTGAACTTAGAAAAAATTTCGACTTTAACTGTTATAATTCAGATGTGGGGGCTGGCAATTAAACATAGTTACAGAGGACATACAAATCTTATTTTGGGCATATTTACAATATTTTTGTATAAAAATCTTACCACCACCATCCCCTAGACGGAGATAGAGGGGTGGCATCCCCAAAAAATCAATTTAGAACTTTTTAAAAAAACAATTAAAATGTACGATTTTTTTTATATACAAACCCAAAATTTCAATTTTTTTTGATAAAATTTTTCCAAAATTTTTTTTGGACTTTCTGACAAATTTGATAAAAAAATTGAAATTTTGGATTTGTATGTATAAAAATCGTAGATTTTAACTGTTTTGTTAAAATGTTCTAACTTAATTTTTATGGGGGTGCCACATCCACCATATCAGATAGGGGATGGGGAGGGGTGAATTTTTTTAATGCAATTTTTATTTTTATGGGATAGTACATCCATATACCAAGTTTGGTCTCAATATTTCGACCCTAAATGCCCTAGCCCCCAGATTCGAACCCCAACCGGATTATTTTTGTTGGTATTTCCAATAATCCTGTTGGTTAGATTTGGAAAATATAAGTAATTTTTATGAATAATTCTTGTTATAGGTAGATTAAAGTGATTATTCTCAGGTGGCTCTTTACTGTTTTATTTAAGTCCAATCTAAAAATGTTTTTCTTTAAATAATATAACTTAAACTAATTTTAAATTATTTTTTTAATTTTTTATAATATTTAATATTATTTCTACTTTTTCTAACAATAATCAATTTAAGATATCTACTTTGATTGAGCCAAAATATTTAGTAGGAGAAGTTTTTAATATTATATAAACATACTGTGTGTGAATTTGGCTAAGCAGTAACCTTTATTTCTAAAAATAGGAGGACAATGTTACTTGAAAAATGTATATTTAGAATTAATATTTACCACCATCAAATCCCAGACCTGGACACAATTTTTTTTTTTTAGCAATACGGGAGAAGCAGAAGTGACATTTTTACAAATGAAATTAATTTCAACAAATTTATTTGAGATCATGTATAAAATTATTCATTATTAAAGACACCTTTTATAACCACTATTGCATATTCAAAAAAAGCTTTAAATAAAAGTTTGTCGATATGACTGACTTTTTTTAAATATACCATAAAAACACGTATTCAGATTTCACGGAATACAACACAAATAAACTTTTTTAAATGGGATACCCTCTATGTTATTAAATTTCTGGGATATATTTTTTTTTCTAATTTCACAAATGTATATTATTGATAACCCTATCTTATACCGTCTGTTTTCGAGTAATTTAACGTTGATAATGTAAATATGAAAAAGTTAACATCATTAAAGTAAAAGATATGAAAATCACAACTATTATGTTTGATAATAAAATAATCCAAATATAGGTAGTTTACAGTGAGGAAGAAAAAGTGTAAATATTTATAAGATATTCGACGTTTAATTAATCAGGAAAGAATAAAAATCATTCCGAAAATTGAATAAAATATGTATGTATGCTATCCGCTATTAAAAAATATTAACGTTAAATCCTGTGAAATATGCACGCCAGTGATATGGTCATTTGATGACATTTTTACAAATTTCGGTCAATGTAAACATTATACAATAATAATTATGGCATAAAGGGAGGGTAATTTATAATGAATAACCCTGTTAGGTACCTAATAATTTTCAGTAAAAAAATTCTAATTCGCACTTTTTTACGTAGATTTGAGAAAAATGTAATTTCGTGTTTTCTTGGTGCAGACATTTTGCGAAACACTGTATATTCAAATCCAAAATGATGTATTTTCTTTTAACACATACCTAATACAAATTTATTAGCAAAATTTAAGTACTTGTTATTTTCGGTATATTTCTCCTTTAGACACACACATTTTTAATTTCATTGTCAAAAGATTAAATAAAATTACCGGACCTTATAATAAATATTCTATTATAATTTGATGATCCTGAGTGGCCATAGCAAAAAGACGAAATTTGAGCATGAAGATTTAGATGTCATTAACGTAAAATTAATGTTTTGAAATTAATTTAAGTTTTACCAATTTAGAAAATAAAATTAATAAAAAAAAAGTGACTACTCGCGGGTTTGAACTCGGAACCTTTCGATTCATAGATGAGTACTCTAAATATTCGTTATGGAGGCTTAAGAGAAAGTTTTAATTTTTAACGCTGATAATCAGATTGCTTTTAGTTTCATTAAAATCTCAGTTTATTTTTAAATATAGACGAATATCTTGTGGAATGCTATTATTTATTGATTCTTTACAAGAATCAATAATTTTTAATTATATTTAATCTTAATAACTAAAAAATATATATTGACAATTAATTTGACGGAATTGTCACTTATAAAGTTCTACAATCTGACGTAGAGGGCGTATCTAACCAGTAAAATAAAATCGTTGGTTTAATGATACCAATAGATGTCGGGCGCGATTGCCTCCAATAACTTTTACATGGCGATTATCCTACTATAGTTCTTTATACAATGCCTATAGTTTCTTTTTTTACATAAATTACTAACCTGAAAAAATCAGTCTTATCGAACTAGAATCAGATTTTACCATCAACTATTTTCCTCAAAGTATAGAGAAAGAATTCAGTTTATGGGTTTAAATGTTATTTTTTTAACATCAAAAGAAAATATCCATCAATTAAAACTTTAAAAATACTTACAACTTCTCACATCAGTTTGTATGTAAGAATACGATGTAGAGATCAAATTCGCTAGTTATTCGAAGCAAATAAGTATATCTATACTTCGTGCAAATAAGTTAAGTGCAGTAGTGTCACTACCCAAAAGCAATGGCATCAATATTCTGACTGGACGATCATCGGAGAATCTTATTCTTATTTCCTGGTAAGTAAATTTTAACCATTTATCTGATATTCTTGGGACTATACCTTTTCCCTGGCTTTTACGACTTAAGGACGGGGTATCCCTGTGTATTAAAAGTGTATGTGTAGACCAAAAGTTAAATCGACAGTTTTCCGAATATGTAGTGTTTAAAAATCTAATTTTTGGCCAAATTAAAAATAAAGGTCTAACTTAGGTCACCTTACTATTGAAAATTAATAAATTTATTATTTTCAATAAAAACCAATCGTGTAAAATAACCCCCTTTTATTTCATCTCAAAGGTGCCGTGTAGATTTATTTTAACCTCGATGTCAAACAAATAATAAAAAAAAAAATGTAATACGACCTAAGTTCAACCTTTAGTTGGAATTTGGTACACTCAGAATATTTAAATATTGTATATTTTTCAAAACGTGTAGATTTGAAATTTATAAGTCACTTTCTTTGAAAAAACATGTCAAAACGAATTTGGACCAAAAATGGCGTCTAATTTAACTCTAAATAAACCCCGAAAAATCAATAATTACTTCATGTAATGTAATAAAGATGGTGCTCCGATCGATAATATTTTGACTAGTATTTGATTATTTCCGTTTATATTATGTGTGTTTACGGGGGATAAACGAGATGATAATACTGCCTCTGATACTGTTTATATGATACAATTGGAAACGACCTTTTTTCATCGGCACTCTTTTTTCGCCGGTGACCTTTTGACACGCGCCTATTTGTTATGTTATGATTATCGGTTATTTATCAACTAAAAGTATAGGAAATTAGTACATTGTGAATGATATCATTTTAATGCTATTTTTCAAACTAGTTCAAAAGTTGCATTTAACGATACTCAATGTTTCATTTTACCGTCAGTTTTAGTTTGACATATCCGTCATTTTAAGTTTACAAAGCTCAGTTTCTATTCGAAAGTAAGAGAAACAGTCAAAATAAAATGCGAAAAACACTTTTTATCAATTTCGTTTATGTCAACTGAAAGCGACAATTGCTGAAGACGTAACAAATAAATTAGGTCAAGAAATAAAAAAATCTATACTATAAGTAACATACCATATATTATACCTGTTAAAATAAATCAAAAATAAAAGAACGTATCGTTGACGTATGTACTTTTCCATCTGTGATTAGTGATTACCAATTGCAAATTACGTATGAACATGCTTATGCGCAAAAAACCATTATTTCAAGTACTTGTATGATTAAAGTCCATTAAATTATTATTTTTATAAATTTGCTAATCTTTGCACTTTAATTTTCATTATATGGGGTATCCAGACATTTTAATCCTCGTCCTCTTCTATTTAAAATTATCTCAGGTGCCATATATTCCGAGTAAAATTTTTCTAATTTTTCAACCATATTTAAAAAAAAAAAATGGGTTGAAAATTAATTTTTTCAACAAATAGTGGATTTTCATCTCCAGTATATACTACAAAGTAGCACAATTTTCTTGGAGCTATACCTAGCTGTCCTTGAATCTAAAAGTATATAAAATCATTATTAGAAAATCAAACATAAAAAGAATATTAATATTGTAGTATCATTTCTAGCACATTTCTTAAAAATCATGAATTATTTTAACATATTGAAATTTTTCACCTGTTAAAAGTAGTTATGGTTTTCTTTTAAATGAATGTCACCATCTTCTATTTTTAAGCATGGAAATGGGTTTGAATATTAGGTAATGTGCGCCAATAATGTCAAATTATGACAATTCGCAGAAAACGTCAACTTTTTATTTAGATTTTAATGTGCAAAAGCCTACCTACTTTGGATATTAATCGTAGAAAAAATATATTCAGAATAATGAAACATTATTATTAAATAACAAGTTTTTTTATTGTCAATTTAATACGTAATATTATTTTTTAATTGCAAATGTTTGAATGTTAAAATTATAGCGTTTAATTTTTTTATTCAATGACGAACTCGAGAGTGATAGAAAAAAAATACTACCTACCTTTAATGCAGGAAGTCGATGTCAATTTATCCAAAAATAAAACTGATTAAAATGTACACTAGGACACTTGGCACAAATAAATAAATTTTCTATTAAAGAAAATAACACTTATTAAAAACAAACAGCACAATAAAACACTTCAGAAACGTGTAATGTAATTTTGAAAACTAAATACCCGTAAGCTTGTTTGTAAATTTATAGACTCTTAACTCCTTCCCCCAGCCTTCATTAAGTATATTAAAAGTCGTGACGTCATATTGGCACAGATATACGGTAATGTGTTATTGACAATCAGGGAAATAACTACCTAAGATAAGATAAGATATATGAATGTTAAATACCTACTCATAATATCTATTGTAGGGTTTTTGTACTTTAATAGGATAAATATTTATGCGGGTCTGGAAATTCCAGGAAATGACAGTCAAAATTACCCAAAAACATTAGGTTAGTACCAACATCAGATAACAGATAACTTCGGTGTTTAACCAATTAATCACAATTAATATTCTTGAACATTCAAATGACAAAAACTTCCATCTTTAACCAATGAGAATATAGTTTTCATTCGATACTTCAAAATCACAATTTATTAATTAGGTAGAATAGTTTTAAAATATATTGCGAATTGCAACACGTCAATAAGCGTCCCACTCCGACTCAATGTGACGCAATTATTGTCGCAATATATTTTGAAACGACTCTATATTCGTGACTTGAAATTATAAACATCCCTCGTATTACTACCCGTATATAAACCAAATTATTTATTTTAGGAAATATTTATATTTAATGTAAGGCAAGATATCGTTTTGGTTGTTACCATCTACATTCTTTACTTTGGTCCAGGAAACAAAGTCAATTTTCGATAAAAATAAAATGTAATAAGTAGGTAATATTTTATGAAACAGTACAATAAAAGTATTGAAATAAAGTATGCTCATACTCCAAAATGAGTCCTAGAGTTAACATTTTTATAATATTATAAATGGCATATAAAACGATTGGACCGTTTTCACAATCGCGAAATAATTTTTTTTATTTGGTGAAATCCCGGCAATTATTGAAAAATAGATTTTATGTTCAGGACTATTATTATGATTCTTCGAACTCAGTCTACTAAAAACCGGTTTATAATACAATATCCCCTAATAGCTAGTCGGTCGATATTTATAGTTACTTAAAGATTTCTGTAATAATTTGCACTAATTCAATCTCTAGTCGGTAGGTAACAGCACCTCCTTGATTGAATCTAAAGTGACATAATTTTGTTCAGAAATTCCTAGGAGACGCTGTCCTTAATCAACAACGCGTTAAAAATGCATTACGAACAACAATTTCATAGAAATAATAATATTCAGGCTACTAAAGTTGAAGAATATTATAGGTTGAATATATTTATTGCATATCTGGATTCCCTTATTACGTCGATTACATCACGTTTTTTTCGGAAAAGCACAAACAGAGTCTTCGGGACTCGTTGGTTTTTCCTTAAGCCTGTTATATCCCAAAAACATAAAAAAATAATGCTTTTTTCACTACCGATTAGAAAATGAAAGTAGTGGAAAAATTTGAAATCGACAATTTTGAAGCTGAATACCAAACTGGAGTACGAAAGAGCTTTCTGCGCATAATGAGCTCTCCATTAATGATATAGCGTCCAAACATTGTAATTTTATACAGATAAAAAGTGGTTTAAAAATTATTTATGGCTCTTCCACTAACGACAGAGTTAATCGAAAGAACGTTTAGCACGCTAAGGCATGTTAAAACATGGCTGCGGTCTATTCGATCAGTGCGAAGTCATGGTAGGGGAAGCAAAAGCGATAATAGCGCAAGCTGCGGATAATTCGAGTACTTTAGGGCGATATTTTGTAATTTTGGAGTATGAAATACACGTATACATTTTACTTTTTACTAAAAAAATAGGTTAAAAGTAATAAAATGAGCAACCGGAGTTGCTATGTTGCAAATTATACTAGCAAAAAAAACTGTAAATTATATAAATTTTCAGTAGCAAAATCGAAATTAAATTAAATTAAAGAAATAAATTGACAGCTGTATAATAATAAGAAGAAAAAAACCTTTATTTTTGTAATAATAACAGTAATACTGGAAATAATAGACACCAGAAAAGGTTTTAAATAAAAAATAAATTTATTATTTTATGATATTCTTCAACATCCCTTAAATCTTAAATGTTTAGCAAATGATTAGATTTCTGCCTTTGATTATTGTATATGGCTGAAATGCAATCTTGTGACTTACTGATAGGAAACCAGTTTTAATTATTAATTTCTATGGGTTCTTTCGAACTAAAAATAAAGAAAATATAAATTTCAATCACAAATATACCAATTATTTTTGTTAATACGTTTTAATTCTACGTTATTATATAATAGTAATGTTTTTATTTTGACATTATTTACCCTATTCTTCAATGACAACTTATTAAGCTTAGGCAAGATCTCATACATTTTCTCGTAAATACCTGCTATGTTTTATTATTGATTTTTATTAATTATACTATTTTTTTTTAGCTGAAGTAATAAAAATATATAATAATAATTTTTTCACTTGTTTTACAAATCCATATACTTTTATTAAAATTAACATTCTATTAAAAATTTTATTGTCAGTATACGCAAATATCGTCTGTTAGTTCATAAAATAATTGGCGCTGCTGTCACGTACCGAGCGAATAATAAATGAAAATAGGCTAACTAAAAAATAAATTATGTTTTCTGTTATCGAAGAAAAAAATTTAAAATTTGCGTTTTCCTAGTGTTTTTTTTTGTTCATCGTCGTGTTTAAGTGAGTTTTTTTACGTTTTTGTTTTTTTATAAATTTTTATTTTTTATATTATTATATATGGCTGTGTCTTCTTGTTTATATTTTTTTTTTATATCACACCTTCTGTTTGTTTTTTAAAAATGTGTTTTAAGTTTCTTGTTTTTTCTTTATTTTAGTTTTTGTCTTTTTTGTTGGGTTATTTTATTTATTAGAGACTTGTTATGACAACTTAAGTATCAGTTCGTTAAATAGGTCAGTGACATTGTTACGGTTACTACTAAAGTTCCACTCCCCCTTATCTTCGCTATTCAGTGAGATATGAGAATAATTTTGTTCTGTTTGAAAGACTAGAAGAAATACTTTCTTATGATGGATTCAATTTTTCTGTGACGTCATGGCTTATTTTCGGTTTTTCCGGAAATAACAGAAAATCGATTTTTTTTTAATTTTAAAAGGAAACTCTTTTTTTATGGTAAATTTAAATTTCTGGGAAATTTTTGTATAATAATCGTATATTGATAATTTTCTGTCAGCTGTCAAAATGGCCGCCATATTGGATAATGTTTTTTCTAAATATCTTACTATTAATTCGTTTATGGAAAAACATATAGGAATGTATAAAATCTTTTAAGGCTTCAAAATTCCCATTAAGACCCATTTACCATATGCCATATGCGTATCTAAGCATTTTTATTATTAGCAAACGTTTAATAATTTCATCCGCTTTTATCTTCGTTGTTAATTGAGATATTGGAATAAAAACTTATTTGTTTAAAAGCTTAGGACAAATACTCTCATATACTGGATTCAATTGGTGTGTGACTTCATGGCTTACTTTTGTGTTATCGGAAATAACAGTAAATCTCAATTTATTTTTAATTTTTAAATAGAAACCCCTGTTTTTATTAAAAATTTTAATTTTAGGGACATTTATGGATAAGAATCATGTGTTGAAAATGTTCTGTCAGCTGTCAAAAAGACCATCGTATTGGAAAATATTTTTTTTAATATGTTACTGACAGAAAATTTTCAATACACGCTTCTTATACAAAAATGTCCCAGAAATTCAAATTGTCAATAAGAAAAAGGGTTTTCATTTAAAAATAAAAATAAATTGCGATTTTCTGTTATTTCTGGAAAACCGGAAGTAAGTCGTGACGTCACAGAATAATTAAATCCATCATAAGAAATTATTTTTTATTTTTCATTTTCTTTGTTTTCCAACAAATAAACATTCTAAATTTTTTCAAAATTTTGTCCCTCGCTATAGAATTGTGTAACGACGCCCATGTATACATTGTTATATAATCTAACACAATTGAAGTTTGATTGATTTGTTCTTAGTACTTTTAAATTGAATTTTAACCTTCGATTCAAAATTTTTTAACTTTTCAGTTCGTAATCAAAATTTCGACCCTCAAAAAATCCGTTGCCTGACAACCATCAAAATTTGCTACAATATTTTTTTTCTGTCGTGCAATCAAAGATTTCTACAAAGATGACATAAGAAGCATACAGGTTAGTGTTATTTGAGCTAAGATCATATCATCGTTAGGTATTTATTTTAAACTAATTTACTATAGATTAAAATAATTTTGTCACAGAATTATAACAAGTAATGTCATTCTTTGGTGATTAATGTCATTCACTTTGACCACAGAATTTAGTACAGTAGTTTCATACTACATAACATATACACATATATTATACACATAAATATACTTATATAAATTTATCTAGCGCAACTTTTCAAAAAAAAAAAATACATTACTACTTACTTACCTATAGGTACCAATTTGGAACAAAATTTAGATTATACAACATGACCATTTCCAGTAAACAGACTCGAGTTTTAAAACACGTCAAAACCTTCTGATGTTCGCTTACGAGCGGAATTAGAAAAACAAAACTCCAACCGTCGCAAAACACGCCAGTATTGTAGTATTGTTTAGAAACGAATATTTTCTTTTTAAATATTAACGAAGTTTTTTTTGGCCTAGCACTAACGTAGGTTTATTGTTGTATCTACGTGTTTTCAAATTTTACAAAATTCTTACTGCCAAATCCGCTATGGGTAGCGTTTTATTTGAAATCCTCACCTTAAATATGGTAATTTATTGATTAATTAACTTTTATAAATTTATCAGTCTAAAAAATCCGAATTTTAATTAAAAAATCTCGTATCAACAATTTGTAAAACTGTTCAAATTAACTCCAAAATTGGATTCGTAAGTTTCTTTAAAGTAAATCTAGATTTCTTTATTTTGTTTTTATTTCAGTTATTGCATTTTATTTTGTTTGACATATTTATATGTAATAAATATTGTATTATTCTTAAAAAATATATGTTTTTAAAATTTTTACCTACAGTGCACTCAACTGCATACCCTTATTCCAAATCCACTAGATTTTAAAGTTTAAACCATTATAAAGTTTATTGCACACTATATAGGTTAGTATTCTATGATTTATTTTTTTTATATTTACCTTATAGACCGTCAGATAGTGACAGGTTTAGGTACCCCATTTTGGCATACAAGCCTCAAAAAGGGTTGAAAAGTTCATCGAATTTAAGTAGAATGAAAAGAAATTTACGAGTGGCTCCTGGGGATAACACTTGGAAAATTTGATTTTCCCTAACAAAAATAAAAGGTTATTTGTTGCCCATATTTCCACGCAAGCCGTGTTCACTATATAATTAATTAATAGAATTGGGCTTCGGAAATCTAAGGCTTTAATGTTGCAAATGGCTAAAGGGTTAAAACAAGGGAGTAATCTTCTATGGAAAAATCGAGATTTTATCCGATTTTTCTACACAAGCCCATCGAATGTATGAAAACGTACATCGTCACAAGTTCTGAAAGCATATTTTCTTGTACTTTTCAACAACCCTCTTCGAGGCTTGTAAGCGAAAATGGAGCACCTAAATTGGTCACTATCTGACTTTCTATTACACAAAATTAGTATTTACTGCAAATTAATAATCTTTTTCGCACAAAAATCGAGGAATACTGATTTTATCTTTAATAAGATACGCCACTGGTATCGACAGACTTTTAGTTGCATGTAACAGCAGCGTTGCCAAACGAGATCTAGGATTACAGGTTGTCTTCTTTCAATCCGCATAAAATATCTTCTTTCTCTTTTCCAATGATTAGGACCAAACAACTGATACGAATAAAATACTTCATCTGTTGTTGCTTTTATCTAAAAACCCGAAACATGACGGGGTGAAGTGTAACGAGATTGCACATAGTCTTGCAGGGAAAAGAGCTCAAACACCCTTTGTGGGACCAGAGTGGTTCTGCCTGCCTAAACAAGAACAGGCTACGGATTGTAACAAGGATCCTTACAGATCATTGCCGACTTAAAGGACACCTTGGCAAACTGAGTAGTAGAATATAGAGAGTGCAAATTCTGTAAGGAGTAGGAGAAGGAGAAGGACGAACCCTCCTTTCACATTTTAACTGAATGTGTAGCACTCCAGAATCCATGGGTACTATACTGGGAGCATACCAAATAGAAGACGGCGATCTATCTAACATGAAGCCACTCCAAAACCTTCACATTTGAGAAGATATAAGATAGGATTAGAAGGATCATTATAGGTATGGGGACTATTTCCTGAAAGCATTAACGACAGAAGTGGGCACAATAGATATTTTAGGTCACAGTGCATTAGTACCCCATACCCAACATAACATGACATCACTTTTTGATTACATGAACCGTATTCAATATTTCTAATAACTTTATAGGAATATCATGTGTTGGACACATCATATTTTTAAATGTTCACCATTATAGTATGAGAGCCCACTGCAAATTTCGACCGTCATCTGATAACGAAATGAAATATGCTCCAAAGGCATGTAACAACATTGTACTTTACCAAATTGCACCTGTGCCAATCCCTATCCTGAGCAAAGTGGTTTAAAAAAATTATTTTATATTCAAAAAATCACATAAAACATGACACCGACAATTGTGTTGTCCCTGAAAATTACAATCCTAATTTATTGTGAACCTAGCTTTTAAACCTGAATTATCAATATTTTTACCTACCTTTTAAACCATGTTTATGTGTGAAAGGAAGAAGGATGGCATTGTATAGACCATTTGCAGAGATAGTCAATAATAATTATAAACTCTTGTTAGACAATTCTTTTAAACCATTATCATAGTAGTTTTTTGTCGTTTCGATGGCAACCTATAAAAATGAATCACAACAATAGGCATACAAATAAATTTTTAAATCAGCAAAAATTGATTTATATTTTTAATGATTTTTACCTACTAATCGTGGATAGATGTTTTTGTGCGATGTTAAGAGGAAGAAAATGTTCCCTTTAACGATATATATCAAGATATATTTGAATGTTATTTTTTGGAAAACTTTAAGGGCAAACAAAATTAGCGCTGTCATGCCTTATGTGATTTTCTTAAAATAAAATAATTTTTTAAGCCACTTTGCTCAGGATTGGGATTGGCACAGGTGCCATTTCTTAAAGTACAATGTTTTTACATGCTTTTGGGGTATATTTCATTTCGTTATCAGATGACGGTAAAAATTTGCAGTGGGCTTCTTGGGCTATTATGTAATCGTCAATGTGCTAGCACGTGCTGGTTCATAAATGCTAAGAGTTTGAGTCAATTTGTTGATAGCTTCATATTAAAATATTGTTTGAAATTTTGAAATAAAAATTTACTACAAATTTTTTTTTATATTAAGAGGAGTATTTACTTGACTTTAGAGCAGAGCATACAAGGGTTTCGTAGTACCCCACTTTTAAAGTTTATTTTTGATTTATTTTAAAAGAAAAAAATATGTGTGTGTAGGTAAAGGTTAAATCTGTGCTCCTCTGTAGACACTTTTTCAAAATTTTAATTCGTTTTTTCTAAAAAAAAAACACAAAACTCGACTTTTTTTATTCATTTTCTCAATTTTTAACCTTTATCTACACGTACATATGTTTTTCTTCTAAAAATAATTAAAAATAAACTTTAAAAGTGGGGTACTACGGAACCCATACATTGCAAGATTTTTCGTCTGGCAAGGGGCGCCTCTGTTAGATTTTTAAGAAATTAATATTTGTGAATGATAACAATTTACAATATATTTTACTGATATTTTACGAGGGATAATTAAATTTTATGTATTTGTAGGTACACCTTATTGATTTACGTAAATCATTTCTGTTATACTAAGATCGACATATTTATATAATAAGGGTTTCATAGTACACCAATTTTACGGATTATTTTTTATTTTTTGAAAAGTTATGTAATTAAAGGTACAGGCTCAACCCGTACCCCTCTGGAGTCACTTTTTGGACATTTGAAACGGTTTCTTTTGAAAAAATCTAAGAAGATATACCTTACTATCGAAAAAAAAAATACAAATAAAAATGCTAGAAGGGAACAATATATTTAATGTTTACCTACAGGAGCATTTATTTTTCTCAATAAAAATTTAAAAAAATTCCTTAAAAGCTTTCTCGTCTATAGGGTGACACCAAAAAAATTTATATCCTTTTCTACTGTTTACAAGTGATTAATGTACGCAAGTGATTTGAATTTATTTTGTTTTATGTCTGTACACTTTGTTATTTTTACAGTAATTTCCTTAATTATTTTTAATTAATTTTATCATTTATTTATTAAAAAAAATATATCCGAAATTAAAAGGTATACAGTAAGATGTGATTTATAAATTAACTTTTATATTGTATGGGAGTTTTTTTTTATGAATACATCTTCGAGTTAAGAATAATTAATTCCAGCATGTTAAAAACTCGTTAATCTGTTAAAGTAGTGTATATTTTTTAGCATGGCTTTGATCTGTCACACTCTTTGACGTTGCAAAAGAATATTTTCTAAAATGTTTGCCAATGTCTATAGATGAGAAAAAAAATGAATGTGACAAAAGATCAAGCTGATTGTGAAATGTAACAAAATGAAAGACGAAAAGGAGTCACTGTTACAAAATTTGGAGACATTTGTAAAAAAAGGAAAGACATTCTTTAAACAATCTCATAAAATCTTTTATTTTTTGCTAAAGCCACTTAATATGACATGGACAATAAATCCAGAGCAAAATAAAATTTGGAAATTTATTTGCAAGAAAAAGTTTTTATGCATGTGGACTTTTATTGATACCGAATTGGATTATGTTGCTGCCAGTGCGGATGGAATTTAAAATAAAAATCAAAACCTCTAGGATAGAGTTAGACAGTTTTACCTAGAACTTCTCTAGGTGTAAGTTCATACACGCACGCTAATTTTTCGAGCAGAGTGTATAGGCAACCAACATACGTGTGACTAACTTGTCAACAGTACAATTGTGACTACAAAATTAATTTTTCTTATTTATATTGCGCCAGAGTAAGTAACAATCACTCCCGGGAGTTCCGGATTTGATGTCGGAGCCCTCTGGGCCATCCAAAGTTGTCTACGAGACGATTTACTCGAAAAGACTCCGTGAACGGATTAAAAACACCAAACCGCCGGTAAAAGTGGCAAATGTGACGCGAAATCGATCAACTCCAACCACCCCCAAGACGCCGAACACAAACAGGCTACAACATCCTTACAAAACTGTGAGTACCCAAGGGAGAATCACTAACCTAACTAATCTGGGGTCAGCTGACACAATCAGAAGGGAATCCACGCAAAAAAATTTTTCTGAAAAAAGTAAGGAGAAAGATGATAGACAAATGGTGACAAATCAACTGATTCTCGAAACAGCAAAGACCGCCGCTGCAGAAAGCAGTGCGGGGAGCACTCACACAACATTCGACGAACCTCACAACTCAAAGCCCAATAACAATCGTGCAAGAAAAAGCTTGGAGAAAGCTGAAGAAAGTAAGGAGAACGCTAGTAACGCAAGCCCTCACACAGCGACGGACCGAAAAAGTTCGGAGAAAACAGTTAAGACCAATCGCAACACAGACTGGGAAAGTAAGCAGAACGCTCTAAGCGCAAATTTAGATGCGGTGACTGACCGAAAAAGTTCGGAGAAAGCGGACGAGACAGACCTCAACGCAGAATTAGAAACTTCGGAGAACACCGAAAGTAAGGAGAAAACCTTCTCAGGCGGATACAGTGATAGCACCGAGGAACAGGAAAGTGCTGAGAGCTCGGATAGTATCAATTCGAGTGAATCTTCGCACAGTAGCCTCGAAAAAAGCGACATAATAAGAGCTGACGAAAGCTTGGAGAAGTTAATTAATGACCTGGAGGGAACAAATGAGGACTCCAATAGTTCTAAAAATTTAAACGGGACCGTTTTAGAAATGGATCTTGATGAATCGAATGAAGAATCACCAAAAATCAAAAAAAATAAACCAACTTTTTCGGAAAAAAAAAAGTATGGAGAAAAATTTAAAGAATTTGAATCGGCCTATAAAACATTAGAAATGCCAAAGCATGTTACTGCCAGATTTCTGGACTGCGGTCAGGACCCCCTATTATCAGATGGTAGCACGATTACCCCCGGAGCCACCCCACCAAGCGGAAATGAAAACCGCCCCCAGTATCTGAATCCAGGACCACAAGTATACACCGAAACACAAAAATACGATAAAAATAATACCTCACAAAAGGATATGGACAATGCTACTGTGGAGACAAGCCGGACTGAGGGTGGATCGAGTAGCTTTCGATTCGGCTTTGTCCCCACGGCCGCAGAGCCCAATCCAAACAACCCAATCTATAAAGGTATTTACAACTCAATAAGCAAGGGTGCAATACCGAAAATGTACAAAATCCCAAGTGACCCCAGAATCACGATAGGAGTAAGAAGTGCTGACCTACCCTCAAATATAGATATGAATATATTTAATTACAATTCTGGTAACGCCACATCAGAAGAGGACAAAAGACACAAGGACAGAAATGATATTACAGAGCAGAATAGACTGCCCACTTCCCCAAATAGCACTTTTCAACTAAGGTCAAAAAGCAGCCCTCCTAAAAACCCAGAAACGGATACTGATAACAGGAACGACAACCAACCCTTTATCACCCCTAAGAAATTCAGTTCGAATTTCGAAAAGTTGATAAGGGAAAAAACTAAAAAAACAATGACTAAGATAAACAACAGATTCCAACCCCTGACCGAAGACTCTGATTCGGAATACGATGATGATCTGGGAAAAATCGTGAAAAGAAAAAGGAAAAATGCTAAGAAGAGGGAAACAAATAACACTGCTAAACCCTCGGAAAACACAGAAGAGACTATCGAGAGCATACTAGCTGAGAACAATGCCCCCAACACTCAAACAGCACAAAAAGTCACCCCAGGCCACAAAAGTAAAAACCAGATGCCCCCAATCATAATAGATGGCAAGACAACAAGCCAAAACACCCTTATACGAGACATAAAAGCTATAGTAACTGGGAAATTTAGTATAAAACATACTAATAACTCAACTATCCTCTTTCTAGAAGAGAAAGAGGATCATGAAAAAATGGTGCAAAACATAAGAGCCGAAAAACTCCCCTATCACACTTACACTAATAGGGAGGAGAAAACGCACGCTTTTGTATTAAGAGGCCCCGCAGAAGGCACCAAAATAAATGACATCGATGAAGATCTTACGGAGGAATATGACATAAAAGCAAGGTCCATCTACAGGATGAACACTAAAAATCGTCCCCTGTTCTTGGTCATAACAGACCCTACCCTCACATTAGACTATCTAAACAAAAATGTTCGGCGAGTTCTATATACAAGGGTGGTTTGGGAACTCCGAAAGTCAGTAAAGCAAATAGTACAATGCCACACGTGTCAACAGTGGGGACACGCAACTGCTAACTGCGGAAGACAGCCAAAATGCCTGAAGTGTGCGGGTGATCATCACACTAGCACCTGTGTCAAGACGAGAGACACCCCGGCGACTTGCGCAAATTGCGGTGGTGATCACCCCGCAAATTACACTAAATGCAAAAGCTACACAGACAGAATAGAAAGGCTTGAATTAAATCGAATGCAGAAACCGCAACAAATTAAATATGTACCCGCCCCCCTGCCACAACACAACCAATGGGACAATAGAAGAACCAGCAGAAGAGCTGATGATTTCCCTGCCCTGCCCAATAGAGAACCAAGGATGAACACAAGAATTAATAGTGCATCTTCGATACCCAGAATGGAGGCACCAAGACAAATTCCCCAGGGATCAGTCACGGCCGATGTTACGTCATTAAATGAAGCTTTTGCAGAACTAAACAGTTTAGTTAATATAGGTGAGCTTGCTAGGGCGGTAAGACAACTTAACGCACAAATACGATTATGCAAATCGGGACAAGAACTCATAGAGACGTACAATCACTTTATGACAAACGTAGATAAAAACTTCAACCTAAGAAATTAAGAACTACATACTCACAAAGACAAAATCAAAATTTGTTTTTACAATGCAAATGGGATGCGCAACAAAACATCGATTGTTCGCAGTTTCATTCTCAAACATAATTTTGACATCATGCTCATAACAGAGACACACTACACACAGACAGACAAATACAAAGTACAAGGGTATGATGTCATTATACAAGATCGACTAAACCAAGCATGGGGTGGGGTAGCACTTTTAATTAAAAGAGAACTAGAATATACGAAGCAGCCAAATATTAATATCACTCAAGAGCACACTATCGTTAAAATCAATAACATAATTTTTGTAGGTTTGTACAATCACCCTAACAACGTCTTTAGCAAAAGGGAATTAACCACTATCATGTCCCTAGGTAACAAAGTTCTTTTGTTTGGGGATCTAAACAGTAAACACTTTCATTGGGACGCAAACTGTGTCTATCCCAACACAAGCGGAAGAAACTTGAATGAATTCGCCGAGAGTGAGGACTGCATCATTCATTATCCGGAAGAACCTACCTTTTTCCCTTTCAATGGAAGAACGCCAAGCACACTCGACATAGCAATGACGAAAAATATACCCAACGTTGACAAAATAAGGACCATACCAACAATGACATCAGACCATGACCCTGTATACATGGAAATAAAAGCCACTAGCGTAGTTCCATGTATGCAGGGCCAGTTCTACGACTACAAAATGACTAACTGGAAAAACTTTAGAACCATACTGGACGAAAACATTAAAATCAACAACAACATCACTAATAACAACACACTTGATACTGAATTTTTGAAACTGACAAACGCCATCAAGACAGCAAGAAACAGGACGATCAAACTTATCAATAGAAAACAACACATAGACATTTTACCTCAAGACATAACAGAACTGATTACGTACAAAAACAACATACGCAAAAGATGGCAAACTTACAGACAAGGCGCTGACAGGGACACTCTGTTGAACTTAGGCAAAGAAATTAACAGTAAAATAAACAATATACGAAATGCAAAATGGAAAGTGACCCTGGAAGCGCTAAACACAAACGACAATTCAGTGTGGAAATTTGTGAGAAGGTTCAAAAAACCGTACTCGGAACTTCCCACACTGAATTACAATAACACAGTGTGCTTGACGGACAACCAAAAAGGCAGTGCTCTCGGTGAATTCTTTCAAAGTAACTTCATCAACCCTCAACCCAATAATAACAGACAAAATCAAATAGAAAATATCTGCAAAGAAATACAAGATATGAGATCACAAAATGTACCTATAGAATTCCTAACTACTCCTAAGGAAGTCGCAGATGCGATTAAGAGATCCCCGACCAAAAGAGCACCAGGTCCCGACGAAATACCTAACATTTTGCTAAAAAATCTGTCAAAAAAGGCTATAGTACAGCTACATTACATGATAAATGCTATCCTAAAGCTCCAGTACTACCCCAATTCTCAAAAAATCGCTAATATAATCCCCATACTCAAAAGTGGTAAGAACAAGGGACAAATTGAAAGCTACCGCCCCATATCGTTGCTCAACGGACTATCAAAAATCATCGACCGAATAATACTGACAAGACTACGGACATACGAACAAAACAAAACTATCATACCGTCAGAACAGTACGGTTTCAGAGCTGGACACAGCACGATTGCACAAGTAATTAGGATCGCTCATAATGCCAAAAAGGCATATAACAACAAAATGCAAACGGTACTTGTTGCACTCGATGCTGCTAAGGCGTTTGACACCATCTGGACTGACGGACTAATCCACAAAATGTTTGAGAATGACTACCCTGTTTTCATTGTAAAAACAATTCAAACTTACCTACAAAATAGACAATTTTACATTAAAGTCAAAAACTCACAAAACGGACCTTATACAGCACAAGCGGGGGTGCCTCAGGGCTCGGTACTGGCGCCTCACCTGTATACCATTATGACTCATGATATGCCAATGGGACATAATGGTATACAGACGGCCCTGTACGCCGATGACACGTGTATTTTCAAAACGTCACATTCTGCCGAAATAGCTCTAAAAAGACTGGACCGAAAGTCTTCTACTTACCAAAAGATACACAGATGGCATAAAAAGTACACTCATGGTACAAGGGCAAAGCATTACAACTTCAAACAAAATGAAATATCTTGGTTTCATACTAGATAAGGGACTAACATTCAAAAACCACATCAGCGACAGAATAAGTAAAACCACAGGGGCAATAAAAACCATCTACCCCCTGCTGCATCGAAACAGTGGGGTAACAACTCATAATAAGCTCTTACTATATAAGCAAGTGCTTAGACCAATTCTTACCTACGGATGTCCAGTCTATTGCTCCATGGCCAACACACATTTTGCTAAACTCCAAATTACACAAAACAAGTGTCTTCGGCTAGCGCTGGGGTGCAACCGTTATACAAGAATAACGGACATGCACGAACAAGCACCCATGGAACCTATCAAAGAATATACTCTCAGACTTGCTGAGAAGTTTTATAAACATTGTCTTCCTCCATCATTAAAGGAAGACATATACAACATTCATGAGGGAGATGGGGTAGCCAGGAAACATGGGTGCTTACATCAAAACTTAACAATATACAGACGGGACGTGGACTGACCGCTGCTACTAACCAACCCACAGCAGCGGGCATTGCACTGAAAAGTCAAATAACTACGACCACTAGTTATGAACTGTGGTCGGACGGAAGACTGCACGGTGACGTCACTTTCCGAGCTGAGATTCTAGCTTGCTATGATCTTGGCTATGAAAGCCGATGAAACCGTGTAGGCTCGTTATTTGGCTTCTCACACGAAAGACTAACAGTGACACACACTCCTACAATGACAACCCTGTTTTTTTGCAAGTAGTTTTTCAGGGAAGACAAAGACACAATTAAAATCATACAAAACTATAGACAATACTCCATTACTGACCTAGCAAGCTAACCAAAACTGTTATATAATGCTTATTGTAGCAAGGAGGTAACATCTCACCAGAATTAAAATTAACATAGATATTAAATAGGTTATGACAGCGACCGTGGCTTATCCAGATGGGCCAATTTGGGTTGGAACTTCCAGGATGGTTATCCAAGAAGCAAACTCAAATAAAATATATTATCTGTTGTTAAATAAAATGTATATATCTGTATATAAATAAAGATTTCTAAAAGTAAGTAAAGGATAGAGTTAGAATGTCCATATGAAGCTAGAGTACTCACTGAAGAAAAAAGAATGTGCAGTAGAGAAATAACTTTTTAGAAAAATGATAATACCGTTAAGGGGAACCACAAATGGTTTTTTGCATTTTGTGCGTTTGGACTCCTCGAGAAATAAAAGTGGAGGAAATTCCTCATGACAGCTTTTGAGAAGAAAAGGTGCAAAATAAAATTCAAAATTTTTATATGCAATATGTCTTGCTAGAATTAGTTGACAGCAGAGCTAATAGAGACATAGAAGTACGGGACAGAACGCCAAATAAATGGAGAGTGTAACAATACGGGATTTTATGAATTTGTTCCAGAAGCTGTACCTAGGTGGTTCATTAAAACAGATTATTCAAAGAATAAAAATAATTTTTGTTAAAATATAAATAATGTGCTGAAACATTAGTACCTTTTCATTTAACTAACTCATACATGGCTACTCCAAGTTTAAATATTATAAATGCACTTGAATATAAAACACAACAGGTATAGAAAATATTTTTAAAAAACCTAGTTTATTTAAAAATCTGATTTGTCTAACACATGACTTTTCTATCTAATTATTATAGACTTTTTCCGGTTATTTTGTACAACCTATTGGCATCTCTATAAATGTTTAGAGGATAAACTAAATGGGTGTTTCAGAATGTAATGTACATACGTTAACTGTAGGTGTGGAACACTTGGGTGCTTCAAAATCATCCATTATTAATAGGTCTATCACATCTCATTACCTAGATACAGGATGATTTATGAATTTCACCTGAATTTGTTTTTAGCCAAAACTTAACAACCACTCGGTATAAAAAATTAAAATTTGGCAGGTAGACTCATCTCCATATAACAAAAATAATGCCGTAAAAATAAAAATGAGATTCCAGTTTCGGATTAACAAAATTTGAGCATTTCTGTCCGCTTCAAAAACAACACCCTGTATGAGCAAATTTAACATATCTGATTAAACATCTTAAAAGAGCGGAAAAAATCAATTTGGGTAGGTGTCTTTTAAAATTTGCGCATGTCGTTTTAGAGGCACTAATTTTTTGATAAAAAATGATATATTTAAAAATTTGTTAACTTCAGAATTTAAACACGATTTTTTGATTATAAAACATGGAAAATATTACTTTTTTAAGTAAGTACTTTTCAAATATCTCAATTTTACACTGTTTCAGTCTTTAATTTAATATTAGAAATAAATTACAGGCCCGTATAGTTAGCTAAACCAATAATTTTTAAATACCCTGTATAATGAAAAATAAGGAAATAATGATTAAAAATATTATTTCTACTTAACAAAAATGAGTTTAACAGCAAGATTCAATTTTAAACATAACTTAGTAATTATTACTCATACAGTTAACTTTTTATTGTATTTAAATATTTAAATTTATTTCCTAAATAAAAGAAATAACTCAAGAAAAACCTAACTATTAAAACAACCTTGATCAACCTAATATTTGATCAAATGACAACTATTTTATTAAATAAGCCATTCAATAAATTCTTTTTTATTTTTTTACATGTATTATGTATTCTCTGTTTTATAAATAACTTTATCTAGAAAGCAAGAAAACAGTTGAAAGTTTTTGACACCTAATACATAAGTTTAATAGACTATTCATTAAAGTTTCTTTGTTGCAAACATTGGTGTTAAATAACCAAATCTAGAAATGCCTTATCAATTTTCCAACGAAGAATATGCCGATATTTTGTTTGTATACGGATTTTGTAATGGTAATAGTCGAGCCGCTGTAAGGGAATATGAGAGAAGGTTTCCAGGACGCCGACTGACTAACCATCAAACTTTTTCGAACATTTTTAATTTTCTTAGACAGCACGGTCGTTTTCCTACAGCAAAATTCAATGAACATAATAGAATGGCAAACATTGATGTAGAAGAGAATATTATCAATATGGTTGAAAATGATCCAAAAATTAGTATTTGCAGAATAAGTAATGCATTAGATCTACCACACGTTACTATTTGGCGAACATTAAAAAGAAATAGGTTATATCCATTCCACTTTCAACATGTACAGAGATTGGAGATGGGAGATTAAATACATAGAATACATTTTTCTAACTGGATTATTCGAAATAGAAGAATTCTTAATCGATGTTTATTTTCCGATGAATCACAATTCACTAGGGATGGTGTATACAACTTAAGGAATTCTCATTTTTGGGCACAAGAAAATCCACACGTTGTAAGACAGAGCCACTCGCAAAATAAATTTTCTGTGAATATTTGGTGTGGTTTGCTAAACAACCATCTGATTGGGCCGCATGTGCTTCCTAATCAACTAACAGGTAAAGCATACTTAGATTTTATTCAAAATCATTTGCCAGTACTGCTGGAAAATGAAAATATTGGGGGCATGTATTTCCAGCATGATGGTGCTGCGCCATATTTTAGAAGAATCGTAAGAGAATTTCTAAATGAGAATTTTCCTAATACGTGGATAGGTCGGGGTGGATCTAATCACTGGCCGGCAAGATCACCAGATTTTAATCCCGTCGGTTATTACCTTTGGGGACATTTAAAATCATTAGTTTATAGTGATGAAATTAATACACCTGATGAACTTCTTCAAAGAATAGACAATGCGTGCGTAGAAATACGAAATAAACCTGAAACAATTCGAGCGGCAATCCAAGAAATTGTGGAAAGGGCAACAATATGTATTCAGCAGAATGGTTTTCATTTTGAACAATTATTAGGTTAGAATAGGTAATTTTATTAATTAGGTTTTAATTGTTTCAAAAAGTTTATTTGTGAAATAAAATTAATAATTATTTTTTTATAATTATTTTGTTTATACATAATTAAATTTTCCTGGTACCTTAAAGAAAATACCAAACTCAAAGTCTGTTAATGTTTGCCATTAATTCGAAATTTCCTTTTTAATCTTTACTTTCTTTATTTTTCATTATACAGGGTATTTAAAAAATGATTGGTTTAGCTAACTATACGGGCCTGTAATTTATTTCTAATATTAAATCAAAGACTGAAATAGTGTAAAATTGAGATATTTAAAAAGTACTTACTTAAAAAAGTAATATTTTCCATGTTTTATAATCAAAAAATCGTGTTAAAATTCTGAAGTTAACAAATTTTTAAAAATATCATTTTTTATCAAAAAATTAGTGCCTCTAAAACGAACAAATTTTAAAAGACACCTACCCAAATTAATTTTTTCCGCTCTTTTAAGATGTTTAATCAGATATGTTAAATTTGCTCATACAGGGTGTTGTTTTTGAAGCGGACAGAAATGCTCAAATTTTGTTAAGCCGGACCTGGAATCTAATTATTATTTTTACGGCATTAATTTTGTTATAGTAAAATGAGTCTACCTGCCAAATTTTTATTTTTTATACCGAGTGGTTGTTGAGTTTTGGGTAAAAACAAATTCAGGCGAAATTCATAAAACACCCTACCCTGTATCTGGGTAATGAGATGTGATAGACCTATTACTAATGGATGATTTCGAAGCACCCAAGTGTTCCACACCTACAGTTAACGTATGTACTTTACATTCTGAAACAACCTGTATATACATTTTCCGCATACATCTAACTCGGAACAATTTTCTATAGATATTCATTGAAAACGAAAATACTGAAAAATATAAATTTAGCACTTTTCCTCCAATTTTTCCATTACGGTACATTTAAGAAAAATCATGTAAAAAACAAAAATTATAGAGATCGATATCACAAACAACTTTTAGCAATTTTCTTAGAAATCAGAATTTTGCACATTTTGTCAAATTTCTCGAATACGGACCATTTCACGAAAATTTAGCATAAAGCAAAAATTAAAAAATAATATTAGAAATAACTTTTATTTGAACAATTTTCTTCTCCAAACATAAATAACAGATATATTCCATAAAATATAAAAACGACTCCCAGATGTTCCGACTTTGTCCAAAATCTAATCATTTCACCTCAGGCCGAAATAAATCTTAAGTTTAAAATTTAATGTTTTTTTTCTTTATACGTTTTCAAGTTTTCTTTAAAATTCGAAATTTACACATTTTCTCAAATAACTCGAATACGGTCCATTTTAGAGAAATTAGGTGGGGAATAAAAATTATAGAAAATTATATAACAAAAACTTTTATTTGAACAATTTTTATAAAAAAATTAATTTTTTACATAAATTTTGTATAGAACAAAAATTATAGATAATAATATTGTAACTTATTTAAAGAATTTTCTTCTCCAAAAGTAAATAACAAATATATTCCATAAAATATAAAAATGACCCCTATAAAGTACCTCCCCAGATGTTCCGACTCTGCCCAAAATCTAATCAGTTTACTGGAGGCCAGAATAAAGCTTAAGTTTAATATTTTGTGTTTTTCTTTTTATCCGTTAATGAGTTATCGAGGATATAGACACACACACACACACACACACAGAGACACACACACACACACACACACAGAGAGACACACACACAGAGAGACACACACACACACAGACACACACACACACACACACACACACAAACACACACACACACAGACACACACACACACACAGAGAGACACACACACACACACACACATACACACACACACACACACACACACACACACACACACACACACACACATACACATACACACAGACACACACAAACACACACACACACACAAACACACACACAAACACACACACACACACAAACACACACACACAAACACACACACAAACACACACACACATCGCGGAAACAGTCAAAACGGATTCAGGGGACCCCAAAATGTAAAAAACCGACGAAAACTCGAGGTCGAAAAAAATCATAATTCTCATACTTTTCTTATCTGTATACAGATAGGAAAGTAAAAAATGTAAAATGTCATGAAACCGTTTATATGTTTGTTTACATTGGCCTCCTATTTTTGTTACTTTGGCTTTTTCTATCCAGGACATATTATTATGTGATATAGAAGCAAATGTATTGCTAAACTATGGACGCTTTTCTACACAATCAATTATTATTAGTAGAGTGTATGTATTAAAATATTCGCTCTAGAAAACGATTTACCTCCTTTTGTCACAAGCTGAATTTTTCAGAGTGAAAGGTCATGATAAGGTAACCCTTATTCCGGAGGTAATACAAAATCCAGATATTGATACCGACGAATAAAAAAAAATACTTATTTTTTGGTCCAATGCGCAATAAAATCTTTGTAAGGAGTAATTTTTTATACTTATTTAAAAAAAATTTCAGCCCATCAAAAATTTGTTTAAAAAGTAATTTTTTTAAATTTAATTTTAACATTAAACAAAAAGGAAGCCCTTTAAGAAAAACTTAGCATAGCTTTGTTTCTCTCTACGTGTCGGCTGATGCATCACATTATTGATATGCTAAAAATTTTTTAATTATTTGATTATAAAACTTCTCGTTAGGTGCCAATGGATAATAATGTGTCATATTGTCTGTTTCTACTAAAAAATTAATAAGTGTGGGTGTAATTTCCTTATGTAACGTTACCATACATTAAGGAAATTACACCCAATATATCTAAATTATTCAAATCTATAGAAAATATCAAAATTGCAGAAAAACTTGTCCTTCTCGGTAGCTCTGTGTTTTCAAAATTGAAAGATAAGGTAGCCATAACTTCGTTGAGTGGTGTGGTATCCAGTATCCCTTGTGGTACATGCCTAAAATCATATATTGGCCAAACATCTATATGCTTAAAAGACCGTATAACATCCCACAGGAGCGATTGTAGACTACACCCTGAACGTTGTGGATTGGCTGAACATGTCCATAAAAATGACCATATTATGGACTATGAAAATGTAACTACCAGAGATTAGGGACATAAAGATAGGAAACGCAACGACCGCAGTAACGATGGCGTCATCTATGCATCTCAGATGTTAACTAAAGTTATACGTCGTTTGTAGACAGACCAGTGTTGACAAATATTTTTTTTAAGAGATCGTACAAGTAGAGTAAAAAAATGGTATTTCGACAACAAAAATCTTACAATAGGTATGTAAATGTATAGCATAATATAAATGGAATGAAAAAAAATAAAAAAAAAACTTTGGCATGATAATTTATTTATCTATTTATAAAAATGTTTACAACGAAACAAAAAACTACAGAAAATACATGAAACTTATAATTAACATTTAAAGTAATCAATGACTGTCAAGTGATTAAAATTTTGCATGCAAGCCTTTGTTATGCCGTGATAGTTGGTGTTGGTACAAAATCACCATGGTCAAAATCACGATAAGTGAGAACGAAAATGACTGCCTTCAGAAATTACAAACGACCTATGAATCTTTGCAAGTAGTTGTTAATTTTTATTGTCTTGTGTTCTGAAGTTATATATTTAAATAAACCTACTAAAAAAAGGGAAGATAGTATTTTTACGTACCATCTCACTGATGCAATCGTACATTGTACAAAGAGTTAAAAAATCGTATATATACGATTTAAATCGTATGGTTGGCAACACTGAGACAAGCAGTCATCGAGATAGTATAAAGTAGAGACGACATAAACACTATTTTGCGATATGACAAAATGGACTCACTTTAAGTGACAGAAAAGTGTAATCAAAATGGCGACTTGAGTCGTACTTTGATTTATTTGAAGTCAATAATTTTATATTTAAAGACTGACTAAATGAAAATAATTTTATATCATTATATGAAACTATTTAAAGAAAAATGGCATTTATTCTCACCAAAACTGACCAGCTACATTATCTCGAATTTGACATTGACGTAAAAATGTAATACAAAAGTGCGGACAATTAAGCATCGTCATAGCATCTCCGCTTTATTCTATCTCAATGCAAGCAGTAGACGTAGACAGCAGTAGAAAGTTTGTAAAAATAAATGTCAGTTTTATGTAATTGTATATCGAAGAATCCTGAATTTAAATTTTAAAATTTGAGTTAATGATTGTGTTATCTCCTAGATGAACTAAGCAAAATGATTGTCTCTGTTTTTGTGTGAAATTTGAGGACAATAATTACATTTTGTAATATTAAAATAAGTCGGAGAACGTATTGCATTAGTAACACAAGCCACATGAATAAATTTAACAACCCCAATCTAGTCATGTAAGTAACACAAATAGTAACCAAATTTTGTCACAAAGTACGTATTTATTTATTATAATTAATTGTTTTTAGAACAAGAAAATGGCTACAAAACGTTAGAAAGAAGATTTGGTATAGGAAGAAAAATATCTGAATTCCCATTCGTTTGGAAAATAAGAACAAAAATGTAATGTTACCAATAACGATCAAAAATTAAAAAATGTTTGTCATGAATAGATTTACAATAATTAATCGATAATAGACTGACTGTAAGTGTAGTATTCTTTTTAATAAATAATTTAGCGTAATTACATTAATTAAATTTATTTACAAGAACATGAGAATGCAGTCGATATTTTTACAACCTTTATTATCAGGTTTTTAAATTTCCCGCTGCGTTGTTTAATGTCGATGATAGCGCCACATAGTGGGTCAGATGTTAACTGCGTTAAAGCTGGTGGTTGTTAAGCATTGGCTTCTTATGGGCGTTTCCTATCTTTATCTCCCTTATCTCTGATCAACAAGATAATAGCATTAACAAAAGATCAGATATCAAACATTTAAGTTAGATTTTTCCTATCTTTTATATTTGGATAAACATGGAGATGTCGGTATAGACAACACAAGTTTGTCTGAGTTGTAGTTTTCATAAACATATTTTTTAAATTGCATTAAACCCAAATGTCACTAGCTCTGTGGGTGATGTCAGAATAGGTGAGGGAGGGTCATCAATTAGTTAATTGATGAGCATCACTTACTTGGTGACATCACAAACAGACTAGTCTCATATAGTTTATCGAATCAAAATTTCATCCGGATATTGTTTGTTAAATTTTTTCAATCTCATCTTACTGTTTTATTGATAATAATATAATTTTTCCAGTGTAGACAATGTGTAATAATTATTATATTGACTATTTAACACTTATTTCAATTTTTGCTATTAAAACCACATGCACTAATTATGCTCGTGATATTGTCAGGTGAGTGAATAGTATGATCCAGGATAGGGAATAGCAACCCTAACAAAGGCATCATGCTGTTTACTCAGAGGGCAGCGTCGCTTGCAAGATTAGTGACATTTTTTAAAACAAATCATAATTTCCTCCGTACAATCAATAGTCAGATAATAATTGAAACACATAAATATAAATTTGTTCTTCTTATATGCTATTCATCGGTCAGGCTTTTCATGGGCTGATGGTTTTACCCTTTGTGCTAAGGTGACATAGGCCACATAGTGTTCTTCTTTTTTGCCAGTGACAGGTTTGACGGATGACTGACATATGACATTTTACTTCATTTTTGCGTTTTGTACAACCCACGCTGTGAACCACGTTGTTGGTTATTCACACGTCTAGACAACATCGATGTTGCTCTCGATAATTAAAATAATATATCAATTTTCTGTTCGTTTAAAATAGTTTTCGTCTTTGTAAACTGTGATGTCCAATATTTTTATTTTTTTAATCAGATGACTACCTTTTACACACCATCCTCAATGAGTTGTAAGTTTAACCATCTCAATCAAATTAACAAATCTTCTTAACATCTTTTATTAACTTTTGTAGTGCCTTGATAATGAGTATAACCATACTCGAAAGCTCGGAATAAATTTAGAAGAGTGCACCTGTGAAATTATTTTGCCAAATTCCCCAAATTGTCCTATCTTATTTCGTAACTAGTCGGCAAAGTACTTTTTCAAAAAAGGAATTAATTACAAGTACAAAGTACATGTTGTAAAAATAGAAATTATATTAATTTAATTACAATTACATGAAAAAAGGAATTAGCAATTACTTTTATAATTACTTTTCTAATTACTTTGCCGATAAAACAACAAATTATGATAGAATTGAGGAACTATGAACCAACCGCACCGGTACAAATAAAAATTTTAAATAGGTAATTCAAAGTGTCAAACTAACAGCCAGCCGTTTGCAACGACTTTCTTAAGAATTTCTTAAAGATATCTTAGGGGCGGGTTGTATAAATCTTACTTTAAGTTAAACTTGGTTTGAGGTGACACATGACAAATTTTGTATGGTATAGGTACAGTCTAAATACCATTTAGCACTTAGGGCTTGTTTCCCAAAACATTAGACTGCACATAGAGCATCGGAAATTGACATGTATCACCTAAAACTGAGCTTAATTTTAAGTAAGCTTTATACAACCAACCCTAAGTATATTGTTTTCTGTACCATTTAAGGTCTTCTTAACTTAAGGGAAAAGACAAAATCGATAAGTAGTATAAAAAATGGAAGAGGTAAGTTAATAATAAAATGTAAACTTTTAAAAGTTTATTGATTTTCAACAAAAATACAAAAGTCCGTGTACCTACGCCTAGGTACTTTTATATTTTACCTAGTCTGAATTTTTGACCACCTCGTATTTGTTTTAATTAAATATTATGAGGTAGTAAATAAAAGGTAAATAGGATAGATAGGAAGGAATAAGTTAGCTATTTTGATCAATTATGAATAGTTTTGACAGAAAAAATTTCAAAATTCAAAATAGTATATTATGCAACGATCATGTAATGATGGTTATTAATACACGAGCATTAACCGGGATACGAAACGAGCCAAAGGTGAGTTTCGTATGGTTTATGCGAGTGTTCTAATAACCATTACATGAGAGTTGCATACGCTATTTTTTCTACACCCGATAAATAATGAAGACCCATAAATATTACATTTATATTGGTATTGAACACAATAACAGTAATTACTCGTATTTCTATAAAAAATTCTACAAAATTGTAATTAATGGTATTACTTCGGGTATTGGCATTTCTCCAGATTTTTGCGGCAAAATATTTTTTACTATATTTTCTGCTTTCTCCGATATGTGTGGAGGAGTTTTCTATATCGCTGATATCGGACATTTTAATATTATAATTATCGAAGTTTAGCTATCTACGAAAATTTAATACATTTTGACAACTAAAACAATTACATAGGAACCTAAGACAAACGTCAAACAGCAGGCTTGATTGAAAAATTGTAGGTTTCTATTGATTAAAAATCTGTATCGTAATGAAAAATCTGTATCATAATGGGTATCATTATGAAACAGATTATGGGCATATAAGTGCATTATTATAATACGGGTGTAGAAAAATCTCATTTTTTAACAAAGCAAGTCTGATAGATCAATGAAATTAGTTATTCAGGGAGAATCTAAAAATGTAATAAAATACAGGGTGTGTCACAAAACTTTGATACGCCACATTTTTAAAATAATTTTAAAAAGGTGGCTTTCTTCATCATATATACTTAAAAAATAGGAGCCATTTTAAAACTTTATCGATTCGCTATAAACTTCAGAGGCGTGGGAAATTATACTGAAACTGAAATAGTAGTTTGTGCAACAAGAGTGTATATGGAGTTGTACAGTATATTTTTTGTACGACCCACTAACGAAAATCTTTAATATTTTAGGTTATTAAGACAAAATAACTAACTTTAAAATAATTTATGTTTTTTACTAATTCAAAAAATAAAATAAACAAAAGAAAATTATTCCCATGTCCAGATTTGAACATAGGCTATTCGTATGAAAGGCAGATGCTCTGTCCTCAGCTCCACCGCCACCTTATGATTTTGGTTTTAATACTCGTAATTAAACTAGTTTCATATAGTTTGATTAAAATTTATTTTTTTTTCAAATTGTGTCCCAAATAAAAATTAAAATGTTATTATTTATCGATTCTAAACAAAAATACCTTATTTAGTGTAAACTTAATCTCAATAACTGAAAAATATACTGACAATTAGTTTGACAGAATAATTGTTACTTATTTAAAATTTTTAAAATAATAGTAGTTTGGTATCCAAAATATGAACTAGATTTCATTTTTTTGCAGTGTTCTCACTACTTAGAATAGATATGAAATATATTTGTGCAGTTGAATGCAATAGCTTACTTTTTCTTTTTTAATCTGCGCGTAGATAAGCTAATATCCCTGTAGGTATAGAAAAATATGTTTTTTCTATGCTCACATTTCAATGTAGAAAACTAGAATAATAACTAGAAATACCTACGCAACGTAAATAAGTAGTTTTTAGTATTTACCCAATAAAAGCTGCATTTTGCACCACTTTATACTATATTTCCTTAGTTTATAATGTTTATGCAACATAAATTATGTTTATAATAATATAAATACAAAATACATCTTAGAAATAAGTATATCTGCATCTACTTACCCCCTTACTGTTATTATTTTGGGTTGAACAATTTCACTGCTTCAAGGCACAACGCTTTCCTCAAATGCATTCAAGCAAATGATATGAATGCGAATTCGAGCTCTATTGACCGGTTCGAACTATTTTTATTTTCATGGGTTTACATTATGTTTTTGTATCACATGCATCTCACAAACACGCATTTAAAAGTAATTGTAATTAAAAAATGTAATTGTACTTATAAATGTAATTGTAATTGAAAAAGTAATTTTAATTGAAAAAGTAATTGTAATTGGAAAAGTAATTGTAATTGGAAAAGTAATTGTAATTGGAAAAGTAATTGTACTTATGACAATTAATTATATTTAGACAATTTAAAAAATATAAATTAATATAATTACAAAGTACAATTCCTCCACATATTTTGCTGCAATTAAAATTCGAAATTACTTTGAAGAAAAAAGTGCTTAAATACAATTACAAATTACATAAAAAGTAATTGTAATTATTAATTACTTTTTAACTAGGAATTACCCAGCTCTGGTAAAGACTAAGCCATAGTTGACTTTTTATAGATTATACAGGGTGCGGCACCGAAAAACGAAACAGATCGCATATCTTGAAGACACATTTTTTTTGTAGAAAATGCAAAAAGAGGTCGATTTTTCCTCAACTATCCTACATCCTTCCCCACCCCTCTGTCACTATTACCAATGAAATTGAAATAAGGAAAGTACTAAGTGTGACACATCATTGAAAAGGTAATTTTATAAAGAATTTGACTGTGTGACATGTGACAATTCTTTAAATAAAAGTTACTTACAATATTATTATCTATAATTTGTGTTCTATATAAAATTTTCCCAAAATGGTCCGTATTCGAGAAATTTGACAAAATGTAAAAAAATAATTTTTTATAAAAATTGTTTAAATAAAAGTTTTTTGTAATATAATTCTCTATAATTTTTGTCTCATACATAATTTCTCTAAAATGGACCGTAATCGAGATATTTGAGAAAATGTGTAAATTTCGAATTTTGAAGAAAACTCAAAAACGGATAAAGGAAAAAATTAAATTTTAAAATTAAGTTTTATTTCGGCCTGAGGTGAAATGATTAGATTTTGGACGAAGGCGGAACATCTGGGTGGGGGGGGGTACTTTATGGGAGGCCGTTTTTATATTTTATGGAATATATATTATAGAAAAATGTATCGAGTTAGATGTATGTGGAAAAGGTATATATTTAGTTTATCCTCCAAACATTTATAGAGGTGCTGCAATAGGTTGTACAAAATACCCGGAAAAAGCCTATAATAACTAGATAGGAAAGTCATGTGTTGGACACATCAGATTTTTTAGTTTAGCATCATTGATACTTCAAGTCTATTAGCGAGTAAAACATAAAAATGGTTTATTCTATTCAGGAGAAAGTAGAAATTGTTGAATGTCATTTAAAAAATAACGAATGTTCTAACACTGCCTGGACAATTTTCAATGAGCGACACAAAAACAAACAGGTTAAACGTAAGTACGTTTTGGAACTTATTTCAAAATTTCGACAAACAGGATCGGTTCAAAATAAGAAACGGCAGATTCAAAATCCAGTAAGAAACGAAGCCGTAGAGGTAGCCGTTTTACGACAAGTTGTTGCAGATCCAACTCTTAGTACAAGAAAGCTTGCAGAATTATCTGGAGGAGAATTTTGAAACCCAACAAATTCCATCCCTATAAAATTCATTTAGTTCAGGAACTTAACGAAGACGATTTTGATCGCCGCTTGTAATTTTGTGAAATCATGAGCGAGCATGCTATACAAGATTCACATTTTCTTTAAAACATTTGTTTTTTAGATGAATGCAGTTTTTATGTTAACGGGACTGTCAATCGACATGATTGTCGATAATGGTCAGATTCCAATCCAAGAGTATTTCATGAAACGCATACTCAACACCCAGAAAAGTTAAACGTTTGGGCTGGAATATTTGGCGATCGTATTGTTGGTTCATTATTTTTACCAGGTACTTTAACTGGGGATATGTATTTGGAATTACTCGAAAACACCGTTGATCCACTGTTAAAAGACATAATAGAAAACGATAACCGATACCTTGAAGATTATCTAATATTTAAACATTTTGCTGCAGCGGTTCGTCAGTACCTAAATGAAAACTTTCCTAGGCATTGGATTGGACGAAGAGGATTTATTGAATGGCCCCCACGATCTCCTGATCTGTCCCCCTTAGATTATTTTGTATGGCAATATCTGAAAAGTTAAACATACGCCACTCAGCCAGGTTCTTTAGAAGAGTTACGTGAACGTATTATTACCGAATGTCGTCAAATAACTCCAGAAATGCTCCAAAACGTCAGACAAAGATTTGAGAATAATTTATATTCGTGTATGGAAGTTAATGGACAACACTTTGAGCATATACTTTGAAGTAATTTAGTTTTAATTATGGGACTAAATATTTCAATTTAATTTTTATGTTCACTTTTCTATTATTTTTTTTAATTTTTATTAAATTGTCTATTAAATGACTTTTACTTTCAAATTAGTATCATTATTTAAAATACGGAAACTTTTCCCGCAGGATGGCGCCAAAATCAAAAGTTATGTAATAAACTGTCACACAGTCAAATTCCTTATAAAATTACCTTTTCAATGATGTGTCACACTTAGTACTTTCCCTATTGGTAATAGTGACAGAGGGGTGGGGAGAGATGTAGGATAGTTGAGGATATGATCGAAAGATGTCCCCTTTGAAATAAAAATAGACCTCCTTTTGCATTTTCTCCAAAAAAAATGTGTCTTCAAGATATGCGATATATTTCGTTTTCGGTGCCGCACCCTGTATATATATATATATATATATATATATATATATATATATATATATATATATATATATATATATATATATATATATTGTAATAGAAATTAATTATCAAGAGTTTAAAATTAAATTTGATCAGTATAATAAAAATTTGGTGAATAATAAATTTAAAAATATCACCCTGTACATCGAATTCTTGGATAAAAAAAAATTGTCAATTAAGATGTCAGAAATATCCGGGGAGACGGGGGGATTGATAGATTTTTTTTGAAGATTGGTTTAAAAATTTCCGACAGAGAACCAATTTTCTGTTTTCGAAGGCTTCATGTAATCTAAATTTACAAGTTGCGATAATTAGTATGCGACCGGCCTAAAACTCTTCTAATAATGACCAACAACCATCATGTTCATCGGTCCTAAGTATCCTGTAATGATTGAAAATAACTTTGAACATGATGGTTGTTGGTCATTATTAGAAGAGTTTTAGGCCGGTCGCATACTTATACGATATTTGTTTTCGACATATTGCATGTCGCTTTATTCAAATGTAGAAAACAAAAGTTTTTATTTCGCACATTAATACATATTGTCGTCGGATGAAGATGCAACAGTACTGTCGCTAATAATATTGCGAAGGAGAAAGAAGAAAAAGCTCGAAAATATTGGGTTCATCCATATAGTATAGCCAATCTTTATCGAAGTATGTTTGAAAGCTGTACTGGTGAAGATATGATTAAAGATCCAGCAAAATTTAAATCATATTATAGAATGTCTCAAGAGACATTTACAATACTTTTGAGCAAAGTTGGACCTTCTATTAAGAAATCGGATACCAAATTTCGGGACGCTATAACGCCAAAGGAAAAATTAATCATTACATTGAGGTAATTTAATCAAGTTTTATTTTTATGTAGTACATAGTTTGCAGAAAGTCATAATCATTTGTACTTGTAGATGCTAAGGGTGTGCTTATGTGACTTAAAGGATACATAGATCGTAGTTGAGAGTTGTTTGACAGTACTGAACTTTCAAACCATATCTAGCCTACTTGTTAGGAATATACATACGGAATCCGCAACGCCCTCTAAAGGGTACCAGCTTTTCATTAATTATAAGAAAGAGACCTGGAGAGTAGTTTTCTTTACAATTTTAAACAAATTCCGAAAATATACCCGAAAAGGCAGCAAGCTTATGGGTTTTTTTTCTTTCAGCCCTAGTTTCATAGTCATCAAATCGTAAGCAAGACCGGATAAAAGAGAATTTAGCCAGTGACATCGTACATCTAAAAAGCTCGCGACCAGTTCCATCGGTGGCCCACATGGACATAATATCTTCATGGCCAGACTTGAAAACTCCTTGCATGTATAAGAGGCTTATAGAAGCTTAAATTTCTGTTTTATCCACTAGATTTACAAAGGATGGTCCAAAAGTTTGTCGAAAATTCCTCGACCTTTTAAATTTTGAATATTTATCTCTCATCAGTTCAATTCTCTCATTAGTATGTATTACAATTTTTTCAATGATATCAGAATTAATTAGAAGCTTCCACGCATCTAAGGTTGTCTTAGGAGGATTCAAGCAAGCTGGCCCTTTTAGTCCTGGCAAAACAGTTTCAATATTTTCCCTTGTTGTTTTACTATTTTTGGGTGGGATCTTGGACCACTTCATTTTATCTTTTCCGTAAAGGTAGTTGGAGGCGCTGCTTTCATCCTCTTTATCATCTGTCATCTTTATTTGTCTTTCTTCTTTTCTTTCCTTTTCTTCATATACCTCATCCTCTGATAACAAATCCTCGTCTGCAGATGGTTGCCGTTCCTCCTCGCTACAGGAATTCTGGTCGCTAAAAATTTCGACATCGCTCTCATATTGATCACTTTCGTCGGCATTTCCAATAATTCTTTTTTCAGCCTCGACTTTTTGGGTATCAATATTTGAAGAAGTACTAGGGATATTTTTATTATTTAGTAAACTATTATCATCAGTACAACTTGCTTAAGTATTGGGAATTTCGTCATCGTTTTCGTCATTCCAAAAGTCTCCGGTATCAAATATTGCATTGATATCTTCGTCGTTTAGTATATGTTTTGCCATTTTAACTGAAAATAAAAAGAAAAACTGAATACCATAAATATGTGTGAATTTCAAAAGTTAAATAAATAAATAATCAGGTTAAAAAAACACGGTATTGCCTATTTACCTGACACTGTCTTACATCAGAAAAGGTACGTTGATGATACAGCTGGGCCCGTGAGACCCGACCACTACAATATTTAGAAAAGTTTATTAATAACCGTCACGCACGCACTAACGTCTCGAGCAGAACTAAATGATGGGAAAATACACGTGAGCACAACAGCAGACGGCTACATCTTAAAGAGTGGGAGGAGAATGAAATTGTAGGTGGGTCTGTGTGACCCAACTTGTAGTAGATAAGGGTTAAAAAAATTTCTAAATTCTTGCTCTTGGATTTTCAGAAATTATTGAAATTTGTAGATGTAATTGAAAATTTTTGCAAATATGAGGAATATCGAACGATTTTTTTTTTATAAATTTAAATTTTTTTATCAATTATTTTAATGATTCAAAAATTTGAATATGGAAAAAGACAGGATTTCATGATAAATTATTTTTATAAACAAAAAATGTTCTGACACTTTTGATTGAATAACAAAATGATCTTCAATACATGCAAATCTAAGGTATTTTTATTTCACACTAAAAAGAAATTGAGAAGTTATTCAGATTTAGTAATTTCAAAACGCTTCATACACGTGAGGTTAATCTCACTAAAGGAACAGAAAGTAAAGAACATTACTCGATAAAGACTATAATTTATTGATCTATTAAAAAATTAACATCTTACCCATACATATTAAGAAGTAAATTAATGAATTGAATTTTAATATATTCTATAGAAAATGTTTTATAAAAACTAATCTGAATCAATTTTTGAAATTGTGATTGTCTTTACTTTTTTTCGCCTCTAAAATTTTGGCATTTCAAAAATTTTGCCGCCCTAGGCCCGGGACTCACGGGCCTAGGCGTAAACCCATCACTGCCCAAAATTTACCATTTAAGCATACATTAAAAATTTATCTTAATTTATTTATTCAAAATTAATTGTTTCTACTGTATCCAGCTAATAATACAACTATTTTCGATACCGAATGAAAAAATGCAATAAGTGACGGTATCTATTTTAAAAAATGTATAAATCATGTTTCTGGTAATCAACCAAGTCAATTAAAGATTCATCGATCATTTGGTAGTAATAGAATTTAATTGTATTGTAGTTGTTCGTTTAATACAGATGTTTCAGAATGTGGAAAATAAAGATTTTCTTACTGTTGGGTATAACAGTTCTCGCTGTGGACGCATTATCTATTCGGCAGGCATGGGAGGACTATAAGGTAAGAAAATCTGCTATGAGAGTGCCACAAGAGAGCGTCTTTGGTCATTTCTTGTATCTACTGTCTACTAATTTACAAAGCTCTTTAAGTATTTACTCAATAGTAAGTCCTCAAAGTTAGAAATGTCAAAGTCAATTCAGAAATCATGGAAAATGAAAATAAGCTGATAAAAAAAATTAAGTTACAGGCTTTTATAAAATGCACTGAAAAGTAAAGAATATTTTTTTATCATTCTGATATCATATCAATAAATTATTTTTCATAATATTTCATTGTCATCGGACCCTTATAAGTTTGCCAAATTTCATTGAAATCGGTTCACGGAAATTTTTTCAAAAACGCGTTGCAAGATTTGACTGATAGTTGACAAGATTAAGAGGCGGCAGGCGGAATTTATCATTTTTATTTCTAAGCACATAATTCAAATAATATAATATACAGGGTGTTAGTAAATAAGTGCGACAAACTTCAGGGGGTGGTTCTGCATGAAAAAATAATGACGATTTGCTATATAAACGTATGTCTGAAAATGCTTCGTTTTCCGAATACGGGGTGTTAAAGTTTTTCTTAAAAACTGACGATTTGTTTATTGCTCTGAAACCGGTCAAGATGTGCAAATGAAATTTGGTGTATTTTAAGAGGTAGTTATTCCACATTTTTTGACATGCAATTAAGAATTTTATGATCATCATTGCGTGCATACGGGTAATGATCTCAATTCATTTAAAGAAAAAATAGTACGCCACTGAGATATTTCAAATTAAAAATCATTTTTGAATTCCTCATTAAATTTATCACAAAAAATATTTTTGGCCTTTGTTTCGTGTGGGGCGCCGTTTTTATGCAAAAAAATAAAATTTCTTAACGCGTATTTTCCATTTCTTTAATACATTATTATCTAATAGCGACGCTAGTACTAGTAGACTATTGTCAACATTCTGTTAAATACGAATAGTTTAACGAAATGTCAAATTAGCGTTTCTTCATTATTAAGCTTTTAGTTTGGTATAACATTGATGTTAATAAGTAATTAACTTTTCTTTTATCGAAAACAATGGAAAATTATACAAACGTGGAATTGTCAGACATGCATTTTGTCTATGGTCGAAGTAATGGAAATGGTCGGCAAGCTCGACGATTGTATGCTGAGTTGTATCCAGGACGTAGGGTACCCCATCACACAATATTTGCTCGCCTTCACCAACGTTTGCGCGAAAATGGTACATTTAAGAAACAAACGGCTGACTGCGGGCGCCCTCGAGAAGTACGAACTGTGCAACTAGAAGAAGCAGTTCTCGAGTTAATTGCGGAGTCACCGGAAACAAGTACTCGAAAAATTGCCAACATATTAAATATAAACAACTTCACTCTATTTAGAATTCTTAAAGAACAGCAGTTGTATCCGTTTCATATTCAACGTGTGCAAGCTCTACTACCTAGAGACTTTCTTCCGCGCCTATTTTTTTGCCAATGGATTCTTCATCAAATCGCTCAAATTCCTAATTTTTTAAATAGAGTTTTGTTTACTGACGAAGCTTATTTTGGTCGAGAGTCTATACGAAATTTCCATAACAATCACTTATGGGCTGAGGAAAATCCACATGGAATCTTTGAAGCTCATTTTCAGCATCAGTTTTCGGTAAATGTATGGATTGGGGTAATTAATGATCATTTAGTCGGTCCATATTTCCTCCCACAACGACTAACAGGCAACTCTTACCTTAATTTTCTACAGGAAGAGTTACCTGTTCTTCTTGAAGAAATTCATCTACAGCTGAGACAACACTTATGGTTCATGCTTGATAGTGCACCAGCCCATTTTAGCATTGATGTACGAAATCACTTAGATGCAGTATATGCAAATCGTTGGATAGGTAGAGGAGGTACGGAACATTGGCCTGCTCGATCGCCGGATTTAAATCCTCTGGATTTTTGCATTTGGGGTTTTCTTAAGTCACTAGTTTATTCCACTCCCGTCGAAAATGTCGGAGACCTGAGGAACCGAATTATAGCCTGCTGTGAGACAATAAGAAATACACCAGGACAATTTGCGCGAATACGACAATCAATGCGGCGAGTTGAATCTTGTCTCACGTCTGAGGGAGGTCATTTCAGCATTTGTTGTAGCTTTGCGCCTATTTAAAATTTTATTAGTGTTATTTTCTGTTATTGTTCTAGTTTAATGTTATTGTATTAGATGGTTCTTGATAATGTATTAAAGAAATGGAAAATACGCGTTAAGGTATTTTATTTTTTTGCATAAAAACGGCGCCCCACACGAAAAAAAGGCCAGAGATATTTTTTGTGACAAATTTAATGAGGAATTCAAAAATGATTTTTAATTTTAAATATCTCAGTGGCGTACCATTTTTTCTTTAAATGAATTGAGATCATTACCCGTATGTACGCCAATGATGAACATAAAATTCTTAATTGCATGTCAAAAAATGTGGAATAACTACCTCTTAAAATTCACCAAATTTCATTTGCATATCTTGACCGGTTTCAGAGCAATAAACAAATCGTCAGTTTTTAAGAAAAACTTTAACACCCCGTATTCGGAAAACGAAGCATTTTCAGACATACGTTTATATAGCAAACTGTCATTATTTTTTCATGCTAAATCACCCCCTGAAGTTTGTCGCACTTATTTACCCTGTATTTAAACATTAAGGCAAAATCTAGTTGAATTCAATTCAACATGACAAAACCACTCAACCACCGCCTTTCAAGAATTGACAAGTTTTTCGGCCCGTGGCAACACGACTGTACAGGAAACGAACAATTTTGAAACAAGTAGAAGGAAGTAGACTTAAAACAATGCATTATTTTCCACTAGACTTCGGCTGGTGCGAAATAAAATAGTTTGTTTAAATTGTTAGTGCAAAAACGCGTTAAAAAGTGCTTGTGCAAATTGTCCAGTGCGTTTGGCTTTTGTGAAGGTAAGTGTTTTAATTTTTGTTTTCATTTTTAAAAACTAAAAAAATCCATCAGACATAAGCCCAAAAATGGGTGGGGGTAGATTTTTAAAATTAGAGTTTAGATCAAAACATGGCTTGTGTGGTATCAAATGAAAGGTTATTGAGTCTGGAGTTGAATAAAATGCATTTTATTTTTATAAGCCAGTGGCGCACAAGGTGGGATTTTAAAAATTAGAGTTTACATCAAAAAATGGCTTGTGTGGTATCAAATGAAACTTGATTGAACCTGCAGTTGAATAAAATTTATTTTATTTTTTTAATCCAGTGGCACACAAGGGGGATTTCAAAAATTAGAGTTTACATCAAAAAATGGCTTGTGTGGTATCAAATGAAAGTTGAATGAACCTGCAGTTGAATAAAATTTATTTTATTCTTTTAAGCCAGTAGCGCACAAGGGGGGATTTCAAAAATTAGAGTTTACATCAAAAAATGGCTTGTGTGGTATCAAATGAAAAGTAATTGAGTCTGAAGTTAAATAAAATGTATTTTATTTTTTTAAGCCAGTGGCGCACGAGGAAGGATTTCAAAAATTAGAGTTTATATCAAAAAATGGCTTGTGTGGTATCAAGTGAAAGGTAATTGAGTCTGGAGTTAAATAAAATGCATTTTATTTTTTTACGCCAGTGGCGCACGAGGAAGGATTTCAAAAATTAGAAATTATATCAAAAAATGGCTTGTGTGGTATCAAATGAAAGGTAATTGAGTCTTGAAGCAGAAATCAAAGCTACATATCTAGGGAAAACTATACATCATTGGGCAAGTTCAAAAGGCCAAGTATTATTTCGTGATTCTTGACTGTACTCCCGATGCAAGTAAAGTAGTACAGATGACATTTGTGGTAAGATTTGTCTCCATACAGGAATCAGAGTCTGAAGTTCAAGTTAATATCAACGAACATTTTTTGGGTTTTCTACTCATTGAGAGATCAAGAGCAAACGAATTGTTGGAGGTTTAACTAGAAGAGCTAAAGAAAAATAGGCTTAAAGTAGAAAACATGCGCGGTCAAGGGTATGACAATGGTTCCAATATGAGAGGAGAAAAATCAGGAGTACAAACAAGAATCAGAAATATAAACCCCGCAGCATTTTATGTTCCATGCAGCAGCCATTCGCTAAATTTGGTTGTAAACGATATGGCAAAATCCTCGTTTGAGGCAGCCAACTTCTTCAATATTTATTTTTTTCTTCCTCTTCTGTTCGTTGGGCAATATTACTGAAATATAATGATACTTTCACCCTAAAACCATTGAGTGATACGCGATGGTAAAGTCGAGTCGACTCATTAAAAGCTCTGCGGTTTCAAACTGGTCCAATTCACAATGCTTTGTACAGCATATATGAAGACTTTGAAATCGATATGATCAGAGATGAGGCTAGCGGATTATTAAATAATTTGAAGCAGTTTAAATTAATATGCTCTTTTGTGATCTGGTACAAAATTTTGAGTCATATTTACCCCATCAGCAAACTTTTGCAAACTGTAAATTTTAATATGTCACAAGCTATTGATATGCTTATCAACTGCAAACTCCTCTCTGAAAACCTGAGATCAGATGAAGCTTTTGAAAGCATCATTTTAGAAGTAACCGAGCTTGCTTCAGAGATTGACGTGGAAGCTAATTTCGAAACCACCAGACCACGTCATCATGTTAGAAGCAAAACAAGAACGTTTTTGTATGTTGGCCCGGATGAACCCGTTCAAGACCTCAAACAAAAATATAAAATAGATTTTTTTTTTCATACTATAGATCAAGCAATAAATGCCTTGGAAACCAGATATAATTTGCTAAATACTCACAGTAATTATTTCAGCTTTTTGTATAATATTTTTGGTCTAAAAGACATCCCCAGAAATGAGCTACTGGCTCATTGCAAAGATTTGGAAGTAGTTTTAACTGATGGAAATTCAAGCGATCTTAACGCCCCGGAACTAGCCGATGAAATAAGCATGGTTGAAGTTCTCAAGTTTATCGCTACTCTTAAATTCGCACCAAACCTCAGCATTGCATTAAGAATCCTACTTACATTGCTAGTCACTCTGGCCTCAGGGGAAAGAAGCTTTTCAAAACTAAAAATAATAAAAAAATATATTCGAACGATGCAGACGCAAAATTGTCTCAATGGATTGGCAATGATAGCTATAGAACACCAAATTAGTGACAAATTAGACTTGAAATCACTGGTTCGTGAGTTTGCCGAAAGAAAAGTTAGAAAAAGGGCATTTTAATTACTTTGGTTAGTTAGAATTTATTTATAATATGGGATATTTTTTAGTTAGCATTACTACGTTTTAATTTTTGTTATTTTGCCTTAAGTGCTAAATTGTTATCTGATGATTGAGTTTTTAATAAAACGTTTTTTTTTTATTTTTTTTCAATGTTTTCTTGACTTTCTTATATGGTCGCATGAGATTTACTTAAAAAAAAACGGGGGGTGCAAAATTAAGGTTTTGCCCGGAGCGCCAAAATGTCTAGTGCCGGCCCTGATTAAATATCAGTAACTTAATCACAGTTTGTGAACTATCGCCCAACTTTATTAAATATTCATTTTACTGATCTGTAACTTACAGTTTAAGGCGTTTGTAAATTAGAATGTAAATATCCACCAGTAGAATCTTATATTAAAAAATAAATGTGTTATTTTTCAGCAAAAATTCAACAAAGATTACAGTAACATCGTCGAGGATAAAGTCCGTTTGGAAGTGTTCGAAGAGAACTTCAAGATCATCGAAGAGCACAACGCCAGATATCGTGCAGGTCTTGAAACCTACTACATGGGAATCAACCAGTTCGCTGATTTGACCTCAGAAGAGTTTAGCGAGAAGCTTAAGCTTCAAATCAGGGTAAAACAATTTATTAAAGGGAGCGTACATGTCGAAAATCTAACAGCCCCCGATTCTATAGATTGGCGCTCCAAAGGGGCAGTTTTGAGGGTGAAGAATCAGGAAAATTGTCGATCTTGTTGGGCTTTCAGCGCAGTAAGTATTGTGAAACGTAAATAACGTTTACGTTCAATGATTCTACCAATGATATTTTATGATCGCAAGCATTATTGACTTAAACTGTATTCAACAATTTCAAGTAAATTTGTTTTCTCGTGGGTTCAACGCATATTTATGAATTAATCGATGTGATTTATATGCTCTGTTTAATAACAGCGGGATATATTTTGAGGAAATGTTCCAATAAACGCTGTAGGCGGATTTGATTTCTCAAATATTAAGCAATGTTTTATTTGAAAATGCATGATAGCACAGTTTTTATATCAACGGTCTATATACAGGATTGTTCAAAGCAGAAAAAAAGTAAAAATTACAAAGGTTTACAAAAAAAATAAAAGTCCGGACTATTTTACCGGACCATGGTATTCCTAGGTATTTTGGCGTCCTGAATCCGATCCCGGGGTCAGTTTTGCTTCATCACGTCAGAAAACCCAGATTTCAAGGTCATTTAGAGGTTAAAATGGTGCTTTTTCGGAACCGGCCCCGGAACAATTTCTCAGGCAATCTATTAAGTTGAGGGGTAACTGTCTAGGTCGTGAATACCTTCCAAACATTGGACAGGGGCGATGAATCTCGACCAGGATCAGCGCAGGGATAGCCCAGTGGATAAAATGTTACCATGATGGTTGTATCTCGCGAATTTCGATCTTCCTGCCAAGGTGTTCAATTTCAATTTCCATTGTAATAGCCTACTCGACGATTTTGAGTGAGAACTACTGCAATATGAACTATTTGCTCCAAAAAATCAATTACAGCAAGTACAAATATGTACGAATTTGAAGGTGGTAAAATACTTTTGGGACAACAGAGTAGATTTACAAAATACCCTTGTTTTTTATGTAAATGGGATAGTCGAGCTCGTGATGAGCATTACCAAAGGAAGGTTTGGCCATCAAGGGACAATTTTTTTGTGGGTCAGAAGAACATATACCAAGTGAAATTAGTGGATCCCAAAAGTATTTTACTACCTCCTCTCCATATTAAACATTCATCAAAGCTCTTAAGAAAAGAAGTAGCGAAGCCTTTCAATATATCTACCAAAAATTTCCAAAGTTGTCAGATGCTAAACTCAAAGAAGGGATTTTCAATGGGCCGCAAATATGAGAACTTATAAAAGATACAGAATTCCCGAAGAAGATGGCGGTAGATGAGGAAGAAGCATGGAAGAGCTTCGTGAATGTTTCTCAGAAATTTCTTGGAAATACTAAAGACCCAAACTATATGGAATTGGTGGAGGGCTTGCTCCAGAACTATAAAGCCATTGGATGTTTGATGAACTTGAAGGTCCACTTCTTGGATTCGCATTTGGGAAATTTCCCAGAAAACCTCTTACATTTTTGCTAAGAATAAAGTGAAAGATTCCACCAAGGTATAAAAGAGATGAAAAGACACTACCAAGGTTTTTTGGGACATTAACATATTGACAGATTACTGTTGGAACTTGAAGAGGGATACCAACAAGGGATATAAGAGAAAGGCGCTTAGAAGGAGTTTTAATCAAACCTACTGACCCCATAAACAAGCACGCAAAGATTGAGAAATTGGGAGGGAAAAAAATGAGAGGCTAAGGAACTCTCTATAAACAAGCACCATGAAGGGAACAGTATCTGCAACGTCCCTGTCGTTGTTCCTGGGTATTTCTAATAGCAGAACTGAGTTTATCAGCAGAATCTAAGTCATAGTCGCAAATATTGTATGATAGTCACACCAATTTACGTGGTGGAATGTGACGTCTTATTAGAGGGATTGAATTCCAATGGCCTGCCTCAGCAGAACAAAGGTGGCAAACTCTGAAGTTGCGGATTGGGATCCTCGGGCCATTTTCTGCAACCTTAGTTTGCCCCGGACAGTATACTCAGCTTGACCCAATTTTTGGACGATGTTATAGGAGCACTTTGAGAAGTAATGGCAATAACTGACGATAACTCAATCGCCAAAATTCTACTCCAATGTTCTGTTAATGTTCTAGGGCCATTTGGGTCAGTGCTGGATCCACTGGAATTATCTCACAGCAAATGGATCGCCGAAATTGAACACCTAAGCAGGAAGATCAAAATTCGCGAGATACAACGATCATGACAACTATTTATCCACATGGCTGGCCCTGCGCTGGTCCTGGTCGAGATTTGGGGACCGTTTCCAATATTTGAAAGGTATTCAAGACCTACACAGTTACTCCTCAACTTAACAGATCGTTTGAGAAATTGTCCCGGAGAGCCAGTTCGAAAAAATCACCAGTTTGATTTCTAAATAACCTCGAAATCTGGTTTTTCTGACGTGATGGGGCAAAACTGACCCCGGGATTGGATTCAGGACGCCAAAATACCTAGGAATACCATGGTCTGATCAAATAGTCCGGACTTTTTTTTTTGTAAACCTGTGTTATTACCATTTTATGTAAATTTTCACTAGATTTTAGTATGTCAACCCCAAAAAATCTCGTGCAAACCCTAAAGGATTAACTAATAAGTCTATACATCAGTGACGGGGTACACGAAATTGCTTTAATATAAAAAATAGTTAACTGTCAATATTAAGTACCCACATTTGTTTTTATAAAAATAGTATACTAGATATTAGGTTAGGACATTTCCTTAAAATTTAATTATAAATATACACACAACCAAGTTTATATGATATACTATAAAAAATTATTGCACTAAAAATCTTTTCTCATAAAACACTTATATTTCGGTTTTAGAAATACGGGGTGATTGCATTTATATTTGTTTGTATTTCGGATACAAGTCATTTTCTTTCGATAAGGAGTCATCATCATCAATTTCCTCACTTCCCACAGAAACAATTGGTTCTATTGTTTTCTCTATTAACAAATCAAGTTTCCAGAGTTTTTCTTCCTTTTCTATGACATGTCTTATAGCGTTTTGCCAGTTGTCTGGTGAAATTTTTGATATGGAGTCACATTATAGTTGACGAACATCTTAAAGTTTAAATTTTGTATTGTATTCCTTTATTTGAGCCCAAATTAGGTCAATGGGGTTAAGTTCACAGTGATAAGGTAGTAACTAAAACACTTTAACTCCATGTTCTTTTGCTATTTTATCCACACTATACTTCTTAAATTTTGGTGAATGTTGTTTACATAACTGCAATAGTTCTTTTTTGAGTAATCCTTCTTCTGCCACTATTTCTTTGGTAATTAGCCAATCGGAGAGTTCTTGCTTTTCCATTTCCTTTAATCTTAAATGGTAACTGGCATTGGGGTCTATTCTGTAACAATTCCTTTATATTTAACGGCCTTTAAAAATATTGGCGGCCTATAAAAAATATGTTCGTATTCGTTAATTTACTTCTGTCATTATTTAAACAGATTTCTTTAAGATAGTCCTCTAATGTATTTAAAGATCCGTTTAAATAATGACAGAAGTAAAGAAGAAAATATTTTTTAAGGCCGTTAAATATAAAGGAATTGTTACAGAATATACCCCAATGTCTATTACTTTTACAGAATTGGTTGGTAATAAATCTACCATTTGACTGAAATATTCCTCAAACACATCAGCAGTCATTTCTTCATGGTACTCTTTCGTAGAATCTGAAACAAATTCTAACAAGCCTTAATCAACAAATCCTTTATCTCCTCCGATATGAGTGATAATCAAACGGCGAGCTTTACCATTTGAAAATTTTAAGCCAGTCGATAAAACTTCTATAAATGCCTGACGAGCATTTGTAACTTCTTTATCTTGCCAAACTTTTTTTTGCAAATTGTCTTTTATTTATCTATGTTTCATCCAAATAAAAATATTTTTGTCTTCCTAATTTTCTAATGTCCCTTAAATATTGCCTTCTTCAACAAATAATTTTATCTTTCTCTACGAGCGTAGATTTTCTATCGTTATTCTCCCAAACGAACGAAGTCTAATTAATGTAATGTTCTCCACAATTTGTCTCTTTTAACGTTTGACAAAGTTTCGTCCCCATTAATGTGTACTAATGTAATTTGTATTAGTTCTAGTAGTAAGAGGTATACTGAAGTTAAGTAAAAAAAATTGTGGCTAATCTATGAGTATGGATAATATATCATATATAATATATCAGGTGAAAAAAACTGAAAACTTCTCATCAAAAAAATTTCTCATTTTCGAAGTCATGAAATAGTTTGTGCAACAAGAGTTGATATGGAAAATCATCTCGAGTTGTACAGAATATTTTTTCTATGGCCCTCTAACGAAAATCTACAAATTTAAAAAAATATTATTAGGTTATTAAGACAAAATAATAATTTATAAATTTTACTAATTTATAACGCTCTGTCTTCAGCTCCACCGCCGATTTTAAATTTTTAGTTTTAATACTCGTAATTAAATTATTCTCATATAGTTTGTTTAATTATTTTTTAAGGACAAATAAAATTGCTATTTTTTATCGATTCTAAACAAAAATAACTTATTTTTATTTTATTTAACCTCAGAATTTTAAGTTATTTAAAATTTTAATAATAATAATAATAATAATAATAATAATAATAATAATAATAATTAATAATAATAATAATAATAATAATAATAATAATAATAATAATAATAATAATAATATTAATAATAATAATAATAATAATAATAATAATAATAATAATAATAATAATAATAATAATAATAATAATAATAATAATAATAATAATAATAATAATAATAATAATAATAATAATAATAATAATAATAATAATATTAATAATAATAATAATAATAATAATAATAATAATAATAATAATAATAATAATAATAATAATAATAATAATAATAATAATAATAATAATAATAATAATAATAATAATAATAATAATAATAATAATAATAATAATAATAATAATAATAATAATAATAATAATAATAATAATAATAATAATAATAATAATAATAATAATAATAATAATAATAATAATAATAATAATAATAATAATAATAATAATAATAATAATAATAATAATAATAATAATAATAATAATAATAATAATAATAATAATAATAATAATAATAATAATAATAATAATAATAATAATAATAATAATAATAATAATAATAATAATAATAATAATAATAATAATAATAATAATAATAATAATAATAATAATAATAATAATAATAATAATAATAATAATAATAATAATAATAATAATAATAATAATAATAATAATAATAATAATAATAATAATAATAATAATAATAATAATAATAATAATAATAATAATAATAATAATAATAATAATAATAATAATAATAATAATAATAATAATAATAATAATAATAATAATAATAATAATAATAATAATAATAATAATAATAATAATAATAATAATAATAATAATAATAATAATAATAATAATAATAATAATAATAATAATAATAATAATAATAATAATAATAATAATAATAATAATAATAATAATAATAATAATAATAATAATAATAATAATAATAATAATAATAATAATAATAATAATAATAATAATAATAATAATAATAATAATAATAATAATAATAATAATAATAATAATAATAATAATAATAATAATAATAATAATAATAATAATAATAATAATAATAATAATAATAATAATAATAATAATAATAATAATAATAATAATAATAATAATAATAATAATAATAATAATAATAATAATAATAATAATAATAATAATAATAATAATAATAATAATAATAATAATAATAATAATAATAATAATAATAATAATAATAATAATAATAATAATAATAATAATAATAATAATAATAATAATAATAATAATAATAATAATAATAATAATAATAATAATAATAATAATAATAATAATAATAATAAATAATAATAATAATAATAATAATAATAATAATAATAATAATAATAATAATAATAATAATAATAATAATAATAATAATAATAATAATAATAATAATAATAATAATAAATAATAATAATAATAATAATAATAATAATAATAATAATATAATAGTAGTAGTAGTTTTGTGTCCAAAATATGAACTGCGATTGGTGTATTTTATTTTTTTGCAGTGTTCTCACTACTTTGAAAGGATATGAAATATATTCGTTCAGTTGAACGCAATAGCAAACTTTCGTTTTGTAATCTGTGCGTAGATAATATTTTTTCCGTGTTTTCACCTAATAAATTACTCCTCCGATCCGAATAAATTAGGCCAAGAACACTAAAAACTGTTCACTTGGAACACAGAAGAGGAGTTTGTATGTACGCTGCATAGTCGCCACTGTGCGGATACCACCAAGTGTGATGCGAAAACTCTAGAAAATAGTTTTCCGCCGAAACCTAAACTACAGCCGAAACTCTTATTTTAGGCCGAAACCGTAACCGAATCTTTGGTTGGATACTACTTGTGAATCTGACAGGCCTTCGTAATTGTAAATGTCAGCTAGACGTATATTTTCACTTATAATTCGAGAGACGCTAAAATGGTGGTTCCCACCTTATCGAGACTGAGGCCCACAAGGTAAACTCGTAGCGTAACAAAAACGAGAAATGATTTACCTTGGAACGAAAGACCGAAAGCGGATAGTATATAGGACGTTGAATTTTTTGGCATTGGCATTACTTAGATTAAACCATGTGATGATGTTCACAAGCCTTGATTTTTAAAACCAATCTATATCGTCTTTTGATTAAGGTTTAAAAACGTTTTCGAGCAAGTTATCCAATAATAATTGGCCCCTTTACGTCTTAAGCCTGCTCATGTAAAATATTGGGGCTCCTTACTTCGCTTATTTATATTGTTTATATTTTATTAATAAAGGACAAAAGGAGGAGTATTGCAACTATGTTAAAAGAAATAACTTTCAGTTCAGAATTATGTTGAGTACATCACTGATATTTATTTATAAAATAAAAATGACAGTACCATCGCATCAGATCTATTAGAAAAAATTTAATATAATTCGCAATATCACAACTATAATACAAGAAGTTAATCTGACTTTCATGTACGGCAGGCCATCACTAAAAGTTCCCAAAATACAATTTTTATTAGAAGTTTAAAAAATGTAATAGACTTCCTACAGAAATTAAAAAAAAAAACAACACTAAATATATTTAAAAGTAACCTCAAACAATATTTGATAAATAAACAGAACGGATATACTTTCTTGTGATAATACCCTTTAAACCTGCCCTTTTTAAGTCTTTCCCTTAATTTATTGTTATTTTACCCCTCATTTTAACCGCATTTATTATAAATTATTTCTGTTTTGAGATCATGTACTTAATTTTAAAAAATTACTTGATGTTATATTAATACTACTTACTATGTTTAAATTATTTATAGTTTTGCGACGATAGGTTATAGCAACTTACAGCCACAAAACTATTTTTGTGTTAAAGTAGATCCATAGAAAGCAATGTAATTTACAAAGGCCTTCTTTCAACATACAAATAAATGACAACTTTATAATTAAAATGAAAAACAACAAAATACCTCGCTATCATAATTGATCAAAATTTGAAATGGGTTAATCAGATTACGTCATTAAAATCCCAAGGTAAGAAGATTAATTTTTAAATTTTATGAATTGAGGAAATTTATGACTAGGAGTTTACTAATTATTATTTACAATTCGCTAGTTAAATATGTAATCCAAAATAGTATAATTAAAAGTATCTACAAAAAACCAGCATTATATCATACCTCTCTTTTATATAATAAAAAAGTGCTTTGTATAAAAACATTATATTTTTAAATAATTTGACATTTAACAGCCATTCACACATCACAGTTGACATCTTGATACTTGACAGGCACAGCCAAGCATTATTCTGATTTTTGCCAAATAAAATGGCCGGTTAATTATTCTATGGGGTTGCGACAGAGAGCCAGTAAATTTGATGAAGGTGTTTTTGTGGCTAGGGGCGAAATAGTAGTACGCTTAAGTTAGCACCACCATAAAAAAGTCATTTTTAAGAAACTGCTTATATATTTTTCATAAATTGGCAGGCTTGGCGACAAATTTCGAATAAAAATAGCCTCCAAAATGGCTATGGTTGCAAGTATGATGGTCGCAACCCGCCTTAGAAATTTCACCTTTACTATCAACAGCTATTGTTTGACAGGTCCTTAGAGAATGTTTGCAATTTATGGAATGTTAAGAATGTTGACGTTAAAAATAATTGGAATTCCTAAAATTGTCACATAATAAATGCACAGGCGGGTTTAAAGAAAATTGATATTAAAGTAGTTAGGATGAACCGAAAATTATGAAAATCAATAGGGTTCTAAGTTAGAAGTAATTATTCAAGAAAATCAAAACCGCAAGTCAATCAGAACTTTCGTTCTAGAGTTATCGTGCCGGCATACATATACACAGACGGCACTTCAGAATGATCAGAAACATGAAAAAAGGTTTTAAAAAATGGGGGTAAGAAAGTTTTTTCGTCTGCATGAACACTAGTACCTAAATTAATTGTGGATATTTTTTTGCACTTACGACTTAGGATAATTTTCTTAAAATATTCGTGAGAGAACAAAATTTACTGATAATAATTTAGGAACGTGTGCTATTCGGTAAGAAAATGTTACACTAAAATATTGAAATTTCAAAACCTGACACACATGCATTAAAACTGCTAAAACCAAATTCGCAAAGTTGGCGTTACCATGGCCATTTGTCATATTTGAAGTCTTTTAGTTGACGCGAAAAAGCTAATTATTATTTTACTTAAAATAAATGTAGTGTAGGTATTTCTATCTAGTTATAATCGGTATTAAATAAAATTTTAACCACTGAATTTTTTAATCATACTATCGTGTTGCGTCATAATATCAAGAGCTTCTCAAATGTCAAAAAAAAATTTCAGTGGTAATATCCCAAGGACAGCGACAATTCGAAATAACTTTTTTTCACTTATCGAAAGCACATTGCTTGGTAACTTCAACCCGATTACGGCGTCAGGAAGTTACCTAAAGAAACGCGCTTGAGGTATTTGAAAAAAATTATGAGTATTTATAACTGGCCGAGGGGTATTCAGTCAGAAAATTTTTGGCAATATTTTAACCCATTTATTTAATGAAAAGTAACTTACTAGTTACATTCCATAAAGTCTTGACTGTACATTCCATAAAGTTTTGACTGTGTATTCCATAAAGTCTTGACTGTACATTCCATAAAGTCTTGACTCTACATTCTTTAAGTCGGTATAATCTTTTTTTCTCATATTTATTGCCCAATTCTTCAGTCTCAAAGTTAGGTCTTAAATAAATACTTCCATTTGCATTTAACACATATTTTCTTATTTCATAAAATTGTATAAATAGTTTCTGTATATATATTTTTTGGTATTTATTGGTGTGTTTTCTTCGATTAAATTACACAGGGGAACAGCTGTTTTGGTGTCGAGGTTTTTTGAGCTGATTCTATATCAATTTGATGTCCTGAATTCAAATAACTTATTCATTTTTACCTAGGAGCTCAAATTTTTAAGATATACAATTTTAGAGAAATATAAGTTACAATATTTTGACTTATATCCGTAAGTGTAGTAAACAGAAGAAGAAACGAAATTTTTATTTTAGTTATACAAAATACAATATTATGTCGTAAGTTATATAAGAAGAAACGTCGAGTCTATTAAAATATAAAACCGTAAACGGCGCAAACTGTTAACTTTGCATTTATTATTATCATGTAAAACACTTCATAAAAATTCATTCCAGTATAGATTGTTGTAGAATAAAGTCATAAATAAAGTTTCTAATCATCGAAAAGTAAATTTTTGTTCTTTTTAAAAAATTATTTTCGAGTTAAATAAATTTAACTGGCGCAGTCGTAGTAGGATCGACACAGTAGTTTCGCGAAAAGTCACGGCATCGGGTCCGATTTTCCGAAATTTCAACTCTTTGGTGTCGAGAACTTTCCTGTGGAAATCTACCCTGGAGACGGAGGCCTGCTGAGCTGGAATCATCAGAAGAAGTTCAAGTAAGTACTGAGTACTTCTTTTATACTTCCTCTCATTTTACACTCAGTTTTTGCGAATTTTAAAATAGGTTAAATGAATAAATTTTTTTTGATCGAAAGAAAATATAAAAAAAAATACTTAGATATAGATTTTTGTATGAACAATTAATATACTTTAAACGCAAATTTTAATAAAAAAATAAATATGGTGGATGGAAACCAATTAAATGCAAATCAAGCAAACGTATATCAAATAAATGCAAATCAAGTAAATGTTGATATGTTAAAATTACATGTCGATACCATTCCCATGTTTGATGGGGATGAAAATAATTTAGCAAAATTTTTAAATAGTTGTGACTTCGTAGTAAGCACATATGCAAATGTAAATGATCCGGCAATTCAAAGTTATATTGTTCAGGTAATAAAATCGAGATTTGTAGATAGAGCAAATTTATTGGTTGGTTCGCGAAATGAATTAAATACTTGGAATTCTATTAGAGAATCATTACAACAATGCTTTGGAGACGATCTTTAGAATGTCTCGAACAAGATTTGTTAACAGCACATCCACAAAGAAACGAACAACCAATAGATTTCGCCCGAAGGTTACAGATTTTGAGAAGTCACTTGATCGGTAGAATTAATAACTTCACAGATGCTGAAATTCCTTTACATACTAAAGAGTCATACAGAAGGCAATATAATCAAATGACGTTGAGAACATTGTTAAGAAATCTCTCTGGTAACTTACAAACTATCATTAGACTTAAGAATCCAATCAATATAGAACAAGCAATAACTTATATAATTGAAGAAGAAAATTTCGCGTATACACAGAATAACTTAAAACAGATTGAATCTTCTCAATACAGATCAAATTCCAATCGATTTAATGATTGTTAAAATTTTAATAATAATCGCCAAAATTCTAATAACAATCGCCAACATTTTAGTAATAGAAGCTTCCCTCAAACATTCCAAAATACTAGAAACCAGCCCGACAATACTTATCAAAGAAATTTTGCCCCCATACAACTTCCCGTAACTTATCAAAACAACTCATTCCCCGGCCAACCAATTCCTGTACAACCGCGTACTATTAATAGATATTATCCAACAAATATACAGGTATTCGGGCCACCGAAAAATGCATTCGCCCCAACGGGCCAAATACCCCCAAACAGTCCAGTACCAATGTCGACTACTACTCGAAATACCTTCAGACCCAGACAGAATTTCCAAAATTATCAACAACCCATGTCGACAACCACCCAAAACACTTTTAGACCCAGACAAAACTATCAACAAAAGTTTGCAACACTACAACTATTTCAAACAGATAACATAGATTTTGAAAATCCATTTGAGGAAACTCCTATCGATCAAATCGATTACGAATTTGAAAGTTATTTACCAAATCATCAAATGAATTGAAACTCAGAAAATAATCAAATTCCTATAAATTCTGACCCTAGTAATTTCGAATATCAGCGTGCCGAAAATTTTCGGAAAACAGCCAGAGTAAAACAAGGAACATAAACGAAATATTTTCCAATTCATATTCTGCGGATTTGCCATATATAGTTATACAAAATCCACCCTTAAAGCTTCTTATAGACACGGGTAGTATGTCTAGTATGTTAAGTCCAAATATCGTTGAGAAATATTTCCCAGAAAATATTTACAACGACCCAACATTAATAATTACAGCTATTGGTAAAAAGCAAACCGAACATAAAGCTAAAATTCCTGCTTTTAAAGAATTTAATTCCAATATTAACTTAAACTTTATAGTATTTAAATTCCATAATCATTTTGACGGGCTACTAGGATTAAACGAATTACGTAACCTAAAGTTTAGAGTAGATTTAGTAAAAAATGAATTAAAAAATGAAAATACAAAAATACCAATTTTATATAAAATAAATAGGGAACATTATACAATTTCTGTGGATGCATACGAAATCGTTGCTATGCAGGTGCCGGTAGACTATTCTAATGGCGAGGTAATTGTACCCGAAATGAAATACGGAGATCTTGATTTCCGAGAAACATTGACTTTATCTTGTAACGGCCTTGCGAAAACAGAAATAGTTAACAATACAGATAAAAGAATTACTATTACGCTAACAGAACCTATTAAAGTTTTTCCACTTACAGAGGGACACAAAAATAATTTAGAATTTTTTCATATAGAAAATATTTTACTAAATTTTAATAATGAACAATTAGATGAGGACATAGAAAACCTAATACGCACAAGTCATTTAAATTCTGAAGAAAAAACCATTTTAATTAGTCTATGTAACGAATTTAACGACTTATTCTACAGGGAGAACCAAAAATTGAGTTTTACAAATCAAGTAAAACACGAAATAAAGACCACAGACGAAAGTCCGGTCTACGTCAAGTCATATCGTTATCCATTTGTATACAAGAACGAGGTTCAAAGACAAATTTCCAAGATGCTTGAAGATGGGATTATAAGGCCCAGTCAAAGTCCATGGAGTAGTCCAATATGGGTCGTCCAAAAGCGTCCAGACGCTAGCGGACGTAGGAAAGTTAGAATAGTGGTTGACTACAGAAAAGTAAATGAAAAGACTATAGAGGATAGATACCCTATCCCAAATATAACCGACATCCTAGATAAATTAGGACGATGCCAATACTTTACCACCCTGGATTTGGCATCCGGATTTCATCAGATCGAGATGGATCCCAAGTCTGTACAAAAAACTGCTTTCAACGTAGAAAGTGGCCACTATGAATACACCCGCATGCCCTTCGATTTTAGGAATGCTCCAGCAACCTTTCAAAGGGTAATGAACAACGTTCTTAGGAATCTTCAAGGCAAAATTTGTCTCGTATACATGGACGATATCATTGTATTCAGTTCTTCCTTATAACAACACATTCAAAATTTAAGATTAGTCTTTAATCGTTTACGAGAAACTAAACTAAAAGTCCAACTTGACAAATGTGAATTTTTAAGAAAAGAAGTAGAATTTCTCGGTCATGTAGTAACCCCGGACGGTGTAAAACCTAACCCTATTAAAATAGTGTGACAAGTCTCCTGATTCACCTACAGTGCTTCAGCGAGTCTGTGGCGCTATGAATGTAATTCCCGAATAGGGGTTGCTCAGGCGCCAGTTTTGATATCGCAGTTTGCTCTGCGGCCCTGGGGTGCACGTAGAGTACACCCTCAGTAGACTCAGTGGAGTCCAGGTACAAATAAAAAAAATAAAACGGATAGACCTTCGCTGTTAAGTTGACCTACACTGGGGTAGTAAAGTAAATAAAGTTTTTCACTACACTTTTACCTATTAATCACTACGCCCTGAAAACGGAAAAAGCAAAGGCGTAATTCAAAATTAAACTCAGGAATTTCAATCAAAAATATATTTACAAAATAAATGAAATAAATAATAATTAAAAATAAAATACACGGGGTGAAATCGGTATATATTTATCTGTTTAATAACGGTAATAAAATAAATGTAGAATTATGTATGTTGATAAAATAAAAGGTCTCGGTATTTACAGAAAATGATAAAACGGTAAAATTAACTATGACCTATACTATACCCATAAGAAAATAAAAATAACAATTTTTCCTTTAAAAAAAATTAAAACGGTGGACACTAACACCCTTAGCACAAATTCTTTGCTATTAATGAAAACGGCCGGCTTTTAGCCATAAGAAAAAATCTACAATAATAAAACTAAATATGATTCAAACTATACGTTTAAAAAATAAAAAAAAATAATAAGCTACTCTCAGTAATAAAAAAAAATATCGGTAATCGGCCAATGGTGGTGAACAGTATCACCCTCCACTCATGAGAGAAAAAAAAAATGACGGATGCCTTTGTAAAAACGACGCCTAATATCCTCCCCGCAATATTATTTTACTAGGCACAATAGACCAAATAACGGGTGTCTTAACGCGGTATTATTCGACCTATACTTTGAGAATTTTTATTTTATTTATTCGGTTTCAAGTTTCTCTTATGTGGAGATCTGGGAATCCATAGCTTCCACAGAACAGAAACGGCTGCGACTCTCGACAGGGATAGCAAGCGAATACCACTATCATCCCTTGGTTAACACGAAAATGGTTGAAGGGCACTAACGCCCCGGATTTAAATACAATTCGTTACCCTGACAGGCACTAAGAAATCAAAAATATCGGTCGAATAGCTCATGTAATTAATAGTACGGAAGTGAATGTTACAGGGAGAATTATTAGACGGAATTTTAAATAAAAAGGCCTACCTTAATTAACTTTTCAGCAAAATCGCTTTGCGGTATAATCGGCACTACAGCAAGGCAACTTTTATTCTTCAACTCACGGTAACAGCAGGAAAAGAGGGCTCCTTCATCGCAAACATTTAGTTTTATCAGAATTCGTACTTTTGCCGGAGTGGGGCGGTAGCCCCACCTAGAGGAAATAAATTGTTATTGCAAAAAAAACGTTAATTGATCAGCTTACTGATAAAATCTACTACTATTGCAATTTTACGAGACGATTTACATTAATGTGATATTGAAAAGTTTTAAACTACGAGGGCTCTTGCAAATGTTTAAAAACGGTAATTCTATGGAAATATTAGTTAATTGCAAATGTTCATAGATGGAAATTAATTTTAGAAATTAATTTATGGAATAAATTAATGGGAATTTTAGTGACTTCGTCACAATAGAAACAATAAAAGAATTTCCATTGCCAAAAACAGACTAAGATATTAAATCATTTCTGGGGCTCGTGGGATATTACCGCCGATTCATCAAAAATTTCGCTATGTTAACGAAACCACTTACCAAATGTTTAAAGAAAGGGGCGAAAATTGAATATACCCAAGAATTTTTAAATGCTTTTAATATGTGTAAAACTATTCTAACAAATTCACCCATACTTCAATATCCCGATTTTACAAAATCTTTTAACGTCACTACAGACGCATCTAACTTTGCCATCGGAGCGGTACTTAGTCAAGGCAAAATCGGTAGCGATCTACCCATAGCCTATGCCTCAAGAACCTTAAATTCCGCCGAAATAAATTACAGCACCATTGAGAAAGAATTTTTAGCAATTATTTATGCCCTAAAAACGTTCCGCTGTTACCTGTTCGGTAGGAAGATAAATATAATCTCTGATCATAAACCCCTTAAATATCTTTTTAATATGAAAGAACCAAATTCAAAATTTATAAGATGGCGCCTAGCTCTCGCTGAATTCGATTATGAAATCCATTATAAACCCGGAACTTTAAATAAAAATGTAGACGCGCTTAGCAGAATCGAAATAAATGTTACGGAACAAAACCAAAACCTTTCAGATAACTCATCAATGTCAGGAGAACCAGGTGACATTAACCAAATAACAAAAAACTTTCTAAAAAATCTATAGAACCAATAGACGATGAACTTGACGAATTATTAAGTACAATAAACTTGACAGACACAGACAGAGAGCAAGCGCGACAACACATAGGTATTAACGACGATCAAATAATAGTTACTCAACAAAATGAATTAGACAATCAAAATAACTCACCTGATGACGACATTGAAACAATTCATTCGTCAGCAGAAAACCCTATTCTAGAAATCCCATTTACCGAAAATCTAACAAATTCATACAACAGACAAATAATAATTAAACAAGGGAAAACACATTTTCATGTTACCAATACGAAACATTTCGAAAATAAACTTCGCATCACGGCCTATCTCACCAACAACGAAATCAGTAGTCAGATAATTAATCTTTTCAAAAATTACATAGATCCAAAAATCATAGTTACAATCTAGTTATATCAAGAAAATTCGTAACAGATGTACAAGAAGTGGACGAACGCGATAATTTAATTAAATATCATCATGAAACCAAAACTTGCCACCGCGGAATTAACGAAACACAAACTGCTTTGAGAAACAAATACTATTGGCCAGACTTAAATTCAGATATCACACGGTATATAAATCTTTGCGACATATGTAATCAAGCGAAATATGACAGACACCCTCCAAAAGTTAAATTTTTACTCACAGTTACCCCCACAAAACCCTTCGAAACTATTCATATAGACGTTTTCCAAATTATGAAAACTAAATTTCTTACAATCCTCGACTCATTCTCAAAATACGGGCAGGCATATGTTATCGAGCCAATCCTAAATTCTGCAATGATTATTGAATGTTTAAGTATCTTTGTATCACACTTCGGAATTCCATATTCAATCGTAAGCGATAGTGGAACAGAATTTAAAAGCGAATTACTACAGGAATTTTGCAAATTACATAAAATCAGAATCCATTTTACGACACCGCAAAATTCAAACAGTAACAGTCCGGTGGAACGATTTCATTCATCCCTATTAGAAAACTGTAGAGTTTTAAAACTGCAACACCCCAATATGCATATAAAACAAATTGTACAGTTCGGTGTCATAGGTTACAATTCCTCGATACATAGCGTGACTGGACTTCGACCATACGACATTATTCTAGGCAATACAAAAGCTCTTGACCCATTTGACTTAACAGACGAATATCTCATTAACGAATATATAAACGAAAGAAAAATTCGACTAAAAACACTTTATCAGCATATTTTCGACAAAACGGTGTAACAAAAAGAAAAGATCATCGGAAATCGCAACGAAACTCGCGAAAATCCAACGGTATATACTAAAGGACAAGAAATATTTGTAAAAAATAGAGAAGCTACCAGAAATAAATCAAAGCCTCATTTCGTAAAACATTCAGTAAACAAAGACCTTGGAAATAAAATATTAATAACAAAAAACAGAACCCAGCTAGCACAAAAATATCCCATCTACGTTAATAAGCTGCAATTTTAGGCTCTTTAAGCTCGCATGCAATGTACTGTAAATGTAACCCTATTATCCCTGCAACTACCGAATGTCCGCAACGGCAAGACTTTTATAGCACATCTCGTAGAAGTTATAAAGTGAAGTTCGGAAAACATCACACTAGCACTTTTACGGTACTTACCCCGAAAGTTGCTCTGAAACTTTCTATAGATGTTATAATGTGAATTCCTTCTACAGCATTATACAGTGTGTCCACGGATGGTCTTAACTATACTTGTGAAAATATTTATTTTAAATTAAAAAAGTAATTCTTCATAATTTCTTTTACTTGTTAAATAAATTCGATTCACATCAAGAAATTATGAAAAATAACTTTTTTTAATTTAAAATAAATATTTTTACAAGTATAATTAAGTCCATCCATGGACACACATTGTGTAATGTAATACAGAGAGGCTGAAATGGAGGCTATAGTAAAATCTCAATCGAGACATGAAAATTTTAAATAAAACAAAATATTTATATAAATTTATTATTAAAATGTTCTTGAAATCAAGTACCAATATCACAAAAGTAGAGGTAGGTATAGACGTGTTCTTTTATTCAGTGCTGTATCCAGCGCTTGCAGCAAACCGTTCGTAAATTAAGTGATGGAAAGATGATTGTATGTGTCAATCATTCTTTTTTCCAGCGGTGAGTTCACCAATGAGCCAACACATCCATTGGCTTTAAAAGCCAATGGATATGTGATAGATGAATGGTGAGGATAGTTAATCAATTTGTTTGAACGTGTGAACACGATTATTTAAGTTAACCCAAAATATAAGAGTTTAAATATAAAACGACTGCAGAAAAGATAAATTACATCAATCACTGATGGAACAATTATTGAATAAAAGAACACACCTTATATCACAAACACACACAAGTACACATGTGGGATAGAAGAAGCTACCTATAAAGCACTGAACGATTGGACAAAATTAGATAAATAGTATAATAAGGTATCAATATTGCAAAGGTTTACTAAAACCTTAAACAGTGAACGATGATAAAGCTAGATTGGTAAATAATAATAATAAACAATTACAACAATGACTAGGTACATATTATTATATTAGATTACTAGAGGATAGCTAAGTTCCCTGATTTCTTACCTCTAGATGCAGAGATATATCATCTTTTTTAAGTCAAGCCTTTTAACTTTTTTTGTATAGATATTTATAAAATGCTATAATGTATCCTAAATATGACAATTTATTAGAAGAGCATAAATTATATTTTTATATAAAAAGACTTTACTTCTCAATACATTGAATAAAAAAGAAATTGACAATTGGTTTACCTATTATTAAAGTAATTAAAAAATATGCCTTACTTTGTTTTAAATAAAACAACAAATGTTAGTGTATTGAAATTTGTTTGAATTTTACAAATTTTATGCTTGATTTCCAAAGTAGATATAATATGTAGATTTTATAAAAAACAACTCGTGTTTTTTAGCAAGATATTCTATTATACTCGAGAGCATCATCTATGATTTCTCTCAACTTTTCTTCTGGGTTTGCCCTTGAACTGTTGGTTACATTTCCAGGTACATCTACCTGGTTGAATTCTGATATATTTGACACCATGTACCTATAGATCACTTTTTATAAAATTTCAGGTGTTTGTTATATATTCTTCTTTAGACAATTCTGTAGTATTTACTTTTGCTTCTAAAATTCCTAGAATTTCAAAGGAAACCTAAAATATAATATTTTTAAAATGTATTTTTAGTTCGATTAAGTATAATTACCTTTAATAAGTATTTGGTGTAAAATGTTACCGGACATTTGGTTAAATGTTTATCTTCTGGTTTACAACGATTGATCTGCAATTCTTTGTTTTTATAGTATTTAAACCATTTTGTATACTTAATGAATGAAATAATAAATTTACATCAGACATTGTATTCTGAAACAAAGACAATGGTTTAGAAAATAGTTTTCTATTTTATAGAGGACCCTTACCAAATCTACTCGAATGTATAAATATTATATATAAAATAAATTCTGGAAGTCAAAAAATAAAATGTCATTCACCGGGAATAAACCTTCAAAAAAGACAAGAAAAATGACAAGAAAAACTGACAAGTGACAATTGACATAAACGTTCAGAAATCAGAATTGTAATGTTACTTTATTACTTTGTGTTAACATAACAGGTAGGTTAACTAGGTAAATAACAAATAGAAGTTTTGCGAGGTTTTGATTTCCCTCAACAACTTCTCATGAACGTTGCATTTACGTTGTATAGTAATGTTATTACGTTCCCTTAATGCAACATCGCCGAAAGGCTTGGCAACGTTATGTGCTAGCTGGGAACTATTCACAAATCAAAGGTCAAAAAACCATATGCTAATATTAGACTTTCTTTACAGAACGATCGAAATGTGGACGATAATACCCCTGATCCTCAGCCTTCCACTTCCGGTTGTAATAAAAAGTAGCGATGTAGAAATATTAGAATTAAATACCCCTTTATTACCCTTAGATATAGGAAAAACAAAATTAATACAAACAAAACATACATTTTTTCATTACATTGAAACGGACTTATTAGTAACTCAATTGCGAAATATAGAACGTTTTTACGATAGGTTAGAATTCTCATTAAATTTGCTTAAAATATTTGCTAAATACTACAAGATTGAAATTAAATAAATTGTAACTTTCGAAAATAAAAATAATAATAATATTAGAAATAAAAGAGGCTTATTTGACGGAATCGGAACAGCCAGTAAATGGCTTTTTGACACTCTGGACCATGAAGACTAAATTAAATATAACTCTCAAATTCAAAACTTAATTAAAAATCAAAACCATTATAATCAGACAATAAATAACCTTTACAAAAACCAGTTACTGTTACAGGAGAGACTTAATGATATTTGCAACAAATCAAAAAATTTTACCGATCAAATGTTCATGTATATACAGTTACCCAATGCTCTTGATCAAATAATTTTGAATTGCCAAAATTTAATAAATTTCGTAGATAACTTGGAAAATGCTATTATATTTGCCCATTTAGGTAGCTTACACACTTCAATAATTCCTTTAAAACAATTGACAAATTTGATAGAACATGTTTCAATAATTCACGGCGAAACAAAAGTCATTAAATTTAAAAATCCATACAGACTGCCAGACTCATTAGCCAATTTCGTAAAATAGCCAGACTTATTATTAATTACAGTTTATGATTGTACCAATTTATATGTTAAATTTCAATCCTGGAAAAATATCAGTCAATTTTTTTAATCCAGACTACTATTTTTATAAACTTTATGTTCTAGTTTAGTCAATATAAAATATTTATGACTGGGGAAGTAAGTGCCAGAGTCAAACAGATTATTTTCATATAGGTACACCTACTGCCTCCTGGACTAAATGTAGAGTTGCAGAATTATTCAAATGGCACGATTTTTTTTTAATTTCCTGAAATGTGCGTTTGTGCCATTTTTATTGCACAAATTCACTTGATTAATATCACTTTTTATCGCCTATTATTACAGAACTAACAATTCTTTGTGTTACACTCACAGGACTATACAAACAAAAAGGTAAATCTTAACTAAAATATTTTACAATCTGCATAGCACTTTCTACCAATTATAAATTTTAATCCATTCTAAGAAAGTTGAGGGCTACTTAAGCTGATCTTGAATTGTAAATATTTTCTACCTATAGAGATTACATACCTACCTTATTTTTGTTGATTAAAATCACTACAAAATTTAAGACAAGAATTGAAATAAATTAGTATTTTTCAAAATTTTAGGAAAAAAAATATTTTATTTTGGAACAAATAAAGGTATACATTTTATTTTAGAAATTCTCCGTCAGTGATTTATGATTTTATATTGGGGTTTATCTCCGGGGTCATAAAACTTTTGCTATCATTCATTTTCAAATAAACTATAGTAGGTAAATGTGTTTCTAGTTGAAATTATTTTTTGTGCAATTGTATCATTTACGTCGTTTGACGGATTTTGATAGCTGTTTGACTAATTTGACGATAAATGTCTCACTATAATAATGAATTTGGAACAACTGTGTAGGAGATTAGTGTTTAATTAGTACAAAGTAAACTCAGCGTTACCCATATAAAATTCAAAAGTTTACTAATAAATCATTAGAAAAGTTTCTTTAATGCTAAATAAAGGTTTTTCTATTTTTTTTTAGACGTTTTGTTCTGGGTGTTCTGAATTCAAGGACGATAGTTATTTATGTGCAAAAAGTAAGTGTTTATTGCACGCGACGTGAAATTGTCGACAACACGTCGAGTGCAATAAACACTTTTTGCACGAGTTGCATACAATATTTTTACTAAGTTCATGCAAATGCCAAAAAATGTTTTATATAGGCGACACTAAGTGCAGAAGAATAAAAAGCGTAATTTAATAGCAAAATATTTAATAACTAATAATTAGCACAGAAATATTCATTTTTCAGAATCACCCTATATTTTTCAATTCGATCCGCTATAACTATGTGAAGAAAAATAATTTACTCAAACTTTAGGAACAACTGTGTTATGAACAAAAATTAAGCTTAAACGTTGTTTTTGCCACTAATATTAAAAGTAAATCTACAATTTATAAAATTTTCAATATTAATATTTTTACGTTTGTCATGATAATACAACGCTGTAATAAAATGACAGATGAGTGCAATAAAAATTTTATTGCACTAGTGCAATGAATAACCAATTTTTTCACTAAATATAGTTCAATAAAGTTTTGGTTTTTGCATGAACGTAGAAAAAATCTATTTATCTATAAGAGGCTTTCCATTTCGGGTTGGCTGCGAGGGATTTTCGCATTTTTAACCTAAGTACCTCTTTGTGGGATTCATAATCTTATTACTTTTTCCTTTGCATATTTTATTGTAGGTTTAGTTATTTTACCTTAACCATGTAACTGGTTTTAGGATAGTGTTGTTTGAAATTTAGATTTATTTTGATTCCCAAAATCAGCTACTCTTGCTAGATTTAAGAAAATTTCTAATTATAAATCTTAAAATTAATATATAGTTTTTCCTTTATTAAAACTCTTTTTCTTTTTATTTACTTTTACCCCTACACAATAAATCTCACTAAAAAGAATAGGTTTAGCAATTTATTATTGTTTTGTATTTTCCATCGCCTCTTAAATTACTTGGTGCCGGGTTAAACTATAATTTTCTTTGAATTTATATATGAGAACCACCTCATATACTGATCTAGGTATCTATACTTGTTATTTAATGCAGTAAAATGAACGTAACAATTAATTGGTGTAAAAAATTTAATTTCTTAGGTACTATACTGCCCTCTTAAGGAAAAAAAGCATAAGTTCATGTTGATATATTTTGAGAAAAATGCATAAAACTTTGAACAAAAGTTTACTCTTTTTATGTATGGTTTAAAAACCTGAAACTTTTCTAAAATACGGACTAAGACTATAATTTTCTTTGGAAGAACGTATATAATAAAAATCGTAATTTTTAGTAATAATTGTTTAAAAACATATTTGGTATCAAGTATTTTAAATCAAAATCAATAGAATATGCTAATAAGAAAAAGCACAAGAAACATATTATTCTTTTTACAAAAACAAATTGCATCACATCAGAAGAAAGAAACTCATATATGTATACTTGTGTTTTATTTTCTAGTATAAGTAAAACAAATTGTAACATATCAGAAGAAAGAAACTTATATCTGTATACTTGCGTTATATTTTCTATCACAAATAAAACAACTTGCATCACATCAGAAGAAAGAAACTCATCTGTATACTTGTGTTTTATTTTCTACTACAAGTAAAATAAATGGAACAAAAAGACTCTTTTGAGTAATATTTTTAACATAAAAAGCAATAATTTCAATAAACTACAGAACAATACAAGCAGAATAAATGAAACAAATAACTAAAACTCTTTTGTGTAATGTTTTTAAAACAAAAAAATCTAATGAGCTAAAAAATTAAAAGAAATGAAATGTTCTTAGTTTTCATCTACGTCGTACTGAATTGTAAGATCAGCAACAGCATCGTTTACTGTCAATGTATTCCAAAAATTTACTCTGTTTGGTGGCATTAGTGACGACAATCGTTTTATGACTTCCTGTTTTCTTTTGGAAGTGAGTCGTTTTTATAAATAGACAAGGGTAATCCTTTTTTTAACAAAGATGGCTTTATAAAGTCTAATTCAATCATTTGGGCATCTTCGAAAGACTTTTTATATTTCAAAATAAATGTTCCTTTGGTAAACTTAACTTGAACCATTTTGTTCATGTAGGAACGTGGTTTAGATTAATTTACTTTCTTAAGACTCAATCTTGATACATAAAAAAATCAACTATTTGCATTTCTATGACCTTAACTTTTTCATTGTTAGTCTTTTGAACAGTTTCTTTAGTCTCTAAAATTATACAGTTTTGGATGTTTCTTTATTGACAGCTCTACCTGATGGTGGAAGCTGTCAGCCGACATAAATGAATGTCCGGGTTCAAAATAATTAAAAGTAACTGTTTCAGTATTATTTGCGTCTGAATTGATAAAATGAACTATAAAAGAAAATAGGCTCCAATTCTTGTTCTGAGCCGAACAATTATCGAGCCACAAAATGATATTTTTTGCATCTCTTGCCTCCAAAAGAAAATCTCGGAATGTGCTTGTAATGTCTCCTTTCTTCCGACCTGATAATGCTTCGTGCCATAATACTGCAACTGGAGGTTTTTCGCTTTTCCCCACAGGTACAAATCTCTCGTTGAAAACAATCAAGCGTGGAAAAAATATAACAGTTTTAATGGTTTCCATTCTGGGTAGCATGATTATTTTTTTTAAGTCTACCTAATAAATAATTGTATCAGTGTCACTAGGTTGTTGTTGAGATTGATATGTTTTATGGGCATTGAAGGCCTTATGAAGATGTTGCTCGTGTTGTTTGGAAGTGTCGCATTTAAAATGGCGTAGTATTTTATAATTGGGGTTATAAAATCTATAAGCCTTACAATGATCGCATTCCTCGTTAGCAAAAGATATATTCATACTTTTAATTGTTTCTCTATACAGATCGTATAAACAAATTTTTCCATATAGCTCACATAAATCGTCATACATTTTCTGGATTGTTATATCTGATGGCAAATAACGTCTGTTTGGAGCATGTTCACTCCGATAATGCGATACAGCTGGTTTAAAAGATTCTATATGTTGAATGGTTATATCTCTATCAATCTTCTTTTTTTGGAGTTTTGCCTCTATTATCATTGATCTCTTAATTATCTTTAATTAAAAGCCATATTTATTGCTGAATGATTGTTTTTTTTTAAACCCAATGTGGTTAAGAAGAATTCTTTGCAGACATATTCAAGTTTCCCATTCTTAAAAAAAGTAAACTGAAGTGATCTATTTCTTTTATGAATAATGTCAATTCTATTCTTTTGGCGAACTGGTACTTTGCTGCAAATTCGCTCTGCGATAAAAAAAATTTATTCCCGCAATGTTAATTCCCAATACATTTTATTAATCTCTTCACGATTTAATTCTGAAAATATTTCACAGCATTTTTTTCGACAATTATGTATGCCTAGATTTCTTACGTTGTGCTTAAACTTTAAATGTTCTACTTTTTCCGTTTTTCGCTCTAATTTTGAGGAACTGTAAGGGGGTTTCTCGCCACAGAGAAAACGATTCCTTACGAATGACGCTGGTTACGGGCGGTTCTCGAGCGCCAGATTTTTTGTGATGGTTTACTCTACGAACTTTCGAAACGGTGTCGAAAGTACTCGGGTAGCTACTGATTGAGAAGAAAAATTCCAGGGGTCGAAGGTCACTTAGACACAGGTAATAGTAGACCACAAGTAACGGACTTTAATCGTTGCTTGAGCTGGTACAGAATTTATCACTAGCTGAAATATAAGGGGGAAATAAAGTAAGGAATTAACAACCAGTAATACGGCAAATTAACATTGACACATATATTGTTTTGAGCTATTTACAACAAAAAAAAAATAAATATATGAATTTATTTCAACGCCCACCCTCACGGTAATATGTACAAACCCTGAACAAAAATAAACGAACAGAACGGCCGAAAATGACTTCCGAGTAGTCTCAATTAGACGTAAAAAAAATGAAATCAATACTTGTAGTAATCACAGTCGCAGCAAAAGTTTATTATTGAACTGTCTATTCGGTTGTTAAGCTAAAAATGTAACTTGCTATTTCGTTCGGAAGTATTAATTCGGTCGTAGCAAAAATTAACGGTTAAATTGTCTAATCGGTATTTACAATAAAATGTAATTGAATGCTTCCGCAAAGTAAAATATTATATGCGGTTGCAGAGAATGCGAGGAGACAGGTTCGGGACAATACTAATTCCAGGGCTGAAACCGGGACTCTATAAGAGGTTTACTTAAACTAGTGGTTGGAAAGTACCCAGGCAGCACACTTTGGTATAAATTACGTTTTTTTTTAGGTACTACCATACGTATGAATACGGTTGATGTACTACCAAATATATTCGTGAAAATGTCCGCCTTATAAACGTCGATTACTAAGAATTTATCCACCTATAATTAAACGTTTTTACTATACGTCTATATGAGATTTATAGTTGTAGTATATTTATACGAATCCACTTTGGTTTAAAAGACGTTTTTTTTATGTACTACAATATACGTATGGATACCGTTGATATGCTACCCAATATATACGTGAAAATGTCCGCCCTATAAACGTATATTTTTTTTATGTTTTATACGTCTAACTTTACTACTTTATCTACCTTTTATTATCCTGTTTTACTATACGTCTATATTAGATTTATCTTATTTTATTAATGTGTAAAATGCGTCTACCTGATATTGTTTTAAATGTATTTCAAACACAAATTAAATAAAGTGATCAAAACAAAATTTCTAAAAGAGGCCAAGGAAAAATGTTAATATTTCTTAAATGACAGTTTGGATTTCATCCATAGCAGGTGTGTATACATTAGAAATAGGTATTACTCGTGTTTCTATTTTGGTTGTAATTGGCCTAAATATTTAGCAAATTTTTTTGATCACTTGTTATATGTACAGAACAATATTTTATTAAAAAAAAATAAACAATAAAATACTAAAAAATAAATAAATACTAAAAAATAAACACTAAAATACTGAATAACAAACTAAACGAAACTTTTCTTTAACTGACAAAAAATATATATGAAAATTAAAATCTTAGCTTAACATTTTGGATGTGTTGTGCCCTAGACAGGCCTTAGCTAACTTAAGCCAATCTTGCATAGCACTTCTAATCGTTCGGTCGGTTAAGTCTCTTGGTTCACCCCCATTCCTATAACCAAAATATAACTGAAATATTTTCTAAAAGCTCCAAAGTTAAATTTGTATTATTTTCTAGGAAATTATTATAAATAATAGAATCAGATGATATATTAATGTCCGACGCCTTATTAATGTTATCTTCATTGGGAATAAAAAAAATTGATTTGACTTTAAAGCATCTTGAACATTTTGTGCTATTTTTCTTAGTAGATGACGCCGAGACAGGGTTATTTTAGATATTTTATTAAATAAAAAACAACTGAAAAAAAAAAGGGAAATAAGTATGCTTGGAATAACTAGGTAGCCTAAAAAATACGTATAGAAATACGTATAAAAATAAGAGAAACAAAAGTAAGGTTATGTTCTGGAATTTCTATAATCATTTTACACAGTGTAATAAAATGCAACAATTATTAAAAGAGTAGCTAAATTAAAACATTAATAGAAACTTACCTATATGCTTTTAATCAATATCGTAAAAGCCAGGACGCCAAAGCAACATGCAATTCAACTGGGCACAACAACAACAACAACAACACCAACAATTTTACAAGAACTTTTTAATACATAAAAAACAATTATCGTGGTTAGCAACTAGTTAACAGAAATATAACTTATAATAGCATGACTTGTCTGATTGATGGGAGCACTTCACAGCAACCAGCCACCATCAGTCAGCTGATTCCCGATCGTCTGCCGGTACTTTACTCCCCTCTCGATTCTCTGCACTACGCGAACTTTGGACCAGCCCGACTTAGCTTAAAGCACACCCCAAATCTCACTCACTGAAACGACATGGACTAGTCCATCCCACCATGGTTATTGGCGGGTTATTTAAATGTTCGGGTGTTTGAAATTTGTACAATGGGGAATTGTTATAAATATTACAGGTAATATAATTAAAAAAATGGTGTAATGTAATGTAATGTAATGTAAATAAATAAGCTTTTTATTTAAATAAACCTAAATATATACATATTATTTACTTCTGTCTACTAGTTCATCGTAAACTGGTAATATGCGTTTAAGGTGACTTATATTTAAACGTAGAATAATATAGGTATATTAACTAGTATCCACAAACAAAAGCGTTTAATTTATATGTTAAAAAACGTTAAGTATAAAAATGGTAGATGGTAAACGTTTAAAAAATCAACCAAGACGAAATTTAAACGGGAGTTATAAACGAAGAACACATATTGTAATATTATGTAAATTTATACGAATTTAATTTAAATAAACCTAAACGTATATTTAGGCCCACTGTATATAAATAGTTCATCGCAAACTAAAAATAGTCGTATATTGTTAACTACATTTAAACGCAGAAAAATTTACAATTATATACCATAGGATGTATACAAAAAACGTATAATATATCTTTTAAAATACGGCATGTATAATAATCGTAAACTGTAAACGTATACGGAATCAACCAATACCAAAATTAAACGAGTATTACGTATAAAATACGTTAGTTATACTAATGTGTGCTGCCTGGGTAAAACCAACTAACAACCGGGATAGTACATTATCTCTGAATGAAGCGATCGTAATCACGAGCCGCTTCAGACAGGGGAATGATACTATTTAAGTTCAATTAAAATAACGGAGGCTTACGTAAAATAGACTAATATCCGGGATAGCACGTTACCTCTGAATGAAGTGATCGTAATCACGAGCCGCTTCAGACAGGGGAATGATAATATTTGAGTTTACTTACAATAACGGAGACTAACGCAAATGAGAGTTTCAGACGTAAAATAAACTAATAACCAGAATAGCACATTATCTCTGAATGAAGTGATCGTAATCACGAGCCTCTTCAGACAGGGGAATGATACTATTTTAGTTCTTTTGAAATAACGGAGACTTGCGCAAACAAATGTTTTGAAGGTAAAATAAACTAATAACCGGGATAACACCTTATCTCTGGATGAAGTAATCGTAATCACAAGCCGCTTCAGACAGAGAATGATGCTATTTAAATTCTCTAAAAAATTTGCGGTTCGAAGGATAAAACAAGAGAAAATGTCTCGTCGCAATTCTACTATTATAACCAATCAAACTATTAGACAATTCCCAAATAGTTCCAACCAATAATTTATTGGATAATGTTTTTAATAAACTATATTATTTGTTTACGGAAATTTCCAGTAGTAGGAAAAATTAACTATACGACTATATTTACGATCTAATGAAAAATAAATTATTTAACGGTTAAAACTTTAAATAAACTAAAAATAAATTTATTATTTATTCACGGAAGTTTCCAGTAGTAGAAAAAATTAACTTTACAACTATATTTATCGATCAAATGAAAAATAAATTATTTAACGGTTAAAACTTTAAATAAACTAAAATGAAATTTATTATTTAATCACGGAAGTTTCCAGTAGTAGGAAAAATTAACTTTACGACTATATTTACGATCGAATGAAAAATAAATTATTTAACGGTTAAAACTTTAAATAAACTAAAATAAAATTTATTATTTATTCATGGAAATTTCCAGTAGTAGGAAAAATTAACTATAAGACTATATTTACGATTGAATGAAAAATAAATTATTTAACGGGTTAAACTTTAAATAAACTAAAATAAAATTTATAAAGAACGGTGTATTCTAACAAAAATAAATTAAAGTATTTCTTAATCAAAACAAATTTTAATTCTTAACTCAACACGGGATATTGTTAATTAAAAATAAATCAAATTAAATTGGTTTCAAATAGCACGGCTTAAAGTCTTGGGCGAGAAAAAAAATTATAAAAACAATGACAACAATTTACCTATCGTCAAGATCGCGGCTAGAAATAAATTTCGGTTTAGAGTGTATCGGAATCGTATCGTATCTAATTATTTGCCTATTCGATTTCACGGTGTAAAAGCAAGTATTTTCGATAAATCGGTATATTAGGAACTAAAAATTTTAATTCAATCTCGGACCTCGTTCAGTTGTCGAGAACCCTTCCACTACCAGAAAATCCCACTATTACCGCGCGCGCACGTAGAGTATCACGATGCTTACGAACAGCGATAAAACGGATGATATACAGGGCATATCCACGGAGTTAAACTTAAGTAAAAATCGAAATTAATACCCGGAATTAGTTAAAAAAATAATAATAATGAAAATTGACTTCATTACAGAACTGTATGTTTTTCTCAATCTGATTGTACCTCTTTTAGTTAAATTAGCTTTATCGTCAATCAGGGATGTTGTTGGCGCATCTACATTTTTCAAAAAAACTATATTTGAATCAGCAAGCGGAAAAGCTGGACTAATACTACTTCCAATTTCTAAAACATGGTGCTTTTCATGATGAACATTAAATTCTGATATTAAATCATCAAACGGAACATAATCTCTGTTTTTTACGGAATCATCAGAATCTTCAAACGTTTCTTCTAAGTTTCGTATACCAAATAACTGTTTTTTTATATTACACAAATCATATTTTTTAATGTGATGAATGGAACTAGAATACTCATTAACTGTATCTTGTACATTTGCAAACGTTTTATATGAAACCGGGATTTTATAAAAAGTTTCATCCTTTAATTGGCTTTTAGGTAAATTGTGATTCGAACCTTCATTATTTTTAATTGAATAATTTACGTGTATATCTTGAAATTGGCAATTTTCTTTATTTTCTTATTTAGCTTGGACCATTTGAAGCATTTTATAGCATCTTCCTAACGACTTCAATATAAGCTACAAAAAAACTGGATAAATAAAAAAAAAATATACACCGTCTCCCATGTAAGGCGGGCATTACAACTTTATAGAGAATAAACTAATTTGTATTTTCGCCGATTTCGGGGTACTCATAATCGAACATCATCTTTTAAATTAAAATAAAATCTATGCAACTACTGGTTATACCGGAAGTGACCACTAACATCGTTCTTTTAAATAGAATACCTTATATTTTTTAAATTTTAGATTTAGTATGACATTCTGTAAACAATGATACCCCATTTCCCTATTTGAATTCTAGCGGATTTAGCGTAATTCAATTTTTTTTTTTTATTTTTAGTCGCCGGTAGACATTTTCATAAAGTTGTATATTTTAGGTACTATTTCTAGCAGAAATATCAAAAAATTGGCGAAAATACATATTAGTTTATTCTCCATAAAGTTGTAATGCCCCCCTTACGTGGAACACGGTGTATAATTTTGGTAAGATACAATTTTGCAATTACATCCCCTAAATAAAATCAAACACACTTTCAGACTATCTTGATATAATACTTACTTGTTAGAAATAAACGTTTGTAAATAATAACATGTAACATGCACCCCGCTGCGATATTGATACGGTACTGCCATGGAGGAAGGTTTATTAAGAGTTGCCCTGTCTTTGTAGAAATTTGGCAACAAGTTTGCTTGCAGCAACCTGTGTGGGCAGGTGGTTCAACTAATCCTACTCTGTCGGTAATATAGTTACCTGCAATATTAACTGTTCAATCATTACTCTGTTGGTAATGCATTTGCCCGTAATACCATATTTAATTTGAAAATTGGCGGGCTTATTTTACTTCCACTAAGAGGAGCATTTATTTTAACAATTATTATTTTCCATCTAATACGAAATATAGGCATCAAAAATTTCAGTTCATTTTTTTCATTTTTAGTGAAAGAAAAAACATGTAAGTGAAGGTAGACGTTTTTTCGTCTGGAGCCACTTTTTTAAAATTTGATCAATTTTGATGGCAAAAATCACAAAATTTTGTTTCATAAAGATTTTCTTAATTTTTGAGAAAATAAATCAGATTTTGGAATAGTGGCTCCAGAGAAACAAATATTTCACTTTTACCTGAATGTACATATTATTCATTCACTAAAAATTAAAAATAAACTAGAAATGTTCATAGCTCTATTTCGTATTGGTTAGAAAAAGATAATTGCTAAACTAAATATTTCTCCTCTTAATTATATTTAAAATTTGCTTTTTTATTAGCTGTTTGTAACAATTATGAAATGCCCAATAAAAATGTAAAATTCTATGACAAATAACTATGAGGGGTAAAATAAATACCATACAAAGTTTTATATAATAAATTAAATTAATGGCAATATAACAATAATAATAGATTTTCCTACACTTCACCCTACATGAGTTTACCCCAAGAAGAGCTTGTGAGTGGCAAGAATAGTTATTTTTATTTGCTATGGCACTCTGGGTTGACTTAAAGATAAGCGATAGTGCCATTTTATTTGCAGGTGAGGAAAACCCGAATAACCCGGCCTACCATAATTATTTATATATATATATATATATATATTAGTTTATTTCCATACAAAGTACAATCTATTTTTACAAATGTTTACTAGTTTCTATAAAAAATACTCCTAATTTCACGAAAATGTTATTCTCTAAAGATTATCTAATGAGTTTGACTTAAAAACAAATTCTAGTATTATAAATTATCTCCAAATATTTATTATCTTCAAGAAAGTTACTCTAATATCACAAATATCACATTATTATTTAGGTGTACGTTAACTATCTTCGGTTAAAATAATAAAAAAATCAGAAAATGCAAAACAAATAATTCATGTACTTGATTTGAAAAAACTAATGCCTAATACATTTTCTAAATAACAAAAATATTCTTGTTGAATCTTGGGCAATAAGATAAAAGGCAACCATCCATATAAACTGAAACAGAAAAAAAAATTAAATGCAGTAACTTCAATCATTTTGTTTATCTTTTTGGTCTTTAAAATATTGCCACAGCTCTCATACTAGGTCTGTCCGGGTTCTTCAAAAATACATTGAGAACTATCAGAAGACTAGTTGACCAGTGGATAGTTTAATAGTTGTATGCGACAAATAATTTGGAATTAAACTGTTTCACTAGTTCTCGGACAGTTTGCATCGAGTTTTAAAGAAACCTGAACAAACCTACATTATAATAGTTTTGAATTAAATGGTTGAAATATCTTTGATTCTGAAATTTTGACTGCAGTTTAAACGTCACATTAGAAATTAATTATAGGGCATTTTTTAATTTGCAAATTTTACTTTTCTGTTTTCTATTAAATTTATTTAAAAATTCATTATCGAAACGTCGTTCCTTATGTAAGATTCAAATTCAATTGATGACTGACCGTCTTTGAAATTTTTATCTATATTATTAGAATGTAACACAGGTAAGGAGGTGTGATAACAACATAACTAAGTATTATTATCTGGTTTTGAGGGTGCTAAAGGCAAGCAAATCTTAGCAGTCTTAGTCTTGAACAATTTGTGTTTGTAATCGATTTCGTATCAAAATTATCTCATAATTCATGATTGGTTTCACATGGAATGTTTAAAATGTGGCACCATTCTTTCTTTCATTTGGAAATTATGTATTTATAATGAATTTTCCCTGGTAAAGACTCGTTAAAGCATCAAAATACCTTTACTTAATTTTAAATAATCCTAAATAACTTATATCTAAAACTAAAATAAATAAAAATACTCTCACTCACATGTTTTCGTCGGCGGCAACCATAACCATATTGTTTTTGTTTACTTTTTGTTGACAGAGCGCGCGTCACCGTGGTAGCGCACACGGGGGAGCCAGCAGGCATGTAGCGGACATAAAGACAGATTAACATTGTACAAATAACTAAGTGAAGGCATGATTTTTTAATTTGGTTTAATATATAAATTAAAATTGTTGAAATAATACTTTTTTGTGTTACTGAGCGAGATGTTATTAAATTATTCAGTGTGCTTTACATTTTAACACAATTTGGTAATTGTAAAGCGGACTTCAGAGCACCCAAGCGCCGGGTGGTCTGCGCAATAAACGGGTTGGCCTATTTTGCATATGATATAAACCCCCGTGGGTACTGCTGACGAGGTGACGAGTGACGAGTGATCAACTGAGAACTGGACAAATCACCACCCTTCCTACTACTACCTAACTACAACAGAATAAGTGGGCAGCGCATAAAATATGCTGCAGTTATAACGACTAACTTAAACGTTCAGTTTTTTATAACCAACTATTTGTTAAAAAAGCACAAGTCGTAGGAGTATGTTGTTTTTGTAAATTGATTTTTTAAGATTCAAACTTAATACTAAGGAAAAAAGCATCTTAAATATTTTCGAACGAAAAAAGGCATAAGAGAACCATTTATGCTTTTTTTGTTAGGCAAGCTGAATAAAATTATAGCAACATGATAAAGAGGACAAACGTAATTACACGTTTATGCTTCTTTTGCTTAGAATTGTAAAATAGGTCTTTTTTGCCTCAGTCAATATGTTTCAAAATAATATATTCAAAAAATAAAGGGTTATAAAATAGCAATTATGTAGTTTTTTAATTCTGAACTCACAGTTGTGGCTTTTATTACTATGGTGCATGTACAATTTGTTAAAAATAATGTACTTGTGTTTCTGTAACTTCTAACTTCTTCTGTATTATGAATGTATTAACGATTTCTAGACAGAAAAATCACATTTTTTTTGCTGTCTCCAATATGTAGTCAACTCAAAATCACTAAAAATGTTACTTATGCTTTTTTTTTTCATAGCAGGGCAGTATAAGTAAATAGATAGGATTTACCATTACCATTTTTGCTCTATTTGAATACGTTGGTACCCAACGTGAAAGATCATTTACAAATATTTTCTTATCGTTTTCAGACTGGTGCTATTGAAGGCCAGTACGCCATCCGTAAAAACCAGAAAATAGCTCTCAGTGAACAACAATTGTTGGATTGTTCGGTTTCTTACGGAACCGGTAATTGTCAAGAAGGCGGTGCTATGGTTTTGGCATTCAAGTACGTCAAAGATCACGGACTTCAAACAGAATCTGCATATCCCTATAAAGCTAGACAAGGTACATGCTTGAACCAATCTGGTCCGTACAAAGTAAGAGGGTACTCAACGATTGCTGCCAACGAGAACGCTTTAAAGAATGCTGTGGGTGAGTAATAAGTAGAGTGTAATCTCACCTTGTATTGTAATTGTGAAAGATTAACAGTTTAATTTTGATTTTTTTCAAACCATTGATCATTTCGAGAGATTTAAGCTTGAGCAGCAGGTATAACTTTGTTTTGAAAAATAAAATATCATGTCCAGTTTGTTGGCAAAATCATAATCTTAAAAATTGTCCTAGGGGTAGCTTAAAAATGTGTATTAACTGTGCACATCTAAACAAATCTCCAAAACTAAATATGAATATTGATCATGCTGTGTGGCATTTTGAACATTGCTTAGCTTATAAAAAACCCATCAAACATATTAACCAAGACTTATTTGGGACTCTCAGTAATAAAACGTACCATACAATGTATTAGTTTTCTGTTTTTAATCTTAATGTTACCTTATCAAAGTTCGGTATTAACTCAGAAACTCACTACTACTGATTATTCTTGCATTACTTCTACCGAAACTTGGTTAGGAGGAACCGTTCATGATTTCGAAATATTTGATAGTAAACCATACTCAGTATTTTACTGCTATACAATAGGCGAGTTCGGTCTGCCAAGTTCTTTTAACTCCTTTAACACTTTTAACTCCAAACGACCCTTTTAACGTTCGCTTTAGTCCGATCAGTGACAGTTTAACACGCTTAAATGTCATTTAAAAGCCCCCTAAAAAACTCCGCTTTTGTCCCGCTCCAGCCCTTGACTATCCGAACTCGCCTTATAGAGCAGTGGTTCTCAAACTTTTTTGGTTACGAAACCTTTTTGAAAAGCGAAATATTTGACGGAGCCCTAAACAACAGATTTAAAAAAAAAGGTCCATATCGTCCTTCCTTTCAGTGACTCTAAAAAAAGGTCCCATCCCTTTCTTCGCGGAGCCCCCACTAAGGCTTTGCGGAGCCCCAGGGTTCCGCGGACCACACTTTGAGTAACGCTACTATAGAGATTTAAAAAAAAAGGTGTTATTCTAGCGATTGAATTTGTCTTGTCTCAGGTAAATTTAAATTTAAAAAGTCATCCTGTATTGAAAGATTATTATCATTTATTAGACATAATAGGAGTAAAAATAAAGTTATGCTACATTTATGCCAACAAAAGCCTGATATACATTCCGCCTAATGAAAGTATACAGTGCGGTTCTAATGTCAATACCCCCTCCCCTTTATTTTTGGAACCGTAAAATAGAAATTTGAAATTCAGATATGAACCCATAAAAAAACTTTTTAAACGATAATAGTACAGTGCAAAGGTTAAAAATTTGTAGTACGTCAGTTGATAGCATTGAAAATTTAAAGCAAATGATTTGTTATGAGTAAAATTTTTATTTTTATTGATGTCGTTGGAAAGGGTTTGGAACATGCTTTTACTTGCCACTTAATCCCGTTTGAAATTATCTTCCAAAACGGCTCCTGTGCGCCATTTTTAATGATTACGTCACCTAATATCATTAACAAGGTATACATTTTTTAGTAAGTTACCCAAAATTTCAAATTTCCAACTTATACGGTTTAAATAAAATGGGGGGAGAGACTTTATATCCGCTCTGTATAGTTATTTACGAGTAAGTAATTTATTGAAGCCCTTGATTCTGTAACATACTTTCATGATCAAACATTAATGTCATCACCATTAACATCTCGAGGGTACGTTCCTTTCCGTTTTTTTTTGGGGTGCCGTTTTTAAAAGTTCTGGATCAGACGTATTGTCATCAATTTTATCAGTTGCCTTATACTCTTGATTTTTGGTTGAAATTTCATTATCGTATACTCATCATCATCTGAATTAGGGCGTGATTCAAAGCCCACTTGTACTGAAGCTCTAGGCTTATTTTACCCCTCACAGTTTCTATCCCATCAGATTGATTTTCTTGATAAATTCAAGAATATGTCTGATGGGCGCTTTCGCGATTTCTTCAAGTTCCGGATATTGTACCCCGAAGTACCATTCCCGTTCCCATTTAAGGTTCCGGCAGTGGCATAGTATGTGAATAGAAGTTTTATCCTCCTCTTCACATATTCTACATAGCTGAGTCATCAGATATCCCTAAGAGATTTAGGTATCTTCTAAGGCCGCAGTGTCCCGTAAGGAGTCCTATTACGGCCTTGAGTTCGCTTCTGCTAAGGTTTAGCTGTTGCTGTTGTCTGCTCGTGGATGGCCCCTCTATGAATCTTTTGGACTGTCTAAGTCCAGGAAGTTCCATCCAGAGCCTATAGTGTTCTCTTTTTATTTGTTCCCTTAACACCCATTTAACATGTTGGTATGAGATATAACATGTGGGTTCTGGTCCAATAAGAGTTTTTTCCGCTCCCTTCCTTGCTAGGAAGTCTACTTTCTCGTTTCTAAACACTCCCTTATGTCCTGGCACCCATTCAAGGGTAACCTTGTTATGTTCTGCCAGAGCCTGGAGGGATTGTTGGCAATCAAATATTGATTTAGATTGTACTTCTACCCGTTTTAGTGCTTTAAGGGTGCCTGACTGTCTGTCATGATAACGAATCTCTTATCTCTAAGAGAGTTATTTAGCATGACTGGCGCAGGCATTTATTGCTGTTACTTCAGCCTGGAAGACCCCAGGTTCAAACTAATTGTCCTCCCTGAGTTCACATGGTAGATCCTAGCTCCTGTGCTGTTTTTCATTTTCGAACCGTCTGTATACCAGATTGATTCGTTTTGTTTTTCCCTTTTTTCCCGGCTTTTGGCCCTTTCTGGTATTTGAATATCAAAAGGTTTTCTGAAGTCGTGATTAATGGGCGTTCTATCCGATGGCATTCTTAGTACCGAATTTTGTTTTAATTTCTCTAATATCATTGTGTGGTGTCCTTTTCTCGAAAGTTCCCATCCAAATCCATTAGTAAACAGCCTGTATGCTGCCGCCATAGCCTCCTTCTCCACCACAAGGTGTAGTGGAGGAAGACCTAGCAGTAGCTCCATTGCTGCTGTGGTCGTAGTTCTAAATGTCCCTGTTATTATTAGGCAGGCTAGTCTTTGTACCTTGTCTAATTTTCTGTTAGCTGTTATGCTTTTAGTCTTGTGCCACCATATGACTGATGAGTAAGTTATAACAGCTACTACAACCATAGTGTAAAGCCAGTGCCTCATACTTGGTTTAAGCCCCCATGCGTTCCCTACCATCCGTCTACAGGCCCATAGTATTCATACAGCTTTTTCTGTTGTTTTTTCTATATGGCTGCAGAAGCTAAGCGAGAGTGATTCCAAGATATTTAACCTCGTTTGCCATTTTTAGATGTTGTCCCCACATATAAAGCTCCTTCATTCCTTAAAGGTTCCTTTTTCTTGTGAATGCAACAACAGAGGTTTTGTCGAGTTTGTGGACAATCCCTCTTTTAGGCACCATCTTTCGACGATATTTAGTGCCCGCTGCATCCTTTCGGATACAACAGTCCCAAATTTATCGTTTATTACGATGCTTATGTCGTCTGCAAATGCTTGCGTGTATAAGTTTTCTCTCTCTAACTCCCATAATAGGTCATCAACCACCAAGGTCCACATAAGAGGAGATAGCACTCCTCCCTGCGGGCATCCCTAGTTAACTGACACCTCTCTTGTTGTGTTAAGGAGATTACTGGTAATGGTTCTATGATTAAGCATGAACTCTACCCACCTCGTAATGCAGTGGGCTACTCCACGCCTTTGCATAGATCCCAGTATTGAATTGTATGAAGCCGAGTCAAAGGCTCCTTCTATATCTAGGAAGACTCCTAGTGCAATTTCTTTGCTTTCCAATGCTTGTTCAGCCCGTTGAGTTAGCCTATGTATGGCTGCATCGCAAGACTTTCCAGATTGGTAGGCAAACTGGTATCGATGTATCGGTTTATCCTGTAGAACATCGTCCCGTATATATCTATCGATCAATTTCTCCACTGTTTTTAGGAGAAATGACGTTAGGCTGATTGGTCTGAAAGATTTGGTCTCCTCGTATGACGCTTTCCCTCTTGCACACCTCCAGCTTTGTGGAACATATCCGAGGGCTATGCTAGCTCGGAATAGTTTACACAGTGGTCTCTCCAGTACTTCCTGACCCTTTTGTAGAAGTGCCGGGATTATACCATCAGGTCCAGTTGTTTTGTATGGTTGAAAGGAATTTATCGCCCACACAAGTTTTGTCCTGTTTACTAATGAGTTTGCAAGAAACCAGTTTGTTTTTGAGGCCCTAGAAATTAGTGCCTCAGTACTCCTGTTCTCTTGGTCAAGAATAATCTTACATCCAGGCAAGTGTGACTTTAGTAGTAAATCTAAGGTCTCCTCCTCTGTTTTTGTAGGTTCTCCTTGTTAATTTTTCAGAGATCCCATGCATCTTTGCTTATCTCTCTGTAGAGTTTTCCTGAGTCTGGCACATTCTGGAAGGCTTTCAATGCCGTCACAGAATTTCTTCCACGAATTTTCTTTGGCTTTCCTAATGTCATAACCATATTCTCTCCGGAACGCCTTATAGGCTTCCCAGTTCCCCGACCTTTTAGACAGGTTGAAGAGTTTACGAACTTCTGTCTTATTTTACAGCGTCTCGATCCTCTTTCCTTATTTTTAAAGAACAGTTTTTTCAAATGTGTTGGTTAGGGTTCGTGTCAGAAACTCTGACATAAACTCAACTTCCACTGAATTCTTCAGTATCGGAGGACAGTCCTCCAGTCCCTGTTTGAGTTCTTCCTTGAAAGCTCCCCAGTTACAGGTCCTAGGATTACGATATGTCTTCTCACCCGAGGTTTTATTACCCACCTCACACACACACAGTTGCGACCTTGGATCAACGAACCATGTAATTAAACAACTAATGTCGAAGTTACCCTAAGAGGGTGACGAAGTTACATCCAATGTCGAAGTATCCCCGTTTTACGGTACTCATTTAAGTTGGCAATTATTAGAGCCTATTAACATGGCTTAGTAAAAAATAGATACCCAACAACCAAACTATTTTGCATAACAAGGTTTATATTAAATCGACAATTACCAGTAGAGCGTTTTGGTGAAAATTCCGACTACCTCTGGAGTACCGCAAGGTTTAATGTTAGAGTCATAATTTTTATCAATGATATTATTGCGGACCTGAAAGCTATATACAGACGACCTTAAACTTAACTACAAAATTAATTATGTATATGACACTGAAAAAATATAAACTGACTTAAATAGGGTTAATGAATGGTGTATAAAAATAGAGTCTTATTAAACCCATCTAAATGGAATGTCATGAGTTATTTCTCAAAACAAAATATTATTAGAGCTAATTATTCACTTAATGTTACATAGATACCTAGGCATACAATTCATTGGTATATGGATGATTTCAAAATCACAGAACGAACTAGAATAGGGGTGTATGGACCTAGAATCAAGCACATTTAATGTTTGGTAGATACCCAAGCATCTTCAAGGCAGAAATCTATACCAGTAAGAAGTGTATCAAGTTCAACATCGAAAGAAACTGTTGCAGACAAGAGAGTTTTATCATTTCTCAGCCAAGCAGCTATCAATGCGCTGAGCTGTTACGTAATCAGCTCTAAAATTGTCTGGAGAGGAATATAAAAACTGAATGAGCTAGGCGAGGAAAATATAGAAACTCTCACTTAAGTTCCGGGATAACGGTGTAAAAGGCAGCGAGATTTTAGATAGTCTTGCAAGGAAAGGGCATAAATACCCTTTGTGGGACCTGAGCCTTTCTGCGGTATCAACAGTAACATAATATTAGGAGAGATTAAAAAAGAATGGGGCAGTAAAAGAACCACCGATAATTGGAACAATCTCTTAAGAATAAGTCAGATACTGCTGGGTAAATATAACCAGAAAACATAAAAAGACATCTTAATAAACTGGGAGTAGTAAAAGATAGTGAGTGTAGATTATGTAAGGAGGAGGTCCATACCTTCAATCACATTATGACTAAATGTTTAGTACGCCAGAATCCAAGGGCGCTATATTTAGGAACATACCAAATAAAACTTAATGCTACTCCATATCCAACATTTCCTTGATTGAAAGGGTCGTTATAGGCATTAGCGACAGAATGGTGCACAATAGATCTTTAAGGTCGCATACCCAACATAACATAACATAAGTTAGGTTTCGTCATTCACAATCAAAAAATGTTCACTGAGTTTTATGTATTCCAGCTACTTTACAACCCTTATGTCAGATCCAAACTTAAATATGAGCTCCATTCTGTAGTATTTATATCCCCATGATCCACGTCTTAATCGTCTTTCTATCAAAGCGCTTGAGCACCAAAAAAATATGATAAAACAAAGTTATTTACTATTCACAATCCAATTAACTGTAAAAAAGTACTAAATAGACTTGAGATTTACGTTACACGTACTGGTACAAGAAATACACAGATGTTTAATTTGCCTTTTTCTAGGATAAATTTCTAAAAATTGTCCCCACATTACATCATGTGTGAAAATCGTAATAGTTTTATAGGTCTAATAGTGGACATCCAAGTATTTAGCTACAGCTTAACGACAATAAAAAAAAATTAAAGCTTAAACTATATCATGTATTTTCTCCCTCTAAATATTTAAAATAGTAGGTTTTTATGTATTTATATAATTTATTTATGTTTTCTGTCTGGTACTTGGATGCAAATTCTCTTGGATTGTGTAATTAAAAAAAAAGACTCTAGTTTAATGTTTTCAATTCAAGCTACATCTTGACCTTGCAATTTATCCTACTACAAACTTTTTGTTTTATTTTAAAAGGCTGTTATAAATGACAAAGTTTAAATTCTTTGTATGCGACAGAGCCAGCTTGTTCCTTTAGAATTTAAATGCAAACAAAGTTGTATTTAAACAGGGTACAAGATACAAGATACAAAAAACAAAATTAATTTATATTATATAACAAAGTTAATTTTGAGATGCATTGCCTACAAAAAAAAGAATGCTATATAGTGATGATTATCTCCCTAGAACAAATAGAGATTATTTATCTAGAGAAATAGTCGATATTTGGTCTAGTGAAATAGTCGTTCCAATATAACACGACCTTGATTAATAAACTACTATTTTTGTTGTTATTGAATTTTACAATTATTTGATTCTACATAATTTTTGCATTAATAATCAATTGATTAATGCCAAAAATTATGTCTCATCAAATTTATATTAAAATATTCTGGAGATTTAGATTCAACAAAAATAGGTGAATATTATGAAGGTCTTGGTATCTTACCCTTGATTATTATCTTACACCTTCCTTTTTTAGGTACAGTGGGTCCAATCTCTGTAGCCATCTACGCTGACCCCATACAATTTTACAAAGGTGGTATCTTCCAAAGCAGCACCTGCTATAACGACAAAGAACATTTGGACCATGGTGTACTAGCCGTGGGGTACGGGACCGCCCCATCAGACTACTGGATTATCAAAAACTCATGGGGTGTCACCTGGGGGGAACAGGGATACTTCAGATTGGCCAGAAATGGCAACCAATGTGGCATCGCTCTTGATGCCTCTTATCCTACTTTGTAATTTTATATATTTTGTACTGGGTATCCAAATAAGCAAGGACGCCGGCTGACTGCGACTGTATCTCAAAAACTATGCGTCGCAGAATTTTGGGACACAACATTTTCATGATAAGGATGATTAAGAGAAATCGTTGAAAATTATGTTGAAAATTCTAACTTCGCCGCTAGATGACGTGATGCATATGAAAAATGGGAAACTTATAAATAAGTGGGTAGGCAAATTTGACTAAAATTTCGGACGGATCACGACTTTCATATTTTCCATCTAACTTAATTTGACATGTTTTATCAATAAACCAGTACGATAAACAGTTCCTTAGATATTAACAGCGTCCTTCCATATTTAGACATCCAATATGCATCTACAATACTTAGATTAAACATTTTTTAAGTATGGGTACCTATTCATAATTTTTTTTAATAGATATTTATAACGTTAATGTAATATAGTTTAAAATATAATGCAATGTATTGTTATTTATTTCTTCAATTTAATAGTATATTACGTAACAAGAGTTGTAAGTAACCCATTACACACGAAGTGAAAAAGTTTGCACACGAAGCCACGCAGCGGCGAGAAAATGTTCGAATACAATATTTTGTTACTAAAATTGACAATATAAATGATGAGACGTTTATTTCCATAGCATGCTAAGAAAACTCGACTTCTTTTTTGAAAAATTGTGTAATGTGTTGCCGACATTTAGGATTATCACTTTTTTAATCCAAAATGTATCTCGCTAATTCTAAAAGTTTTTGTTTTTCAATTGACTAAATTTATGTAAACAGACCAAATAAAGTCAAACGTAGATAAAAATTTGATTGAAATTTGATTAAACTAAGAAATTTAAGTTTTCTTATCAAAACGCACGTGTGTGTTATGAGATCTCATTACGTACATGTTATTGTTAAATGTCATTTACAATTAATGTTGACAGTGCAATTTTTAATGTTTACTGACATGGGCGTAGAAAAAACAAATACACACACGTTATTCCGCCAAAATAATACGGTAAAAATTAATATGCACGTGCTTTATTGTTTTGAGACAAATGTTTGGGGTCAAATGAAGCTTTCTTGAAAAGACTTTAAATATGCATATTTTAAGGCGGAAGTTGACAACTGACCAAATCACAACCCACTGTCTAATAAAGTATTTTATTCAAAAATATTTTCTCTAAATGCTACCGGTTTCCGCTAGCGAAAGTCAGGTCAAAGCTTTGAGTGGATATAAACCACTGATGCCAAGTTTTAATAACCTTCCGATATTGTTTCTGCATTTTTTGTATAACTAGAAAGAGGTATGATTGACAGGAAATTTTAAAAATAATGTAAATATTATTTCAGAAATAAGGGTAAATAGTTCCAAAAACAAACACCAACATTTTCAAAAGACAATAATAAATAATAAAGGGATTGATTAGAGAATATTACATTTGTTTTTGTACATAGGTAATTTTTTATTGAAAAACGTAAGTTTTGTAAATACTAACTTTGTTACGGTATGATACGTTTCGTATGTTATATTCTAAACATACGATCTATAAAAATTCGATAAAGTATTCAGTGCAATATAAGAAACCACTCGAATTGTATAGTATTGTATAGTATATTTCTACGAATCACTAAAGAAAATCTACAACGTCTTAAAACGTAATTTAGAGGTTAATTACACAAAATTACTATTTTAAAAATAATTCATAAAAACATTTTAATTTCTGGATTGTACCAATTTATAAAATGCCTCAAACTATAGCGATAACTTATCATTTATTTTTCTTTAACATTTACACTTAAATAATTGGTTTAGGTCATTTTGTTATAATTTTTCCAAAATTTTCGATTTCTTTAACAATTACCGATGAATGTCTAATAGGTTATTATTTATTGATTCGTTATAAGGATCACTCATTTTTACTTTCCTATCTGTATACGGATATAAGGAAAGTATAGGAATCATGATTTTTTTCGACCTCCGGTTTTCGACGGATTTTTACGTTTTGGGGTCCCCTGAACCGTTTTGACTATTTTCGAGATGATGTCTGTGTGTGTGTGTGTCAGTCCGTGTGTGTGTGTCAGTCCGTGTGTGTGTGTGTGTGTCTGTATCCACCATAACTCATGAACCGATACAAATAAAAACACCAAATTTGAAACTTAAGCTTTATTTCGGCCTGCGGTGAACTGACTAGGTTTTGGACAGAGTCGGAACATTTGGGGGGGGTACTTTACTGGTGGTCATTTTTATATTTTATAGAATATATTCGTTATTTACGTTTGGAGAAGAAAATTCTTCAAATAAAAGTTATTTACAATATTATTATCTATAATTTTTGTATTATATAAAATTTTCCTAAAATGGTTCGTATTCGAGAAATTTGATAAAATGTAAAAAAATTAATTTTTTATAAAAATTATTCAAATAAAAGTTGTTTGTAATATAATTATCTATAATTTTTATTCCATGCATAATTTCTCTAAAATGGACCGTATTCGAGATATTTAAGAAAATGTGTAAATTTCGAGTTTTGAAGAAAACTCAAAAACGGATAAAGGCAAAAACATTAAATTTTAAACTTAAGTTTTATTTCGGCCTAAGGTGAAATGATTAGATTTTGGACGAAGGCGGAACATCTGGGGGGGGGGGGGTACTTTATGGGAGGCCGTTTTTATATTTTATGGAATATATATTATAGAAAAATGTGTCGAGTTAGATGTATGTGGAAAATGTATATATTTAGTTTATCCTCTAAACATTTATAGAGGTGCTGCAAAAGATTGTACAAAATAACCGGAAAAAGCCTATAATAACTAGATAGGAAAGTCATGTGTTGGACACATCAGATTTTTAATTATATATTATCCTAATAAAAAAAAAAGGATAATAATTAGTTTGACAAATTTGTCACTAATTTAAAACAACTCAAAATAAAAAATAGTGTAATTTGTGTAACAATAACGTATATGAAGACAAAGTTTAAGCACGACGCTATAGGAACTCAATTGTGTAGTATATTTTTTCTACGACCTACATACGAAAACCTACAAAATTTAAAAATTAATTTATGAGGTTATGATAAAATAAATAATTTAAAAATATTTTATTTAGTCCACATCCTGGATTTGTACTTGGACCTTTCGCATGAAAACTCACTACTCTGTCTTTTAACCAGAGGTAACAGAGATATAAGCAGTCATTAATAAAATATAATATTCACGATGCAAACATTATTTTGACAATGGATACATTCTATTTCTAGACGCGGAGCGAGGCGACGAAAGGTGAGAAGTAAGAGAAGGGATAGAGAGAAGAATTTTATGGAAAAACAACTTATTTTTATCAATGAATAACTGCGCGCGCTTATACTACATAACGTTAATTTCCATGCCGGTGTAAGCCCTGTTGCCACTTCCAATCTAACATCACTAGGTTTTGGAATTTATTGAAAATTATTACATCTTATTTAGTGAAATTAGATCTAATTTAGTTAAATTTAATATAACTAATATTCAAAATTTTTTGGGTTCAGTTGCAATAAAATAGGTTGAATTATTTTAGCTTTTTAAAATATGTAAATAATTTTGTAAACAAAACGAGAATAATGAAATAGCCTTATAGTATGGTATAGATGAAAACTTATTTTAACTTTGCTTCCCACTTTGGTGTCACAAGCTGAATTTTTCAGGGATGAAAGTAAATGATAACCTAACCCTTATTCCGGAGGTAATACAAAATTAGACTGTGCAAAAGAGCATTATTATAAAAAATCAAATTATTTATACCACCGTATAAAAAAAATGCTTGTTTTTTGTTCTAATGCTCAATTAGTCCTAATGGTCGAAAAAAAAATTTAAACCTTAATATCTCGGTTTCAACCGTCTACAAATTTGTATAAAAAATCTTCTTTTAGAAATATACCTCTCATTTAACGAAAAACGAAGGCCTAAATGAAAAAAACCATTCTTCATAAAAGTTTCGCCTATGTATTGACAAGGTTACAGTTTTTTCCCCATATTTTTTGCTTTTAAATTAACAAAATTATAGCAATAAACAATTAGTGATGTCATGGTTTTACAAGAAAGCAAACATTGACTCTCTATGCATCTCTCTCAGTGTTGAAATGTATGCAATCAGTTTGACTCTCTTATATTATTTTATGCAGGGATTATTGATTTATCCACTATGAATAATAGGGTGTATTAATTACTTCAAGATTTTTTATTTCATTTTCGGAGAAAAATGAAAAATAAGAAAATATAAACTATTTATTGAAGGTATAAATACAGTAGCTATTGTTTTGCAAAATACAATAAATTCCCAATATAAATAAATAATAATATTAATAATAATAATAATAATAATAATAATAATAATAATTAATAATAATAATAATAATAATAATAATAATAATAATAATAATAATAATAATAATAATAATAATAATAATAATAATAATAATAATAATAATAATAATAATAATAATAATAATAATAATAATAATAATAATAATAATAATAATAATAATAATAATAATAATAATAATAATAATAATAATAATAATAATAATAATAATAATAATAATAATAATAATAATAATAATAATAATAATAATAATAATAATAATAATAATAATAATAATAATAATAATAATAATAATAATAATAATAATAATAATAATAATAATAATAATAATAATAATAATAATAATAATATTAATAATAATAATAATAATGATAATAATAATAATAATAATAATAATGATAATATTAATAATAATAATAATAATAATAATAATAATAATAATAATAATAATAATAATAATAATAATAATAATAATAATAATAATAATAATAATAATAATAATAATAATAATAATAATAAATAATAATAATAATAATAATAATAATAATAATAATAATAATAATAATAATAATAATAATAATAATAATAATAATAATAATAATAATAATAATAATAATAATAATAATAATAATAATAATAATAATAATAATAATAATAATAATAATAATAATAATAATAATAATAATAATAATAATAATAATAATAATAATAATAATAATAATAATAATAATAATAATAATAATAATAATAATAATAATAGATAGATAGATTCGTTTATTGACCCCTATTACATACAAGAATGTACATTTGAAGTCCTTATAACTATGGATACTAAAATGATAAAATGATAAAAGGTGCAGTGAAAAAAATACAAAGAGATAAAATACAAAGAGATGAGATAAAATACAAGTAATACAATAAAATTTAAAAATATTTACAAGGTACAATACAAGAACGACATATTTCGTCTGTGAATAAAATAAAACAATAACAAAAAGACACATTAAAACTATAAATATTATACGTTAAAATTATAGTATTCATCGATGGAATAAAAACAGTGGGCGAGTAAGAATGTTTTTACAAAAATACGAAACTTACGGTGTGGCATCTTATTAAAACGTTCCGATCTAAATGAATTATTAATCTTGTTGTACATATCTATATCTAATTTATTAGTTTTGGTCATGCACACTCTAGAGAAGAAGCTTACAAGATTGTTCGCCCCTCTAGTAGAGTACTCATGAACATCTGAATGTGTTGTAATGTTCAAAATGTTCTTATGTATGACTAATAGAGTTTCAAATATGTACAGACAAGGTAATGGTAAAATTCGATATTTTTTAAATAGCTCACGACAATGAGCACGGCATTCGGCACCATCAACTATGCGCACTGCAATTTTCTGCAAAGAAAATGCTTTATCCGCATAGTGCGTACGACCCCATAAGGTTATGCCATAGCTAAGATAGCTATGTATTAGTGCGTAATAAACAGTTGTCATAATATTATTATTTTTAATGCCACCCCGTATTTGTCTCATAACGTAAATTTGTGACGACAGTTTTGAGCAAAGAACATCCAAGTGACTAGACCAGTTCAATCTGGTATCAAGAGTTATGCCTAAAGACTTTACGGGTTCAGATTTAGTAGCTAACTTGTCTGAGCTAAACAGCATATGTTGAGTCTTATTTTCGTTTAATTTAAGCTTATTTACCGAAAACCAAGTTTTAGATTTGTTTAAAATTTCTTTGCTCAACTCTTCGTCACCTCTAGCCAATAGAGTGGTGTCATCTGCAAATAGAATAACAGAGTTCGCTTGATTAATAGCCGAAGGCAGGTCATTGACATAAATTAGAAATAGAATAGGACCTAATACGGACCCTTGCGGCACTCCACTTAATACTACAGTTAAACTTGACTCCACATTATTGTAACTGACATACGTTTTTCTTTCAAGCAAATAAGATTTGAGTAAGCTTAGCATATTACCTCTAAATCCATAATATTCTAATTTTTTAATTAGAATATCATGATTAACACAATCAAAGGCCTTGGTCAAGTCACAGAATGCAGCGTATGTTTCTGTACCCTGATCAATCCCTTCGACGACATTTTCTATCACAGCACATATAGCGTTAATGGTAGATTTGTGTTTTTGAAAACCAAACTGGGCCGGAGACAACAATGATTTACTTTCTAGATATGATAAGATTTTTATTTTTATAATTTTTTCAAAGATTTTAGAAATAACTGGCACTATCGCAATCGGTCTATAATTGTCCACTAATTCTTTGTCTCCTTTTTTATAAATTGGTATAATTTTCGACACTTTAAGCGTAGAAGGCCAGTTACCTTCTTCCACACATTTATTGAAAAGAGTGGTCAACGGCTCAATCAAAGAAACAACAGAAGCTTTAATCATTGCAGTATTCAGCCCATAGTAGTCTACTCCTGGCTTGTTGTTTAACTGCAATACTGCTTCCCTAACATCAGATTCAAGTATAGCAGACATAAAGAAGGAAAAAGAAGGCTTGGGGAGGCTATTTAGGTAGGTCACGGGATCTATTGGTGGAGTATCTATAGTACTTAAAATTGTATCACTGATAGTCGAAAAAAAGATACTAAATTGTTCAGCTTCTAAAGAAGAGCAAGAAGTTGAGGAATGTTTACCAACCCTTTCTCTGTTAACAATATTCCAAATTGTTTTGCTTTTATTACAAGAAGTGTTAATAGCCTTAGCATAAGCGTTTCTTTTTGCCTCTTTAAGGGCTCTTTTATAATGTTTGCGATATTCACAATATATATCCCACTGTAAAAGATCTTTTGTATCTAAAAAAGCTTTTCTAGAGGTAAATACTAATTTTCGCATATCCCTTAAGTCGTCAGTAAACCATTTAATTTCAGGTCTCTTATAATACACTGACTTAAGAGGAAAATTGATTTCAGCTTTTTGTTTTAGAATATCTGTTATTATATTTGCAGACTGATCAGAATTCAAATCATTAAAATTAAAATACATCCAATTAAAATCATTTATATCACTGGCAAATTCAACTAGCGTATGATCATTTATAACCCTCTTTTTGTAACACATGTTGTTTTTAACTAACGGTATATCAAAAAACAGGAAATTACCACAATGATCAGAAACAAGTGGTTCACACACACCGACTGTAAGACTATCACTATCGATATTTGTAATTACATTATCAAGACAAGATGCTGTAGTTAGCGTAATTCTTGTAGGGGTGTGAATCATATGTTTCAAACCATACATACAGAAAATGTTGCGCAAATATTTTGAATGTTGAGTGTCATCATCTATATTAAAATTTATATCTCCTGCAATTACGATTCTTTTATAGTTTTTCCATAAATGGTCGATCAAATTAAGAAAACGATCAATTCTTTCAACACCGCGGCACAAAACTCAGCATCGACCGGTTTACAGAAGGAGGATACGTCTAGTGCCCGCAGATTAAAATTTTCATTGGCATAAATGGCAACCCCTCCATGCGTATTTCTTTTAGAACGACAGTACGAGGAAACCAAGTTATAATTAAGTAACTTAATCGAATTAATACCTGTAGTATCCTGCCAATGCTCAGAAACGCACAGTATGTTGAATGGATTTTCATATAAAAAGGTATTTAAGACATCAACTTTGTTAAATAAACTTCGCACATTTAAATGAAATACTGAACATCCAAATAAACTGAACAAATCACTGGATAAATTAACTTCTGTCTGCGTAGTTGGACTGGGATAGATGTTCGTCGTTATTTGGGTATCTTCTCCGAAATAAAAATCTATTTAGAACAACCTTACTTGGCCATATTTCGTTAATAAGAATTTTATCGAATTCAGTTTCATCTACCGTGATTTTAAAAGAAGAATAAAGATGCGGTTGGCGAGACTTCAGTTTCTCCACTTTAATACTGCTGGCAATTCCTTTTAAATAGTTAGAGAGTTCATTCTCATCTGTATCAGGGTCGAATCGGGTGGCATGGTAATATCTTAGCTTATCATTGCTAACAGTAGATAAAGCAGCTTTAAAAGGACAATTTGAGTCATTCGAACCGGATCCAATCAGTATATTTCTCCCAGGTTTCCTTCTAGGTAGAGAATTCTCTTTTTCACAATGCGCATCTTTATCTAAATGGATGACAGTATTTAGAAGTCTTCTTGATTCAACATTATGAACCGCATTTGCAACAGCTGCTTTGGTGACCACATCATGTGCTTGTGCAGAGTTGACTACGCTAGTTGACGGTTGGTGATTGTTGGCTGAGAGTTTCCTTGATGCCCAGGAATTAGGAGGAGGTGGCATTGCAGCAATTGATGGCTTTGTAGAGTTATCTGGGATAAACTTCCGTAAGAGTGAGTTTTCGTTCTTAAGTGCTTCTATGGCAATCTCCTGATTTGCAATTGTTAGATCTTTTTGCTTCAAAAGTTCCTCCAAATGCTTAAGTTTCAACTCTTTTATGGCATCCTGAGACACCAAATTTGAGATGTTGGAAGTAGAAGTAGAAGTAGAACCTTTGTCCTCTGTATCGGGAGTTATAATAATAATAATAATAATAATAATAATAATAATAATAATAATAATAATAATAATAATAATAATAATAATAATAATAATAATAATAATAATAATAATAATAATAATAATAATAATAATAATAATAATAATAATAATAATAATAATAATAATAATAATAATAATAATAATAATAATAATAATAATAATAATAATAATAATAATAATAATAATAATAATAATAATAATAATAATAATAATAATAATAATAATAATAATAATAATAATAATAATAATAATAATAATAATAATAATAATAATAATAATAATAATAATAATAATAATAATAATAATAATAATAATAATAATAATAATAATAATAATAATAATAATAATAATAATAATAATAATAATAATAATAATAATAATAATAATAATAATAATAATAATAATAATAATAATAATAATAATAATAATAATAATAATAATAATAATAATAATAATAATAATAATAATAATAATAATAATAATAATATTAATAATAATAATAATAATAATAATAATAATAATAATAATGATAATATTAATAATAATAATAATAATAATAATAATAATAATAATAATAATAATAATAATAATAATAATAATAATAATAATAATAATAATAATAATAATAATAATAATAATAATAATAATAATAATAATAATAATAATAATAATAATAATAATAATAATAATAATAATAATAATAATAATAATAATAATAATAATAATAATAATAATAATAATAATAATAATAATAATAATAATAATAATAATAATAATAATAATAATAATAATAATAATAATAATAATAATAATAATAATAATAATAATAATAATAATAATAATAATAATAATAATAATAATAATAATAATAATAATAATAATAATAATAATAATAATAATAATAATAATAATAATAATAATAATAATAATAATAATAATAATAATAATAATAATAATAATAATAATAATAATAATAATAATAATAATAATAATAATAATAATAATAATAATAATAATAATAATAATAATAATAATAATAATAATAATAATAATAATAATAATAATAATAATAATAATAATAATAATAATAATAATAATAATAATAATAATAATAATAATAATAATAATAATAATAATAATAATAATAATAATAATAATAATAATAATAATAATAATAATAATAATAATAATAATAATAATAATAATAATAATAATAATAATAATAATAATAATAATAATAAAAATAATAATAATAATAATAATAATAAAAATAATAATAATAATAATAATAATTGGAAGGAAGTATATAAAGCATAAATTAATAATATTAGAATTTATAAGTAGAAGACATTCAAACTAATCAGAATCAGATCACCACACGAATCAACATTTTCCAAAACATTAGCTGCTGTGGTCAAACTATTTCTGCAGTTTTTCTGTGCCATACAGGTGCAGGAACCGATACAGCAAATATTTTTTTCCTGCATTTGCACATTTTGTTTCTACAGTCTAGAACAGAATATTATTGTTAGAATATTGTACATCTATGAAAATTATCGGTGTGTAGTATCTTTTTTGCATTTGCATGATGTAAGTTCTGTTCTGGTGGCAGGTCGGGCAGAGTCTTAAAAGTGGGTATCAGACTTCCATCTTGATCTACTTTCCATCCATACTCTTCAACATTAGGAAGCTGCATCTGGGTTTAAAGAGCTTAGCCAAATATTTAGCTGGTAAAAACATCTTAAACAATGTAGTCTTAGGACGTCCACAGTTGGTGGCGATTTAGCGATGATTTTTGAAGAGGCCATTAATCCCCTCAAAATGTTAATGGAAGTAACATTGGCAGTTTTTGAATACATTTTTATGAAATTTTTTTCAAGATTAGAGAATATGTTTTCAGAGTACTGATCAGTGCCAAATCCATCCAAAAAGTAATGGTGTTCAAGGTAGGTTTTCCAACAGGTTCTTTTCCCAATGCCGGACAATTGGCTGGTTGTATCACAACCGGTCGGAGAATGAAAAGCAAGCACATTTCTTAGAAGGTTTTCATCCTGATTTCAATAATGTACTGCTAGAAATCGTCTTGAGTCTCCTCGCCCTGTTCTGAACCATATATCTTTAGTCAAAAACTTCTTAAAATAAATTAATAAGATTAGAACATCTGTGTCGTTGCAATAAATAATACAGCGTGAATGCCCCGAATTTTTGGCTGTCAATATGTGCAATGAGATACCAAGGGCGTAGATAAGGGGGGGTATGGGGGTAATTACCCCCCCCCCCTCCCAATCCATAGTCATCAATATTTTTTAAACCTTATATTAAACAAAAATAGAGAGATAAAATAAATACAATAAAACAAAGAGTTTCTCAAAACATTGTCATCCAAAATAATAATATTCCTGCAAATTGAAAATTAAAATTTATATACAGGTTCCCATTAGTGCGTAATTGTTCAATATTTCAATTTGTGTTATTGACAAGCAAACAAGTTTTAATAAGAGTTATATGGATTTGAAAAATACATATTTTCAAAATATTTTTGGATATACAGGGTGTTGTGTTTTTGCCTGACAAATAAAAATGTATGTTTTTTAAATAGAACACCCTATATTTTATTTTATTTTTAGAATGGCTTGAGAATACTGTTTTTAATCTAGAATGTTTTTAAAAATTTCAAAATTGTTTAATATACATACTTACTCGTATAAAATACTAAGCTAACGAATAGAGCAGATACAACTATTTTATTCTATACAGATTGTTTTGAAACATGTCTTAAATATGGCTAATTTTAAGTTCAATTTACTCAATTTTTTCAAACGCAACACACTGTATATTATCTTGGCATAAAATTCCCTATAAATTTGCCTATGTAACAATACCAATGTGTTAGTCAATACCACATATACAGGCTATCCTATCAATGCATAATTGATCGATAACTGCTTTATTAATAGAAATACGAAGAAATGTTTAATATAAAAGTTGTATGACCATAGTTGGACTTCCGATTCGGACATCGTCGTGACAACATTGAAATGGCGGTCTCCGAATCGGGAGTCCTCAAGTTTAACTAAAATCACGAAATATCAAGTACAAAAGTAACCATCCAACTTTAAAAAGTATACTAAATTAAACAAAATAATCAGTGACAAGAATTCTAAAGAATATTTAAAATAATTATCAAGTGTAGTGGAAGAGTGAGGACAGAAGTCCGACGCACGAGGGTGCAGCTTTTCAACTTAAACAAAATTTAAAAAAATAACTTTACCTGGGTGGATAGTCCTCGGATTAAGCCCATAACCACATTAAAGAAGAAGAAGAAGAAGAAGAAGTATGACCATATTTAACAAATATTCTTAAACATACAGGGTGGTCCATAAACGAGGTGCTGACCAAATCTATACTTTTATAAAGCAAAACATTATGCAGGTAGTAATACATATTTGATTATTTTTATATCGTCAAACAATTTTAATTGACTTCATTCATTTGCTATGTTGTATATAGGGTGTGTCAAAACGTGAGGTACAATTTTCTTAATTTTTTAAATGGAATACTCTGTATTAATTAATTGGTGGTATGTCATATAGGGTATTCCATTTAAAAAAATGAGAAAATCGTAACCCCTCATTTTGAAATACCCTATATACAACATAGCAAATAAATGAGGTCTATTAAAGTTGTTTGACGATTTAAAAACAAATATAAAACTTATAAGTTTGGTCAGTCCCTCGTTTATAGACCACCCTGTATATTTAAGAATATTTATTAAACATGGTCATACAACTTTTATAATAATTTGTTTTTCCTATTTCCAATAATAAAACAGCTACCGATCAATTACGCACTATTGGGACATGTTGGTATCGTTGGATAGGTAAGGGGGCGTCTATTAATTACGTGATGTGTTCAAGGGGGGGAGGGGATCAAGCTAACTCTTTCCAAATCTCACTTGGGGGAGAGGAAGGGTCTTTGTAAATTTGACGTAATTTTTTTCTAGTAGAAAACGGTGTAAAATTGCGTGAAAGTAAAGTTAAGTTAAAGCAAAAAAGTTTCTAGAAATTTCATATTACGGCAATATTCTCAAATACTAGTCTTTGCTAGTTTTACATAAAAGTAATAGAACATATTGTGTTTTTGTTTTGTTAATAGTTCAACGCATTTACACCCAAAACACAAATTTTGAAAAATCTCACGTGAGATTAGGGGAGGGGAAAGGGAGTTGACGAAAATCTTACGAAATCTCACCAGGGTGGAGGGGAGGTTAAAAAATCTTCAAAAATACCTCACGTAATTAATGGACGCCTCCTAAATTTATAAGGAATTTTATGCGAAAATAATATACAGTGTGTTACATTTGACAAAATTGAGTAAATTGAACTTAAAATTAGTCATATTTAAGACTTGTTTCAAAACACTCTTGTTGTCGTAATTTAGAAAAAAAGTCCTGGGCTATAAAAAAATGTCCAGGAGATGGTTTGTTTGACATGTTTGTCAGGATATTAAAAACAGGAGAATACATTTTTTTTGGTAACCAGAGGAGTGCATTCTGTAATGAAACTTATACCTTTCTTAAGGTTTTATTTAACTAAAACTGTACAAAATTAAGTGACAACTAAATAAATAATAACAACTAAATATAGGGTAAATACTTCAAACATGTATAGGTATCAATAGTAACGTATTTATATTACATTCACCCCCTGTAGATTTAAACGTAATCTTTCAGGTATTTGGGTTTCTGTCTTGTTCGAGTCGGGCGGCGTTCGTCGTTAACTATCCCTGTTGGTTGGATCGGTAGCGTCGCGTCTTCTTTAGTTTCTTTAGTTGTTTGTTCTTCTGTGATAACGTCGTCATTTGATACTGTGGTGTGATCTAATTCAGTGCTATCAAAATCACCTTCACCACGCTCATCTACAGATTGCAGAAGTGTGTTAGAGTCTGATTTATCTTCTGGTTGTTCCCGGTGTGTTAGATTATTGTCGCATTTATCCAAAAGATTCATATCACCTCTTGGGGCTAAATGTCTTAGAGAGACTAAAGATTCTCGTCCATCAAAGTGTCGTATTGTGGCATATTCAGGATTTCCTCTAGCGAATATGGAATATTTCTGGAACGCACCCAGTGGGCCATTCTTGTAACTCCTGGGTGACAAAGTGCTTGATGAAGATGGAACAGAGATGTTTGATTGTTAGTAGAACTAGTCACTCTACTCAAGGCATCAGAGACGACATTCTCCACTCCTCTTCGGTATATTATGTCGAAACTATAACAAGCCAGTTCTAGCCTCCACCTGAGTATCTTCTCATTTTTAATCTTACTTTTATGTCTTTGATTAAACATAAAAGAAACAGATTTTTGATCTGTGTATAGCTTAAAATGAGTACCAATTAAGAAATGGCGCCATCTTTTGAGTGCTTCAACAATTGCGTAAGCTTCCTTTTCTATGGATGAATGGTGTTGTTCACTCTTGGTCAAAGTTCTTGAAAAGAATGCTACAGGTCGACCTTCTTGACTGAGGATAGCTGCTATTGAGTGTTCTGAAGCATCGGTTTCTACAACGAATTGTATATTGCTGTGAATAGTTGTTACTACGGATTTAGCAATTTCATTTTTAAGAGCTTCAAAATCGGATTCTGCTGAGGATGATAACGGAAAAGATTTTGAGTGTGCAAGACGATAGATTTTCTCTGAAAAACTTGGTACCCACCTGGAATAATGGGCAAACATACCTAAGCTTCGTCTTAAAGAAGCAATATTGTCAAGAAGAGGAAATTTTATTAAAGATTCTAACCTAGAAGGATCTAGTCTAAGGGTGTGGTTCTGAATATGGTAACCAAGTAAGTTAATAGATTCTTTTGAGAAGGTACATTTTTCCTCGTTAATAGTAAGATTATATTTTGAAATTGCATTCAACAGACTTTCAAGATTCCTATCATGTTGAGCACGGGTGTTACCACATACTGTGATATCATCGAGATATGCAAACACTCCTTTCAATTTTTCTGTAGCTATAATATTATCCAAAACTCGTTGAAAAACAGCAACTCCATTCGTTACTCCAAAAGGAATTCGACAAAAGTGATACAGCTGTCCTTCCGCTTCGAACGCAGTATATTCCTTTTCATCGTCTCGTATGGGAATTTGGTGATATGCACTACGTAAATCAATTGTACTAAATATATTAAATTTAGATACTTCCAAAACTATTTTCTCGATATTTGGTAACGGGTATGCATCAAGATACGTGAAACGATTTATTGTCTGAGAATAGTCTATTACCATTCTTTTTTTATGATGGTCAGTTTGGGTCACCAAAACTTGAGCTCGCCAAGGTGATTGACTTTTCTCAATTATTCCTTCAAGAAGTAGTTTCTTAATCTCCTGAGATATAAACTGCGCATCTCTAAACGTTTGTTTGCGTGATTTAGTAGTAATAGGCTTACAATCGACCGATAGATTTGAAAATAGACTTGGAGGGTCTATATTAGCACAAGTTAGACTACATATATTCAGAGGAGACTTTGGTCCATCAAACTTCTAAGAAAGAGTGCTGTTTGAGGATATCGTGACCAATAATAATATTAGCACATAGTTGTGAAAGAATTGTCATCTTCGTTTTGCGATAGTGGTGACCTGCAATCTCTAAATCTATGAAACAGTAGCCTCTGGTTTGAGATTGAAGTGAAGTTAAAGCCATGGATATTAGATCGGAACTAGGGTGCACCGTAACAAGAAGAGTCTTCATAAAATTTTTATCAATGTATGATTCTGAACTTCCCGTATCTATTAAGGCGTCTGCATCATTATTATTGACTTTAATTTTAATAAGAGATTTAGACAAGCATCTCGGAGCTGCCGCTAGTAATTGATTGGGTTCATTTTGAATACAGGCAGTAGTAGTTTTTACTTTAAATTTCTTACTTTGACATACTTTTGCAAAATGACCAGATTTATTACATTCCTTGCAAATGACATTTTTAGCCGGGCAGTTAGTACGAGGATGTCTCTTGTTACCGCAAAAATAGCATTTTGGTCCAACATTTGAGACAGCATTACAAGACTGACATGGTGAGGGATTAGAATCATCATTTTGCTTGTCATGGTTTACTGTTAATGAATTTCCGAAGTGGTCGGGATCGATGTATGCTTTTGCATTTTTTTGAGCAGTTTCTAAAGACAAAGCCTGAGAAACGGCAACGTCCAGGGTCAGAGTTGAATTTTCCAGAAGACGCTGACGAATGTGTTGCGAATTTAATCCACTTATAAATGCATCTCGTATATAATCATCTCGGTTTTCTTTAACTTTCACGGACTTAAATTTGCAGTCTTTGCTTAGTTTTTTTAGGTCTTGCAGAAATTGATTAATTGTCTCACCTAATCGTTGTTTTCGAGTTATCAGTTGGTGCCTTGCAAAGATCTCATTCTTTGGTTTCGTATATACTGCTTGTAAAGCTCTTCTTGCATCTTCGTAGGTTGAACTATCTTCAATAAATTTAAACACACTGTGACTAATATGATTAACGAGGAGGTTTAGTCTGTCTTCTGCTTTTGTATCCTTAATAGAATTTAGAAAATTATCAAAAGTGGCTAACCAATGGGCCCACTCTTGACTAGCTTCAGAAGAACTAGGGTCAGCATCAAATCTTTCAGGCCTAAGTAACTTATCCATAGATATATTTTAGTTAAATAAATTGTAATGAAACTTATACCTTTCTTAAGGTTTTATTTAACTAAAACTGTACAAAATTAAGTGACAACTAAATAAATAATAACAACTAAATATAGGGTAAATACTTCAAACATGTATAGGTATCAATAGTAACGTATTTATATTACACATTCAAAGAGTTTGGATTCCGTAGATTCTTGAAAACTGCGTTTCTTTGTCGGTGAAGACCTTTGCGATAACATGGCGCCCAACGTGATTTATTGAAGGTGAATTGGTGTGTTCACGACCCACGATTGACCAGCAACCTCCAAAGTAAGTTGTCGTTTAAATTTATACCGAGACAGCAGTTTTATAGGAAAAGTAGGAATCCGCTTTCTGTAATTATTTAACTGAAAATGGCGGAAAATAGTGACGATGAAATATTTTATGATTCATATGAAATATTGGAGGAAACAGGCGAGAGTGTAGTTATTCGTAGTACTTTAACAAATTTTACTAGTTCAAATTTAAATGACATACCTTGTAATCAACTCAGCAACAACTATTCAAAGCCCTTTTCAATCTCAGATAATAAAAGTCTAGACTTAACATCAGCCTTTCTTACTGCTATAGAAATTATTGCTAAAAGTTTAAAGAAATCCGATGAACTCAAAATACAATTTTCTGGAAATGATATCGAAAATCCGATTTCGTTTTTGGATAAACTAGAAAAATATTTTAGTGAAAATGATATATTATCAGATTATAAAAAAACTGAATTTGCTGCAAAATTTCTAAAAGATAAAGCATTACAGTGGTTTGAAACTTACAGATCTATTCCTTTAACTTGGTGTATGTTTAAAAATAACTTCAAGGAAAGATTTAATTCAGTCGCTTATCTTACTTAGCTTAAAGCCCAACTATACGGTGAACTACAATCCTTAAATGAGGTTGTAAATATCTTTATTACAAGGAAGAGATGCTTGTTTCATCGACTTTTTACAAACGCTTCTGAAGAGTTGTTGTTAAATTTACTCATAGAACAACTTATACCTGAAATACGTTCTCGAATAAGAGGAATGACATTTGATTCTATCGAGTCTCTGACAGTAATAACAACAGCTATTGAAAGAGATTTACTGGAAGTTTCAACTTCAATAAGTTATGAGTCAGATAAAAAAAGTCTAATCAAACTTATGGCAATGGAAAAAGTAACTTTAATCGAAGCCAGGGAAGCGTCCCTCCTTCTAGATGTCGCTATTGCAATAAATGGCTCTTCCACAGTGAATGCTCACAAAACCCATACAATTTAAAAAAGGAAGACGACCAGCAACAAAAAACACGAAATACAGGAGCTATACCAAAAATTCATAATACTGGTGTGTTGCCAAATGCTCATAGTAGTACGAGTTGGCAGGATGAAGCGACTGCTCTTCCTTTTCCAAAAAACTAATTAAGCATGGGGCTTGCGTCAATTCAGCATTTATGACTACACAAATAAATCAAATTAAAACTAACCTACCTAAAATTGTTATTCATTTTGGCTTAAACAAGGTCAAGGCTCTTTTAGACACAGGCTCCAATGTAAATATTATTAATTCTAAATTTTTTAATAGGGGTTATAAAACGTTACAAGTTCCACTGAAATTTGGTTGCGGAGATATTGTTACAGATACTCAAGGTTATCATGATATTACATACACGCTTTCCGAACGAAAGCTTACATCCAGATTTCTTGTAATGGAAAATTTACAAAATGATTGTATTTTGGGTTATCCTTAGTTTCTCCAGCACAAAGTTATCTTTGATACTATTAGAAATTGTATATATTTAGGTACTGAGCATAGAACAACAGTTTTTCTTTCTTTTATTTCTAATAATGAATCAGAAGTAATTCATCACTTTCCTATTAATCACTTGCTACCAGACATTCGTCAAACATATCAAGAAATTTTTAAAAAATTTAACCACTTATTTCACGATCCGGCTGAACAGTCCATAACACATACAGTTAAACATGACATTCGAATAATTAAAGACCAATGTTTCAGTATTAAACCATACCCTATAAGTGAAAGAAAAAAAAATATTCTTAATGAACAAATAGCAGAAATGCTCTCTAAAGGTGTTATTGAGCCATCATTTTCACCTTTCTCATCGTCGCCCGTAATTATTGAAAGGCCCAATAAAAAACCTAGGTTCTGTGTAGATTTTAGACGACTTAACTCTATCACAGCTGATGAAAGTGTTCAACAACCCAAAATTAACGACACATTGAAAGAACTTGGAACGGCAAAAATTTTTTCCACTCTGGATTTGCGAAGTGGTTATTGGCAAATCGCCTTAACAGAAAGGGCAAAACCCTTGACAGCATTTAGCACTCCAGATGGAGGACACTACCAGTTTAAAGTCATGCCCTTTGGTTAAAAAACTTATGATTCATGAGGTGTTTACTGAGTTTATTCATAAATTCGTAATGGTCTATCTTGATGATATAATTATTTATTCTAACACTCACGAAGATCACATTAGACACTTAAGTTTGGTATTTGAAAGATTAGCAGTACACAATCTTAAAATTTCACTTGAAAAGTGCAACTTTGTTACTAACTCACTAAATTATCTGGGTCACTGGATACAGGGAGAAATCAATACCCCTCAACCAGATAGACTAAAACAAGTTCAAAATTTCTTAGTGCCAAAAAATAAAAGGGATATTCAGTCTTTCTTAGGAACCGTAAACTGGTTACGAGAATATATTCCTAATCTTTCTCATTTATGTGTCCCGCTTACTAATTTACTATGTCCTAAAAACAAGTGGAAGTGGGGTGAGCAAGAGCAAAAAGCATTCGAATCCATAAAATGTGCATTGGCACAACCTTTGGCGTTACACAGACCAGATCCCTTACTTCCTTTCTTCTTACAGACCGATGCCAGTGACATTGGAATCGGAGCTGTTCTTTATCAGTTAGGAGAAAATATTGAACGACGAGTAATTTCATACGCTAGTGCTCGACTTAATCGCACAGAACAAAAATATCACGTAAATGAAAAAGAATGTTTAGCTGCAGTTTGGGCCATTAAAAGACCGACCTTACCTAGAAGACACCCATTTTACACTCGTTACCGATAGTAGGGCATTGACATGGCTAAATAAATTTTCTGATGCAAAGGCAAAATTAACGCGTTGGTCATTACTTCTATCAGAATTCTCGTTTGATATTGTACATTGTAAGGGTTCTGAGAACCAGGTTACCAGAGTTTCTTTCACGATTTCCTGGTGACAAGGAGATTTCTGCAGAAGTAAATGATATCGAGCGTATGCTTCTGCCTGATCATAAAAGTGTTGTCTCGGAAAATACCTTAAAGAAAATCAACATCGAAGAAACTGACAATGTTATTGTTCATAATATCGTACCTCTTGATGAATCCACTCCTTTCGAATTCGTAAAGCAACATCAACTTGATGACAAATGTTCTCAAGAGAAACGAAAATTATGGCAATCAATTCTTGAATTTGGACCTATAACTCAACAAGATGCTGAGTTCTTCGATAAATTTTACGTGGAAGATTCCATATTATACAGACATAACGGAGCGATAGAGGTAACAGAAAGTGCCAAACAAAAAATTCTTTATTATTATCATGATTCAGATTTTGCTGGTCATCCTGGACGGGATGAAACTTATCAAAAGATTAAATCACTTTATTACTGGACTGGTATGTATAAAGATATAGCAACTTATGTACAGAATTGCCTTATCTGCCGCTCAGTAAAAACCTTGAACCAGCCTAACGCTCCGTTAGAATCTCATCAACCTTCAAGACCATGGAAATGGATAGCGTTGATGTATAAAAGATCAAATAGTCAAAATAAGTTCATAATAGTAGTGGAAGATATTTTTACACGCTGGTTAGAAGCAATACCTGTTAGAGATTCCACCGCAAAACGCATTGTCAGATTCCTCGAGGATGATATTTTTCCTAGGTTTGTATTTGCACATATATTTATCACGAACAACGGGTCGCAATTTCTTTCAAATATCTGGGATGAGTTTTGTAAAAACTATAATATAAAGCATATTAATGTTCCTATATTTTATCAAAGAGCATATCCGGTTGAGCGTAGAAACAAGGAATTAAAAATAACCCTTAGGTCATTAATTTTTAACAAAAATCCTAGAAATTGGGACAAATTTCTGCCCCGCGTCCTATATATTCTTAGGTCTCGAAGAAATGCTGCCACCGGTCTATCTCCTGCCGAAGCCTTGCTAGGATTCACACCAGCTCTACCAGGACACTGGAATCATCCGAAACTTCAAATCCCTATTGTTAATCATGGCAAAGTTCGACAACAACGCATAGAAGATATAAAGAAACGACAAAAAAAATACCAAATAAAATATACGAGAAAAAAAAGCAAACTTCGACCATTTAGAGTTGGAAATGCCGTTATGGTTAGGGAAACTAGACCAGTTTCGTGTAATGCATTCCATCCTACATGGGTAGGTCCTTGCCAAGTTTCGGAAAAACATTCTGATGCTGTTTATACATTAGTACGTGATGGTATACCTCTTAAATTTCATATTGATGATATAAGACCAGCACCAATTAACAGTCAGAAAATCTTATCAAAAAATGACGATGACAATTCTTGTAATTCCGATTTAAAAGAAGATCCTTTAGCTGACCTACTCTCCGCCTCAGAAGAAGAAGAAGAAAATTTAGTCTTATAGACTAAGTTCAGAGGTCTTTATTCCTTTAATGATAATCTCCGAAATTATAATTATTTCCAAAGTAATATCCATTTATATTAGTCCTACCGATTCCAGTTACTTATTATTATGAGTACGACAATTTAAGTAATTTTGTTGTATCTGCAGCAATTTCTGAATTCCAAAGTTAATTTTCTTTTCTCAAATTTATCCACTTCTTCCCAAGGGTCAGATGGATGAACTGACCTATCGATCATTTCATGTGTAAGACGAACGTCATAACACTTATTCCATTGTCAGACCGATGAGCTGATATATGTTCACTATTTCAATATGTCAGATGGATGGACTGATGTATTACAAACATAACCGTACCTTCCCTTTTCATAATCGATACAAAGCTACTAACAAATAATGGAAGCCTGTTTACCAGTTTCAAGTTTTGGAATTTCATTATTATCCAAAATAGAAGATAATCAAGAAAATAGACTTTTAAAATAAACCAAATTCATGAATGACCAAACCATGGGCGAAGTTAAGGGGGGGCTTGGGGGAGCTAAGCCCCCCCAAAAACCAAATTAGCCCCCCCAAAAATAATTCGAACATTAATCGCACACACACCACCCACACATTTCAGAATAGATATTAAAAAAAATAATTGTGCCAATTCTACATTTTTAGTCCAGGGGGCAGTGAATTTTTTTTTTGTACTCAGCTTTCCAGTCGGTGTATATGAAAATAATCTGTTCTCTTAGTGACAAAAAACAAAATTTTTGAGCCTGGCACTTATTTTCCCAGTCATAAATATTTTCCATTTACTAAACTAGAACATAAAGTTTATAAAAATAGCAGTCTGGCTTATCTCAGATAGCTGAAAGTGAGTCTAGCTGAAAATTTTCGTATTAAAAAAAAATTGACTGACATTTTTCCAGGCTTCAAATTTTTCATATAAATTGATACACTTATAAACTGTAAATAATAATAATAATAATAATAATAATAATAATAATAATTTACGAAAATGGCAAATGAGTATGGCAAAATCGGAAAAATATATTATTTTTGCTTTTATTTTTCCGGGTTTGAAAATTTGTCACATGATAGATTATATTATAATTTTACACTTCTATTTTGTAGCCGATCAAATGCTGTTATTTTAAAACGATTCCATGACAACCAGAGGAAATTTTTCTCTTGGTGGGTACACTGAAAGAAATTATACCGATTTTTTTTTACATTTGAGAAGCTCTTTCATACATATGATATTATGACGCAACGCGATAGTGTGATTAAAAAATTTGCCATTTCGGCAGTTAATATTTTATTTAATATCAATTCAACTAGCTAGAAATACAGTACATTTATTTTAAGTAAAATAATAATTAGGTATTTCGCGTCAACTAAACGACTTAAAATATGACAAATAACCATGGTATAACCAATTGGGCAGAAGAAGAACCGATAATTGAAACAATCTCTTGGGGCTGAGAGAGGCTAAGATAGTTCTGGGTAAATTTAACCAGAAAGGATAGGAAGTCTGCATCTGCCTGAGCAAGAACAGGCTACGTATTATAACACGGATCCCTTCTGGGCATTGCCGACTAAAAGGACGCCTTAGTAAACTGAGAACAGTAGAAGATAGTGAGTGCATATTCTGTAAGGAGGAGGACGAAACCGCCATTCACATTGCAACTGAATGTGTAGCACTTCTGCATATCAAATAGAAGAGGGAGATTTTAGTCCATTTAAAATAACGGTCAAAGGTCGAGAAACGCTGCACTTGACGAGATCACTTGTCCCCTACGTATTTTGGAGCGCTGATTACGAAAATGAGGGTTAAAACTGGCAGCAATGGTTGGAACATCCCTAAAATTGCAAAAAACACCCCTAAATAGGGTTGTTTTTCGACTGCACTTGTTGTTTTGCAAACTACGCCATATTACATGTTTTTTGAGTCGCTGATTACGAAAATGGGGGTTAAAACTTGCAGCAATGGTTGAACCACCCCTAAAATTGCAAAAAACACACCTAAATAGGGATGTTTTTCGACTGTACTTGTTGTTTTGCAAACTAACTTATCTCATATGTTTTTTGGGGCGCTTATTTCGAAAATCCGGGTGTTGAGACTGGAAAATTTGTGTGACACCCTCCACATGCCAGAAACACCCCTCCCAAGGGTTGAATTTTCGGAAAAAATATGCTGGACAGCGACCCAAAAAACATATAAGATGACTTAGGTCGCGAAACACCGTGAGTGGTCATTTTTTTTTAAAATTCACCCCTTGGGAGGGGTGTTTCTGGCATGTGGGGGGGGGTCACACAAATTTTTCAGTCTCAACACCCGGATTTTCGAAATCAGCGCCCCAAAAAACATATGAGATAAGTTAGTTTGCAAAACAACAAGTACAGTCGAAAAACATCCCTATTTAGGTGTGTTTTTTGCAATTTTAGGGGTGGTTAACCATTGCTGCAAGTTTTAAACCCCATTTTCGTAATCAGCGACTCAAAAAACATATGAGATGAGTTAGTTTCCAAACAACAAGTACAGTCGAAAAACACCCCTATCTAGGGGTGTTTTTTGCAACTTTAGGGGTGGTTCAACTATTGCTGCAAGTTTTAGCCCAGATTTTCGTAATCAGCGCCCAAAAAACATATAAGACGGCTTAGTTTGCAAAACAACAAGTACCGTCGAAAACCACCCCTATCTAGGGGTGTTTTTTGCAATTTTAAGGGTGTGCCAACCATTGCAGCCAGTTTTAACCCTCATTTTCGTAATCGGCGCCCCAAAATATGTAGGAGACAAGTGGTCTCGTCAAGTGCGGCGTTTCTTGACCTTTTACCGTTATTTTAAATGAACTATTTACCTAACTTGAAGCCACTCCAAATCCTACACTTCGTTGAGAAGATAGGATTTGAAGGGCATTGAGACATTTCCTTGGTTCATACCGACAGAAGGGGACACAATAGATCTTTTAGGTTGCAGTGTACCCCATTCCAACATAACATAACATGGTATGACCAATTTTGCAAATTTGATTTTTAGTCGTTTGAATGCATGTCTGTCAAGTTTTAAAATTTTGATATTTTGGTGTAAAATCTTCCTACCGAATACTACACGTGTCTAAGTTATTATCAGTAAATTTTTGCTCACGAATATTTTACGAAAATTTGTAAGTTCGAAAAAATTTCCGAAAATAATTTAGGCACTAGTGAAAATACACGTCTGGCTGACATTCACAATCACGAAGGCCTTCCAGACTCACAAGTAGAGTCCGACCGAAGGTTCAATTACGGTTTCGGCCAACTGCGATCTAAATTAAGAGTTTCGGCTACAGTTTCGGTTTCGGCGGAAAACTGACCGAAACTGCAACCGAAAGCGAAACTATTTTCGAGAGTTTTCGCATCATAATTGGTGGTATCCGGCACAATCACCACATAACAACAATCACGACTGTGCCGGGTGGCGTATTTCCATAGTATACTATTGTGTAGAGCACTCCTTTGTCTGTACCGTAGTAGGCTATGTAGTATCATTTGGCGCGTGCCGCATTACAATCTGTACTGCGATGCAGACAGCGCTCTGCTCTGAACGCTAGTATAATATGTAATCCCCAATGGCGTATTTGTATACTACAAACTCTACTCAAGTACAGATCGCGTCATTATGTCTTAGCCATGCCACACAATCTTTGACGCTGTAATAAATGTAACAAAATATATCCTGTCAGTGCAAGTATACTTTTCTGTGGAGTCTGTCATAGACACTTTGTTAGCAATGAATTGTGAAAACAAAATATTGCAAATTTTAAAAAGCTTTTGCCATGAAGATGTGATGAAGGCAAATTATTCACACGAATGGGAATTGCAAGAAAATTTGGAAAATGTAGCATGTAGCTACTAGCATTTTTATAATCTTTATTTTATTGTTTATTAAAATCAAAATGCATCATGATGTTTTTCTCTTTCTAATATGAAAACTATTAATTACCTAACTCTTTACTTAGCTTATAGAGAGCGTGCTGTAATGAATCACAAGGATGTTGTAGTAACCATTATGTGCACCCATCAGAAAAGTTTAATATTAGTAAATTATTGTTATTGTTGTTAGTTCTTAGTTGTAGTGAAATGTTAAAGTCGGTGCCACTAATACAATAGATAAAATAATTACAAAAAAACACTAATAAATAATTAACCTAATATTATTTTATAATATAATAAATAAATAATTTATATTATATTATCTTTATTTCAACATATTTTATAATATTTTTTTCAATGTTTATTATAATAAAATTGCATTATTGGGAATAAACATTTATACTTCATTTACCTGTTATAAAATAGGTACTGCTAGTTCCAAGTAAAGGAAGTATACGTTCCTACAACGAATAATTTCAAAGTTCTGCAATCGAGTAGGGTTTGTAGTTTATAAATACGCTTTTGGCGACTACATATTATACTACTTTACAGAACAGAGCGATGTCTGCATCGCAGTACACATTGTAATGTGGCCTAACTTTAAAATATGGTACATAGCCTACTATGGTATAGACAACGACCTGCTCTGTACAGTAGTATACTATGGACATACGCTGCCGGGTGCTATTCCTGCACAGTGCACGTACACACAAACTTCTCTGCTGTGTTCCAAGTGAACAATCTTCGGTGCTCCTGGCCTAATTTTTTAGGTGGAAACGTGGAAAAAATATTATTTCTAGCTTACAACGTTTTACTGTTTACTTATGAATATTAATTTAATTATGAGTAACAAACATATTTTATCAGCTGAATTCGTTTGTTTTTTTTTATAAAAATTATTCATTGCATATATATAATTCCCTTCTTTTATAATATTATTTTTTGTTACAAAAAAAATACTACAGATTCAGAAATTATTACTACTTTGTAATTCACTTGGTTTTTTTTAGGGGGCTAGTGGTTAATTTTTTTTATGTTCATTTTATTTTATTAATTATTAAAACTCATAAATTATTTTAAAATTAGTTATTTTGTTTTAACTTAAAATATTTTTTTAAATTTGTAGATTTTCGTTGGTGGGCCGTAGAAAAAATATACTATACAACGCAAATGGATTGTCTATATCCGCTCTTGTTGCACAAACTACTTACTATTTCATGACTGCGAAAATGAAGGAAATTTTTCAGTATTTTCACCTGATATAAATATATTTTATGCATACTCATAGATTAGCCAGAATTTTTTTACCAATCTTCAATATACCTATTACATAATATATGTATTAGATTACTAGAGCTAGGGCTTTAGCCCCCCCAGATCTGATAACATAACTTCGCCCATGGACCAAACCCGTCACATTATAAGCCAACTTTATGCGTTGTATTAGAACTATAAATCTAAATAGGGATTCAATTCGCGTAAAGATGTACGATTAAATAAGATTTTGTATTAATGTTAAGTACTGATGTTTCATATTGTTTCAATAATGTTTTTTTTTCCATTGTCACATGTGTTGCTTTGTATTCAACGATTTATTTCTTGAAAAATGTAATTTATTTTTGTAACATCCTTTAATAAAGAAGCGAAAACAAACTCAATAAATGCACTCTCGGAGGGGGAAGTGTTGTCGTAATTTAGAAAAAAAGTCCTGGGCTATAAAAAAATGTCCAGGAGATGGTTTGTTTGACATGTTTGTCAGGATATTAAAAACAGGAGAATACATTTTTTTTGGTAACCAGAGGAGTGCATTCAAAGAGTTTGGATTCCGTAGATTCTTGAAAACTGCGTTTCTTTGTCGGTGAAGACCTTTGCGATAACACTCTGTATAAAATAAATCAGTTCTATCACCTCGGAAATGGAATGGTCTACAAAGATCAACTAGAAGTCCCTTTTTACTTTCCCATCTGTATACAGATATAAGGAAAGTATAGGAATCATGATTTTTTTCGACCTCGAGTTTTCGACGGATTTTTACGTTTTGAGGTCCCCTGAATCCGTTTTGACTATTTTCGCGATGATGTGTGTGTGTGTGTGTGTGTGTGTGTGTGTGTGTGTGTGTGTGTGTGTGTGTGTGTGTGTGTGTGTGTGTGTGTGTGTGTGTGTGTGTGTGTGTGTGTGTGTGTGTGTGTGTGTGTGTGTGTGTGTGTGTGTGTGTGTGTGTGTGTGTGTGTGTGTGTGTGTGTGTGTGTGTGTGTGTGTGTGTGTGTGTGTGTGTGTGTGTGTGTGTGTGTGTGTGTGTGTGTGTGTGTGTGTGTGTGTGTGTGTGTGTGTGTGTGTGTGTGTGTGTGTGTGTGTGTGTGTGTGTGTGTGTGTGTGTGTGTGTGTGTGTGTGTGTGTGTGTGTGTGTGTGTGTGTGTGTGTGTGTGTGTGTGTGTGTGTGTGTGTGTGTGTGTGTGTGTGTGTGTGTGTGTGTGTGTGTGTGTGTGTGTGTGTGTGTGTGTGTGTGTGTGTGTGTGTGTGTGTGTGTGTGTGTGTGTGTGTGTGTGTGTGTGTGTGTGTGTGTGTGTGTGTGTGTGTGTGTGTGTGTGTGTGTGTGTGTGTGTGTGTGTGTGTGTGTGTGTGTGTGTGTGTGTGTGTGTGTGTGTGTGTGTGTGTGTGTGTGTGTGTGTGTGTGTGTGTGTGTGTGTGTGTGTGTGTGTGTGTGTGTGTGTGTGTGTGTGTGTGTGTGTGTGTGTGTGTGTGTGTGTGTGTGTGTGTGTGTGTGTGTGTGTGTGTGTGTGTGTGTGTGTGTGTGTGTGTGTGTGTGTGTGTGTGTGTGTGTGTGTGTGTGTGTGTGTGTGTGTGTGTGTGTGTGTGTGTGTGTGTGTGTGTGTGTGTGTGTGTGTGTGTGTGTGTGTGTGTGTGTGTGTGTGTGTGTGTGTGTGTGTGTGTGTGTGTGTGTGTGTGTGTGTGTGTGTGTGTGTGTGTGTGTGTGTGTGTGTGTGTGTGTGTGTGTGTGTGTGTGTGTGTGTGTGTGTGTGTGTGTGTGTGTGTGTGTGTGTGTGTGTGTGTGTGTGTGTGTGTGTGTGTGTGTGTGTGTGTGTGTGTGTGTGTGTGTGTGTGTGTGTGTGTGTGTGTGTGTGTGTGTGTGTGTGTGTGTGTGTGTGTGTGTGTGTGTGTGTGTGTGTGTGTGTGTGTGTGTGTGTGTGTAGGTCGCATAACTCATGAACCGAGACACAGAAAAACACCAAATTTTAAACTTAAGCTTTATTCCAGCATCTAATGAACTGATTAGATTTTGGGCAGAGTCGGAACATCTGGGGGGGTACTTTATGGGTGGTCATTTTTATATTTTATGGAATATATCTGTTATTTACGTTTGGAGAAGAAAATTTTTCAAATAAAAGTTACTTTTTATATAATTATCTATAATTTTTGTTCTATACAAAATTTTCCTAAAATGGTCTGTATTCGAGAAATTTGACAAAATGTAAAAAAAATTTTTTTTATAAAAATTGTTCAAATAAAAGTTGTTTGTAATATAATTCTCTATAATTTTTATTCTATACATAATTTCTCTAAAATGGACCGTATTCGAGATATTTGAGAAAATGTGTAAATTTCGAATTTTGAAGAAAACTCAAAAACGGATAAAGAAAAAAATGTTAAATTTTAAACTTAAATGTTTATTTCGGCCTGACGTGAAATGATTAGATTTTGGACAAAGTCGGAACATCTGGGGGGGTACTTTATGGGAGGCCGTTTTTATATTTTATGGAATATATCTGTTATTTATGTTTGGAAAAGAAAATTTTTCAAATAAAAGTTACTTCTAATATTATTATCTATAATTTTTGTTTTATGTCAAAATTTCCTGAAATGGTCCGTATTCGAGAAATTTGACAAAATGTGCAAAATTCTGATTTTTATGAAAATTGTTGAACTAAAAGTTGTTTGCGATATCGATCTCTATAATGTTTGTTTGTACATGATTTTCCTAAAATGGACCGTAATGAAAAAATTGTAGGAAATTTAAATTTTTCAGTATTTTCGTTTTCAATGAATATCTATAGAAAAATGTTTCGAGGTAGATGTATGTGGACAATGTATATATTTAGTTTATCCTCTAAACATGTATAGAGATGCTGCAATAGGTTGTACAAAATAACCGGAAAAAGCCTATAATAACTAGATAGGAAAGTCATGTGTTGGACACATCAGATTTTTTGTTAAATATCGAATGAATAAACAAGTTCTATTGTTGCGGAAGTGGAATATTGGGTCGGTCAATTTCTATATCAATTGATTTCTGGGATCCTCTCTTTTGACGTGTTGTATTTTTTATAGAATGTCCTTTATAATAATTAAATACCACATCTATAATTTGAGCATTAAATTTATTTTTAAAAATAATGTTTACAAATATATTAGCATATTCTTTAAATGATATGCAACTTTTGGGCTTCCCTATTTTGATATCATTTTGTCTTTGCTACTTGCAACAACAAATCCGTAATTAAATTTTTAAACGAAAACTTATAACTTACCCAAATATATTCAGCTGCAACAGGATGAATGTAGATATAATAAAGATGCAAAAATGTCTATATTTCTTCCCAATTTATTAGGTAATTTAATATACAGTATGGTTCAAATGAAGGGAATAAATTCATTATAATGGAAGTAGTTGGTTTTTCGAAAAAATGCTCGGACAGGTCAATTTTGTTTACTCAAAGCGCAATTTTTTAAGTAGAATTCAATTTTCCCCCACTTCCCATTTTTGGGTAGTGACGTCATTGACAATTTTTTTAAATAGTAACCCCAATTTTTTTTTTTTTTATTTTGTTAGATCTTGCAATTTCCTACTCGGAAACATAATATTTGAAATATCTTACATAACAATTATTTTTGAATAAAAGTAATTTAAAGATCAGACACATAAATTTTATTTTACTTTGAGAACACAATAAATGAATAAAAGATAATTATTTGTAATTAAGTGCTTAATTAAACAAAATAATAATATTATTATTATTAATAATAATAATAAAAAAGAATTTGTGAAATTGTCATTAAATTCTTTTTATTATTATTATTTTTTTAGATGAAGCACTTAATTACAAACAATCTTTTATTTATTTAGTGTGTTTCAAAATAAAACTTATGTATCTGATCTTTAAATGACTTTTATTCAAAAAAAATTATTGTCATATATTTCAAATATTATGTTTCCGAGTAGAAAATTGCAAGATCTATCAAAATCAAGAAAAAAAAATTGGGGTTACTATTTAAAAAAATTGACAATGACGTCACTGCCCAAAAATGGGAAGTGGTGGAAAATTGAATTCTATTTAAAAAATTGCGCTTTGAGTAAACAAAATTGACCTGTCCGAGCATTTTTTCGAAAAACCAACTACTTCCATTATAATGAATTTATTCCTTTCATTTGAACCATACTGTATAACATATACACTTATTAATTGTTTAGTAAAAACAGATAACAATATGACACATTGCCCAAGTGGAACATAACGAGAAGTTTTGTAATAAAAAAATGATAAAATCCTACCATACCAATAATGTGATACATCAGCCGGCACGTAGAGAGAAACAGCCATGAAATTGGCGGTAATTACAGCATAAACCTATGATATCTCCTTATCTAAGGATATCTCTCATCGTCTATTGTTATATCTTTGTTAATTCAAAAGCAAAAAATATGGTGTTTACTCTGTTACCTTGTCAACACATGAGCAAAAATTTTATATAGAATTATTTTTTTCATTTAGGCCTTCGTTTTTTGTTAAATGAGTGGTATATTTAAAAAAGGCGACTTTTAAACCAAATTTTTGAAGGGCTGAAACTGAGATATTTACGTTTATATTTTTTTTGGCCGTAAGGGTTAATGCAAATGATTTTTTTTAAATAAGTATAAACAATTACTCCCTGCAAACATTTTATTGTGCATTGGACCAAAAATGAGTATTTTTTCTCTATTCGGTGGTATCAATATCTGGATTTTTGATGATAGTGCCCTTCTGCACAGTTTAATTTTGTATTACCTCCGCAATAAGGGTTACCTTATCATGACCTTTCATCTGTGAAAAATTCAGCTTATATTTATCGTTAATACCTAAAAAATATAGCGACATTAAGTTTGGCAGAATTGTCACTTATTTAAAATTTAAAAATATAATAGTAGCCCGATCACCAAATATAAACTGTGATTGATGGATTTCATATGCATACAGTATTCTTTCTAGAATGAACATGAAATTATATTCATTCATTAGAATGTAATGGCCTACTTTTTGGTTGTGTAGTCTGTGCTTAAAATATATGTATAATATTCGTGTGGGTGTAGAATATTTAGTTAGCGGGCTACTAAACATTTGGTGGAACCAAATATTTTTAGATATACAGGCTTAACGGGTAAGGGGCCGAAATATATTACATGAGTAAACAAGCTTAAGAGGTTCACATAAATTGTTCAAACAATTTGTAAACTCCAATCAGGTGATATGGAAAAGTTCTTAAAAACCAGGCTCAGTGAATATCCTTTGCGTGGTTTAGCCTAAGTAACGCAATGCTTCACAAACCTGAAAATTCAATGCTCTAATACTTCTCATTGTCTTTCGCTCAAAATCAAATTGTTTCTCGTTTCTTTTATGGTACGAATTTGCCCGTGGGTGTAATAATCTCGATGAGGTGGTAACCACCAATTTAGCGTCTCTCGAATTTACATTGATTATATTCAGCTACAAAGTAGACATAGCAACGACACTGACTGCTTCAATATGTGATATTTATGAAATTACTGTTATTATCCAGAAATTTTATAAACACGAAAGATTACTTTATTAATATCTTCAGATAGGTACGCGAAGAATATTCCGCTGAGATTCCATTATTTTCGCGTTCTAGAAATATGTAACATTTAATGTGGAACAGTTGTGAAATCGTTTATTTAACGTAGTAGGTAGTGGGTAAGTACGTATGTAGGAAAGACTGTATAATAATAAAACGTGTTATACGAAAGCATGAAATTCTTTATGGGACATTTAGAAATTACAATAAACGCTTATTGTAACAAGTGACAGTATAAAACTGAACGACAAAATTCATTCAAATCTAAATTTTCTTTTTTTTTCTTTTTATAACAGCAGATATTTTTCAGAACGATATTGTATGCAACAATTCAAGCATGAAGTTAACTGATTGGGAACCTACGCATTCACGCACTGCTCGTTACTTATACAGGGTTAGTATAAAGTTTTAAAACACGTAGAATATCTTACGAAAGAAAACAAAACAAAAATTTACATGTATTGCTTGGTTGTCACAGAAACATCGTTACAGACTATTACAAAATACACAGGATAATGCGAAAGACAGTTGGTTTTTTAAATCATTTATCTGCCAATATCTATGTAACGGCAGAATTTTGGCATATGATATATCTTAGAACCGGGGCGGGGGATAGAGCGCCTTGTGTATCATTTGAATAGTAAATTTTTGCAAATTTAAAGTAAGAAGTTTGAAAAAATGTATATAATTATGTCAATAAATATATCATAAGTCTCATCTAAATAGTGTTTTGCAAATTCATTTTTGATTGCTTATTGACTTAAAAGTGTAATTTGACAGACAGACAGACATTGGCACTTTAATATAGTAGGCCGTAATTTGTAATCTTTGACATCTAGGTGATTTCTTTCATTTAATTTTTGACCGAATTCTTTATCTCGGAAACCACAAAGGTAGGTACCATGATTTTGGTGTCATTTTGCTTATCTAAGTGTCTTTAGCTTATGTCTGAGTCCGATAAGGTTTTGGCTTTCTCTATCCCGAGATCGCGGCACGGACAGACAGACATTGGCACTTTAATATAGTAGAATTGCAAAGTTACTGTAGTATTTGGCAGAAATCAGAAAAATGTGTTCTGTTTAAAAAACTAACCGTTTGTGTCGTTACGCTTTTCTGGATCACCCTGTATATTTTATAATAATATGTTAATCCTTTTATAACCCTGCAATATGTGTAAAATATTTTGTCTTTTATGGCTATAATATAAAACTACACTTTGTAAACTATTGTTAATTAAAAAATCTGATGTGTCCAACACATGACTTTCCTATCTAGTTATTATAGGCTTTTTCCGGTTATTTTGTACAACCTATTGCAGCATCTCTATAAATTTTTAGAGGATAAAATAAATATATACATTGTCCACATACATCTACCTCGAAACAGTTTTCTATAGATATTCATTGAAAACGAAAATACTGAAAAATTTAAATTTAGCACTTTGCCATTACGGTCCATTTTAGAAAAATCATGTATAAACAAAAATTATATTAATTAGTTCAACAATTTTCATAAAAATCAAAATTTGGCACATTTTGTCAAATTTCTCGAATACGGACCATTTCAGGAAATTTTGACATAAAACAAAAATTATAGATAATTATATTAGAAGTAACTTTTATTTGAAAAATTTTCTTCTTCAAACGTAAATAACAGATATATTCCATAAAATATAAAAATGACCACCTATAAAGTACCCCCCCAGATGTTCCGACTCTGCCCAAAATCTAACCATTTCAATAAACGCTGGAATAAAGCTTAAGTTTTAAATTTTGTGTTTTTCTGTGTATCGGTTCATAAGTTATGCGACACACACACACACACAAACACACACACACACACACACACACACACACACGCACGCACGCACGCACACACACACACATACATCATCGCGGAAATAGTCCTGGTACGTAAAACGGACGGTTTTAAGGCGCCCTGCTCAGGATATGTTTAAAACGTCTTTCTTCTCTATATTTGAATATAACGCCACGACACCGTTCTTGGCACTGCCTGCAGCGCATGTATGATTGTCATTTGTCATTGTCATTGGCTGATGGCAGTCTCGCGCGCGCGTATCGCGTCGTGTTCTTCCTCTGGCAGCCTTCTCGGTATTTTTAGCGTCGGTCTGTGGATATTGTCATTACTTTTTCGTGGTTGTGTGTTTTCATATTGTCTTTTTATATTATTTATTTGCCATTATTGGAACTGTGGTATACCGGAACTAGTAAACTTTATCATTAAAAACGGTAAGTTTCAATTTATTTGTTTTTTACTTTCATAACCTCACTTTAGTAATGTCTTATATTCTAGAAAAAACACCTTAAAACAATAATTCAACAAAATCATAGGTATGCTACGGGTACATTAGTTACAGACGCTTTGGCTAAAATTAATACCATAAAAGAAGTATTTAAAGCGACCAAACTGGAAAATGGAATAGTATAGAGAAAGTAAAAGTTGAAAAGTCTTTTGGTAGGTAGAGAGGGGGTAAACGTCAAACCATGTCGGGCGGCTCCGAGAATTTTACAGTAATGTTTACCTGCCAGTGTCGTTTCATAGAATAAGTAATTTTAAATTGTTATCGGCGGAACCGGACAATCGCATGTATTTATGGATTATAAATAATTATTAAACATGCATTATAATATTCAAATTATAATTTTACAAAATTTCAACAGCTATTCACAATTTATTAAACTATTTACTCGAAATTGTTATTAAAATCTATAAAATACTTTTGTACGCCAATGTATCGCGTCCACTTCGGTGAGATCCGGTGCCAACCTGTCAATTTATGTGTATAAAGTGGGAGAACTGGCAAAAGCATTTCCAACTTTTACTTTTGTTCTATATTATGTTACTAGGAGTAGAAGGCCAACATTAAGTATTGAGCCCGGAATTTTGCACAGCTGAGGCGTTAGCCGAAGCTGTGCAAATTGGGAGAAACATATAATGTTGGCCTTCTAATCCGAGTGACATATACTATTTTTTCTTCAAGCATTTAAATAAAAGTATGGATAAAAATAATTGTTTCAATACAAAAATATTTCCATCTCCCCAAAAGATAAAAATAAACATTATAAATACACAGAATTTTATTTATAATAAATAATTAGGAACAATTTTCTTTTCTCTTTAAACAAAATTCCAAATTTTCAAAACTATTTTAAATCTAAAATATAAAATAACAAAAACAATGGATATTATTTTTGAATATTTACATTAAATATGCAATTTTGTAATGTGCAGTTATTCATATTTAGGGCGCTGTTACCGGTTTTTGTTTGAAGTTGCATTATTTTGTCATTAATAAAATTATTTGCAACAAGATTGTCATTTTCAATATTAACAATTTCATTATCTTCTGTGATATTATTTTCCTCTTCAATATTTCTTGTTATAGTAGAGGGTTTGTCGAGAGGCTTAATATATTCTGTCGGGTTTAAAATTTTCATGGCTACTTCTTTTTTATTATTCATCGATTCCCTGATGTAGCCTTCAGCAACGGTGGTTGATTTCCAACCACCGTGGCGTTTAAGAGCTGTAATGTCTCCTCCGTTATCAACTAATATAGTTGCTGATGTTCTTCGAAAGCTATGTCCCGTGTACTCCTCTGGATTTAATAGTTTTAAAAATGTGGCAACTTCATTGGGCGTATTTGAAATTTTATGGATCCCCATTACTAAACGATGGCATTGACCATTTTGATATTTTATGAAAAACCTATCAAAACTTATATCTTTTGGTCGGAGGTTGGCATATGTTCTGAATAAATTTAAATAAACTTCCCCAATTATAGTAAATGAACGATGTTTATGATTTTTTGTATTAGGAATATTTACCAAAATTAAATTTCCTAAATCTTTTATATCTTCCACTTTCATTTGAACAAGTTCATCACATCTGCACGCTCCCGTGACTCCAAATAACATCAAAACCTAGAAAAAAAATTAAAATAAAAAAGCTGAAATTAATAGAATATCTGTAAAACTAAATAACAGTTTAAAAAAATTATGTACCTACCTTAGTTGCTAAATATCTCTTGTTTGGTGCATTCTTAAGAAAGTTATCAAACACCTGTTTAAAAAAAACTTTTGACTTCTTCGGTTTGTAATTATCACCTTTTCGTTTTAAGAAGGCAATTAATTTTGAATAGTTTTCAATTTTTACATTATGTTTAATATTTAGTTCTGATTTCAGCATTGAATACTGCGACCACATTGTTGAACTTTTGAATTTTTCAGACAAATTAGTAAAATATGCGATCAGAACATGTTCTGAATAAAAATGTACCTACGTGATTTTCTTCACTCCATTTCATAAATTTTGTGTATAATCGTAAACTTTCTTTGATTTCGTAGGTATTAAGGTTTCTTTCGAAGATTTCGCTATTTCTAGCAATTCGGGAGGTGTTGATTGCATTTCTTCTGACATTTTCTTTTTAGTTGAAAAACACAGGTATACGAACGGGTTAACACTATTTTTTTTATATTCTAAATCATACACTGACAAACGTCAAATTAAATAAGTATTCAAATGACAGTTACAGCCTACTTGATTGCAACGTTCATAATAAGCCATTTAACATTAGGTTTGTGCTTTTTTACTTTCCTATCTGTATACAGATATAAGGAAAGTATAGGAATCATGATTTTTTTCGACCTCGAGTTTTCGACGGATTTTTACGTTTTGAGGTCCCCTGAATCCGTTTTGACTATTTTCGCGATGATGTCTGTCTGTCTGTGTGTGTGTGTGTGTGTGTGTGTGTGTGTGTGTGTGTGTGTGTGTGTGTGTGTGTGTGTGTGTGTGTGTGTGTGTGTGTGTGTGTGTGTGTGTGTGTGTGTGTGTGTGTGTGTGTGTGTGTGTGTGTGTGTGTGTGTGTGTGTGTGTGTGTGTGTGTGTGTGTGTGTGTGTGTGTGTGTGTGTGTGTGTGTGTGTGTGTGTGTGTGTGTGTGTGTGTGTGTGTGTGTGTGTGTGTGTGTGTGTGTGTGTGTGTGTGTGTGTGTGTGTGTGTGTGTGTGTGTGTGTGTGTGTGTGTGTGTGTGTGTGTGTGTGTGTGTGTGTGTGTGTTGTGTGTGTGTGTGTGTGTGTGTGTGTGTGTGTGTGTGTGTGTGTGTGTGTGTGTGTCTGTGTGTGTGTGTGTTTGTGTGTATATCCACAATAACTCATGAACGGATACAAAGAAAAACACCGAAATTTAAACTTAAGCTTTATTCTGGCCTGCGGTGAACTGATTAGATTTTGGCCAGAGTCGGGTCATTTTTATATATTATGAAATATATCTGTTATTTACGTTTGGAGAAGAAAATTCTTAAAATAATAGTTACTTCTAATATTATTCTGTATAATTTTTGTTCTATACAAAATTTTCTTCAAATGGTCCGTATTCGAGAAATTTTATAAAATGTAAAAAATTCTGATTTTAAAAGATATTTGCGATATCGATCTCTATAATTTTACTTCATTGATGGGTTACGTTCTCATTATTTTCTTTATTAGGCATTCCAAACAAATGAATTGCCAGTGGGAAGGTTTGGTATATCTAAGGGTGGCGATATACGGTGTATTCTATCTACTTTACGTAAAATCATGAATAATGGATTACATTAAAATATTTTATGTCAAACACAATAAAAATAATATTTAAAAAACTCACCATTACATTTCTTCATAAATTGGCAGGTTTGGCCACTACTACTTCGAATAAAAATAGCGTCCAAGTTGCAAGACTATGTCGCTACCCCCTTAGATATACAAGAATTTCCCACTGGCATATATTGTTTGACAGGTCGTTGGAATGCCTAATTGAGAAATATAGCTCAACCTATTAGTTTTCGACCTCCCGAAAAAGCATACCCAATAAATTGTGTGCCAATAGATAAAAAAAAATTGAAAATATTTTGCAAGTGCAAAACAGTATTTTAGAGGCACATAAGAGGTTCTACGAAAATATTCAAGATGTTACAGAAGAGACTGAAAATTACCTTGATTTGACTATTTGCCCTATATTTTATATATGAATTGGTTACTTTCTGCACTTGTTGCACTTCAGTATCCTTAAAAGTTAGGCCATTGTTGATTCACCCTTATTCCTGTTTCTTAAAATATTTTTTCAAATAGAATCTTTTTCTCCTATTAAGTTCATTATAAAGTGATTATTTAATGTTACAATGCTCTAGTAGACAAAGCTGTCATATTATGTTATTTTAAATCAGATACTTTGTCTTGAATATGAATGACCACACTGATATAAATCAAATACAATGATGTCATATTGAATATTATCTTGAAATGGTCAAGTTTAACATGACAACAGTAGAAACGTGTTCATCACAGGTATGAAATGTGAAAAAATTTCAGAGGCCAAAGCAACTACAATACCAATTTTCTCTTCATCCATGACCAGTACACAAAACAAATATTTATTTTTATTCTTACAAATTCAAAACCAAATCCTAACTACAATACATAATACACAAACCAAAATTCGCGATATCTGACAATGTTACGCGCATTGTCAAGTTAAAGTCAATATAAACGAAACATTTTTAAATCTGATTGATTTGGTCACATTTCTAGTAACTGATTTAAAATCGCCTTTTATTGAGTAACTAACTGTAAATTATTGAGTTATCATATTTTGATAATTCGAGATATAATATATTGAATACCACTTTCCGTATCGGGACTATCTATAATCCCAAGAGTTAATGTCAAAAATTATATAAATAATTATCTACAAGAAAGCTATTCATTTATTATAAAACCTTATTAAAAATTGTATAGTGTTCATTCCTTGTTCGTTAAACACTATACTATTTCCTATTGAACTTCATGGAATATTCAAGTGTTTCCATTACTTATAATAACCCTATATTGCTTTTATTTCGTGATTTTGCTCCAGTGTAATAATTTCTGATCCATCTGTGATTTTAAAAGTCTATCAATCTAATAATTTATATTATTAAGATGCCTATTTAAGATTTTTTTTAATGTAATTTGATTTTTTTACTTCTTCAAAAATAAGTAGGTAGATACCTACCCAGGTAAACGTGCGCCACTGAATAAATTCGCCAATAATTTTCAAACTATATGACATAATGAAATGCGAAAATATAAAAAAACCAGAAACGACCACAATGACCTAAAGCTGGTGACCCGGTTGTTATTGACTTGGTTACTTCTTCACATCAGATGGCAAGTTGAAATGGTCAACGAACGACACATCTAAACAATTCAATTTAAATGAATCTGTCATCACGATAACTATTAATCAGATTTCAATTAGTGGTGATTAAATATGCAAGTATTCAGGATATTTTGGTTTTACTTTCTGTTTCTTGTTTTGTTACGGTGTTGTGTTAGTGTACCGGTATCAAAAATTGATATTTGGAGTGGTAATGTTAATAGTACAAATGAAGGATATTTGGGATCAAATTTTGGAAATAGAAACGATGGAATTAATAGTATAGATATTTCTAGATTTCCCAGGGGTATGTATAATGCAAATACAGGGTGTCCCAATGAAGAGTAGCCCATTTCCAGAGCTTATAACTTTTAAACAAATCTTAGAAACGTGCGGTTTTTGCTGATATGTGTTATTTTGCTACAAGTTTTGCTTCAGTGATACAGAAATTATGTATTACCTATACAGGGTGTTTTTTAAAATCTCCTCTTTTAAATTCACCGTAACCAAATTTTATCAAATGGAAACGGGCTACTTTTCATTGAAACACCCTGTATAATAAACTAGGTACATATTTAATGTCCAACAGTTATGCCTAGAGGTAGACTCAGTGCAAACTTAGACACACAAAAACGTATTACCCGTTGTCTGTCGTTTTTAAGTTATTTTTTTGGTAAATTGATGATTGATGATCCAAAAATGTGAAATTAAAAAATTCGGTTTATTAAAATTTTTTTATATATCTTATCATTTGGAAATATGGCGTACAAATTTATTTTAAATCATGGGTGGCTATGGAAATGTGACATTTCACTGAGTATTATGTTAATTAATTCCATTTTAATATTAGAGAGATATTACAAATTTCTATAACGTCAGCCACTAATAGTAACAACGAAATTGGAGACAAATAAATTCAATGCTTATACATATAAGACTTACTGCAAACCTGAAATTTTGACATGAGTTCTTGTCCTTATACATATTTCTAACCTTATTTTAAACATTTAAAATTACAGTTTATCTTTTTTTGTTGTTTACATAATATGGAAAAGACATTAGAAATTACCATTTTAGAAGGTTTAGATGACGATGATATTAAATATTTAATATTAAAAAACTTCCAACTGATACGAATGTTGGCGAGCGCACTTCAAAACTATAAAGTCGCCACTAACTTATGTCCTTAAATATCCACAATTAAAGACAGGCACAATCTTTATTAAAGTCAGTTCTAGAATGTAAGTGATATGCGCATGCTAAGACGTCAAAATAAGAGCGACACTAATAGTGACTGACCTTAAGTTAACTTGCAATATCTCTATTATTAATTATTTTTTTTTTAATTATGTGCTATGGTACGTAAGGTTTTCCCACGGTTCGTAGACTGAACGCTTGCCTCGTCCAACTGCTATGGACGGGGTGTGACGTCACAGAATGAAAAAGTAAGTTTACAGAAAATATTCTACTTGGGGTCATACATTAGTTTTTTAAATATCTAATAGTCTATTGTTATAGTTTTTATAATATCGGCAGTTGTATTTTGAAAGACAAGCAACAAAACAGCAAGGACAAATCATATAAAAATTTCCATCAAATTTCAAATGAATTAGGTACTTTTTATTTGAATTATAAAGAGAAATATTTAGAATATTTATTTGTTGGAAACAAAGAAAATGAAAAAGAAAATATGATGGATTTAATTGTTCTGTGACGTCATGGCTTACTTCCGATTTTTCCAAAAATAACAGAAAATCGCAATTTATTTTTTATTTTTAAATGAAAACCCTTTTTCTTATTGAAAATTTGAATTTCTGGAACATTTTTGTATAAAAAGGGTGTACTGAAAATTTTCTATCAGTAACATATTAAAAAAAAATATTTTCCAATATGATGGTCATTTTGAAAAATTTTCAACACATGATTCTTATCCATAAATGTCCCTAAAATTCAAATTTTCAATAAAAACGGGGGTTTCTATGTAAAAATTAAAAATAAATTGATATTTTCTGTTATTTCTGATAAAACAGAAGTAAGCCTTGAAGTCACACACCAGTATATGAGAGTATTGTGCCAAGCTTTTAAAAAAAATAAGTTTTCATTCCAATATTTCAATTAACGAAGATAAAAACGGATGGAATTATTATACGTTTTGCTAATAATAAAAATGCTTAGATACGCCACTGGTATACGGTAAATGGATCAGTAGATAGACTAGAGGGCTATGGCCTCACATAGGGAATTCAACGTGTAAGAGTGAGAGGTACATATTCAATGGATAGGATCTTGGACACCAATGCTTTTTAAATGGAAAACGTGTAGTTTACTCTGGACAGTAGAGTGCAGGTGTGGACATTTAAGTAAAGACTGGACAAATATTGCTAATAATTTAAATGGGGGAAAGTTATTTGTAATAGGGTAAAGTCAACATTGGACAATGAAAATAAAATAAAATAAAATATATTTTGTTTTAAAATTATATTTTTAAAGAAACAGTATTAAGTATTTACAGTAACTCAATGAGTTTTAAAATTGTCTCCCTTTGAAGCTCAGCTTTTTTATTTAGTCCCATTTTTAGTAAACTTGTAATAAGTTTCTTTTTCTTAATTTGTTTTTCTTTGTAATTATTCCTAATTTCAATACCCCGTTCTGTTTTGTAAAATTGTCTCCGTTTCTCGTTAGCTTCTTCCCTCCGCCTTATTCCTTCGGCACCTCTATCACATCTACATGTGAATTTATCATGAAGTTCGTGTTCGGATGTGTAGTTTTCTAAGTCTTTTACACCTTCAGATGCTAATTCTGAAATTTCTGTGCGTACTAAACCACACTGTTTTCCTCGAGAATGTAACCAATCTTGTTTAAATACTCTTCTATCGTAATGAGAATGAGGTGTACCCCTAAGACCATCTCCATCCCCTCTAAGTGGCTTTTGTCCATCAGCACAGGTGATGTATCTGAGGACACCAACATTATGGTCCAAGCAAATTATTTTCCTAAACGTTTTTTTTTAATGGAGTCGTGTACCAGTGCGCTGTAGTTTTTTCTTGTAGGCCAACATTGTAAATCCGTTAGTAAAATGTATTAAAGCGTTAAGATGTTCATGTCCTGTACTACCATCGTCTGCTATTAGATGACATCGACAAATAGAATACCATTTAATATTTGGAGCACAAGCAAGTAAATTAAAGTCCTTTTCATTTAATATTAAATGATACCATTCTTTGGACAATTCTTCGTAATCTTGTGCCATTTCCTGTGGCGACAAAGCGTTAATTTCATTTAGATTCAAGAGAGTCAAATAATCAGTTTTTGACAGTGAAGACATTTTTTGTTATTTTTAGAGAAACTACTCGTAGAAAATGTCTCAATAGACTGGAAGAGTCTTTAATGTCTCAATACCTTAAACAAATAATTCATTACCCCCACCACCAAGATTTTTGCGCACGAGCAGTAGTACACACGAACGTGATGTAAGCGTCGTTGCGACATGCGTTCACGTGAACGAAGGTTAGGTTAGGAGGGCATACGAGAAGTTCTAAAGCAATTTACCGAGAAAAGATGAAAAATAAGAAAACGATGAAACTGGTACACGACACCATTCAAAAACAACGTTTAGGAAAATAATTTGCTTGAACCATGCTGTTCGTGTCCTCAGATACATCACCTGTGCTGATGGACAAAAGCCACTTAGAAGGGATGGAGATGGTCTTAGGGGTACACCTCATTCTCATTACGATAGAAGAGTATTTAAACAAGATTGGTTACATTCTCGAGGAAAACAGTGTGGTTTAGTACGCACAGAAATTTCAGAATTAGCATCTGAAGGTGTAAAAGACTTAGAAAACTACACATCCGAACACGAACTTCATGATAAATCCACATGTAGATGTGATAGAGGTGCCGAAGGAATAAGGCGGAGGGAAGAAGCTAACGAGAAACGGAGACAATTTTACAAAACAGAACGGGGTATTGAAATTAGGAATAATTACAAAGAAAAACAAATTAAGAAAAAGAAACTTATTACAAGTTTACTAAAAATGGGGCTAAATAAAAAAGCTGAGCTTCAAAGAGAGACAATTTTAAAACTCATTGAGTTACTGTAAATACTTAATACTGTTTCTTTAAAAATATAATTTTAAAACAAAATATATTTTATTTTATTTTATTTTCATTGTCCAATGTTGACTTTACCCTATTACAAATAACTTTCCCCCATTTAAATTATTAGCAATATTTGTCCAGTCTTTACTTAAATGTCCACACCTGCACTCTACTGTCCAGAGTAAACTACACGTTTTCCATTTAAAAAGCATTGGTGTCCAAGATCCTATCCATTGAATATGTACCTCTCACTCTTACACGTTGAATTCCCTATGTGAGGCCATAGCCCTCTAGTCTATCTACTTGGATCTTAATGGGAATTATGAAGCCTAAAAAGATTTTATTAAGTTCGTATATTCCTATATGGTTTTCCATAAGCGAATTAATAGGAACATATTTAGAAAAAATATTATCCAATATGGCGGCCATTTTGACAGTTGACAGAAAAATTTTCAATACACGATTATTATACAAAAATGTCCCAGAAATTTAAATTAACAATAAAGAAGAAGGTTTCCTTCTAAAATTAAAAAAATATCGATTTTCTGTTATTTCCGGAAAAACCGGAAGTAAGCCATGACTTCACAGAACAATTGGATCCATCATTGTTCTAGTCTTTCAAACAGAACAAAATTATTCCGATATCTCACTGAGTAGCGAAGATAAGGGGGAGTGGACCTTTAGTAGTAACCCTAACAATGCCACTAACCTATTTGACAGAACTGATACTTAATTTGTCATATCAAGTCTCTAATAAATAAAATAACAAAAAAGACAAAAATTTATAAAAAATTAAAAATATAAAAAAACTCACTCAAATACGACGATTAACACAAAAAAAAAACACTAGGAAAAAGCAAATTTTAAATTTCTTTTTTCTCTACTAAAAACATCGGTAACAGAAAACATAATTTATTTTTCAGTCGGCCTATTTTCATTCATTATTCGCTCCGTACGTGACAGCAGCGCCAACTATTTTATGAACTAACGGACAATATTTGCGTATACTGACAATACAATTTTTAATAGAGTTTGTAATTTAAAAAATTTAATAAAAGTATATGGATTTGTAAAACATGTGAAAAAATTATTATTATATATTTTTATTACTTCAGCTAAAAAAATCTGATGTGTCCAACACATGACTTTCCTATCTAGTTTTTATAGACTTTTTCCTGTTATTTTGTACAACCTATTGCAGCATCTCTATAAATGTTTAGAGGATAAACTAAATATATACATTGTCCACATACATCTACCTCGAAACATTTTTCTATAGATATTCATTGAAAACGAAAATACTGAAAAATTAAAATTTAGCACTTTTCCATTACGGTCCATTTTAGAAAAATCATGTATAAACAAAAATTATAGAGATCGATATCGCAAACAACTTTCATAAAAATCAGAATTTTGCACATTTTGTCAAATTTCTCGGATACGGACCATTTCAGGAAATTTTAACATAAAACAAAAATTATAGATAATAATATTAGAAGTAACTTTTATTTGAACAATTTTCTTCTACAAACATAAATAACAGATATATTCCATAAAATATAAAAACGGCCTCCCATAAAGTACCCCCCTAGATGTTCCGACTTTGTCCAAAATCTAATCATTTCACTTCAGGCCGAAATAAACCTTAAGTTTAAAATTTAATGTTATTTTCTTTATCCGTTTTTGAGTTTTCTTCAAAATTCGAAATTTACACATTTTCTCAAATATCTCGAATACGGTCCATTTTAGAGAAATTATGTATAGAATGAAAATTATATAGAATTATATTACAAACAACTTTTACTTAAACAATTTTTATAAAAAAATATTTTTTTTACATTTTGTCAAATTTCTCGAATACGGACCATTTTAGAAAAATTTTGTATAGAAAAAAAATTATAGATAATTATATTAGAAGTAACTTTTATTTGAAGAATTTTCTTCTCCAAACGTAAATAACAGATATATTTCATAAAATATAAAAATGACCACCCATAAAGTACCCCCCCAGATATTTCGACTCTGCCTAAAATCTAATCAGTTCATTAGACGCTGGAATAAAGCTTAAGTTTAAAATTTGGTGTTTTTCTGTGTATCGGTTCATGAGTTATGCGACCTAGACACACACACACACACACACACACACACACACACACACACACACACACACACACACACACACACACACACACACACACACACACACATACACACACACACACACACACACACATACACACACACACACACACACACACACATCATCGCGAAAATAGTCAAAACGGATTCAGGGGACCCCAAAACGTAAAAATCCGTCGAAAACTCGAGGTCGAAAAAAATCATGATTCCTATACTTTCCTTATATCTGTATACAGATAGGAAAGTAAAAAGTAGTATAGTCAATAAAAATCAATAATAAAACATAAGCAGGTATTTGCGAGAAAATGTATGAGATCTTGCCTAAGCCTAATACGTTATTTAGGAATAGGTTAAATAATGTCCAAGTACCATTATATAATAACGTAGAATTAAAACGTATTAACAAAAATAATTAGTATATTTGTGATTTTAATTTATATTTTCTTCATTTTTAGTTGGAAAGAACCCATAAAAATTAATGATTAAAACTGGTTTCCTATCAATAAGTCACAAGATTGCATTTCAGCCACATACAATAATCAAAGGCAGAAATCTAATCATTTGCTAAACATTTAAAATTTAAGGGATGTTGAAGAATATCATAAAATAATAATTTATTGTTTATTTAAAACCTTTTCTGATGTCTATTTTTTTTTTTTTTTAATTTGGTGTCATCGGCTTCGACTACTACGGCCATTAGCCTCGTGTTCTGTGTAGGCTTTGTTACTGTTTCCCAGCGCCACTTTAGGAACAGCACTGTTAATTAGAACCCAACAGTGAATGGTCGAGTGGGGAATCCTACCAAGGCATCAGAATTAATTTTAAATAATTAAATTAAATGAAAAAATCCCGGCCAACGGTGGGATTCGATCCTGAGACCTTCCGATCTCAAAGTCATGACTCTAACCACTGAGCCAACCCACCCCCCTCTGATGTCTATTATTTCCAGTATTACTGTTATTATTATAAAAATGAAGGTTTTTTTTTCCTCTTATTATATAGCTGTCTATTTATTTCTTTGATTTAATTTCGATTTTGCTACTGAACATTTATATAATTCACAGTTTTTTTTGCTAGTATAATTTGCAACATAGGAATTCCGGTAGCTCATTTTATTGTTTTTAACCTATTTTTTTAGTTAAAAGTAAAATGTATACGTGTATTTGATACGCCAAAATTGAATTATCCGCAGCTTGCTCTAGTATTGCTTTTGCTTCTCCTACCATGACTTCGCACTGATCAAATAGATCGCAGCCATGTTTTAACTTAGCGTGCTAAACGTTCTTTCGATTAACTCTGTCGTTGGTGGAAGAGCCATACATATTTTTTAAACCACTTTGTATGTCTGGATAAAATTCACAATGTTTGGAGACGCTATATCATTAATGGAGAGCTCATTGTGTGCATAAAGCTCTTTCGTACTCCAGTTTGGTATTCAAAATTGTCGATTCTAAATTTTTCCACTACTTTCATTTTCTAATCGATAGTGAAAAAAAATTTTTTTTTAGTTTTTGGGATGTAACAGGCTTAAGGAAAAACTAACAGAGTCTTCGGAAAAGCGTGATATAAGCGACGTAAGGGAATCCAGATATGCAATAAATATATTCAACCTATAATATTCTTCAACTATATTAGCCTGAATATTATTATTTCTATGAGATTGTTATTCGTAATGCATATCTTACGCGTTGTTGATTAAGTCGTAAAAGCCAGGGGGGCAACTGCCACCCCCCTTGCCCCCCAAACGACGCTCATATCAACAACTTAACGCATGATGTCTCTTTTAACCTATTATACAAATACAGAGCAATAATAAATGTATACGTGTATCACATCTCCCCTTCCTAAATTTCTTCTACTACATCTCCTTTTTTAATTTGTATTAAAAAATTTCTATTCCTCTTCATTTCTCTTCCGTTAGCTGATTTAATCCTAGTCTCTATATCTTCCTACTTCAATAATTTCTCCAATAGTATTCCAAAGTTTGGTAATCAGGTCCTGAATTCTGACTATGTCACCTATGTTTAATTTTGGTAAACTTTTTGCATGTTTATTGTATATATTATTTTGGTACTCAATTTGATCTAATATCTTCTCACATTTCTCTGCATCTATTAGTCTGGCTCTAACACCCCCCCCCCCTCCCCACCCCCCCCCCCCCCCCCCCCCCCCCCCCACACACACACACACATTTATATATATATATATACAATTCCTACAAAATTTTTTTGATCTCGTTTGTAAGAGGTAAGTCAATTAATAAAAATTAATTGCATCGTATGTTCTATATGAAAATAAACAAATTTTACTATATTTATAGTTTTTAGGACCTATAAGTGACGTTAAAATACAGGATATCCCAAATATGAATTGCCAGTGTGAACTTATTAATATAGTTAATAATAATGGTGGATTGAAACGAAAATACAGTGTTACCAGAATTACATACACACTTTCTATGAAAAAAATCCTTTAATGCCAGATATTGACCTGGAAGAACTAGAAAAGTTAGCTTTAGCTTTAGCTTAGTTAAAGGAGGACGAAAACTACAAAATGGCAGTAAGTAATTAACAAAAATATATTTAAACTTTCAGTAAACATAATCATTTATGTAACTCTTGTTTTTGTTAGTGGAATGCCATGTACAATTTTTAATGTTTTATGTTCGACAAAACTATTTAAAATATTCCATTAGCTATGTACACTTAATTTGTATATGTATCAAGTTTGTTAATTTTTTTATTTTTTAGGTTCAATGAAGATCCAATGGAATCAAGCAAATGAAACTCAAGCCATTGATACAATAAAATATTGATTGGTTAAGGCCAAAGATAGTATTTGTAATAAAAATAAGTATGAATTCTTTGAAATAAAGACTCATTATATACACTTATTCTTTAATGTTCAATATTAATTAAACATCCTGTATTAAGGTGTCTAGTATATGCCTAGCATATTCTATATTTAAATACTTAGCATATACTTAGAACGATTATAAAGTAGATACCTTGTTGCATATTGTACACATACTTGAAGTACATTCTCAGTATCTGCATAGCACGTATAAACAACGTCACATAGCATATGCTTAGCATATTCTGAGAATGTACCAAATGCAAATACAGTATATTCTCAGCATTTGCGTATTCTTAAAAAGTATATACTAAGAATATGCTAAGAATGTATAATTGTTATCTGGGCAGTGCCCTGTTGGATTCCAATCAACAGTACTGTTCCTAAAGTGGCGCTGGAAAAGAGTAACAAGATCTGTCTGTAGGGGTGCAGGAATATTAGAGTACTAGCACTCCTGTACTATGGAGTATTAGACTTCTAATACAATTTATAACCTACATAGAACACGAGGCTAATGACCTAAGTTGTCGAAGCCAAAGACACCGATAAAAAAAAACTATGATCAGAGCAGGGCAGTAATTGACTCGAATGTGCTTGAAAAAGTGCTTCAAGCACAGTGCTTGCAAACATTTTTAAAATGCAGAGATCGATAATATAATTGGTAATTGAAGCCTTTTATAAAAAGTGCTTGGTAACTTTCTACAACGACTTTTTAAGACGTCTTCGTCGATCGCTCCACCATTGCAGGGACTACAGCAACGTATTTCCATGTTCTACAAGATAAGATTAAACGAAAAAGTTGTAATTACACACATAAAAGTGTCCCCTACAAGAACTTTTATTTTATCTCATTCTTTTCCCGAACGCTCTTTGGTACTTTAGGAGTAAATAGAATGCAAAAAGTGCGCAATCCAAACTAATCATCAGTATCACTTTACAGAATGAGCGTTGTTGATTTTCACAGGACTTACAAAGAAATTGAACGGCATAGATTTTCTTCTATATATATGGCTTCTCTAAGATAAATCAATAGTAGGTACATCATTAAAATATACCAGAGAGATATAAAATCCTAATAAACAAAATAAAAATCAAAATGTGTTTAGTTCTCCTGAAGATGATCGGTGGCATATACCGATTGAAACATTGTAAAGGTATTTAAAACGAAGGAAATATTAGTTTATTATTAACCACGGAGATCTGCGTACGTGTACGTCTGTAACTTTCTAAGAATTTTTTGCTGCATCTGTATTACATTTTTTTTTTTTTTTTTTTTTTTTTTAGTTCTGAATTTTTTTCCTGTTCCTGTAGAAGAAGAATGCAATGCGAATGATGGTCGACGCAAGGGTAACATTTTAATTTATTTAAGATACTGACAATATTATTGTAAAACAAAATGTTTCAGGCATTTGTATGAACACATACGAATGTAGAATGGAGGGCGGAAAATCATACGGATTTTGTGCCCATGGATTTGGGGTGTGCTGCGTATGTAAGTTTTAACAAACTAATATAAATTTTTGTTAGGTGTCATATGTTCCGCCTTTTTCAGTCACCTCTACTTGCAATCAAGAAATCAAAAACAATTTGACGTATTTCGTAAGCCCAGACTTCCCAGATCTGACCAAAGGAATGACATCATGCTTACTGACAGTTAGGAAAGTCCATGATGAAATCGCTCAACTCAGATTTGATTTCATACATTTTAATTTGGTATGTCTACTTCATTTATTTTATACACACTTTATAAACTATTTATAAACTATTTCTAGGGTCAACCAAACAGACAGACTGGGGTTTGCGAAGAGGACATTTTTCTATTAACAGCTGGCACAAATAGTGGGGACATCATTTTGTGTGGTTTTAACAGCGGACAACATGGTAAATTAATTGTAATTTATATATAATAGTTCTTCTACGAAGGTTTATAACTTTAAATTCTGATACATTTAAAGCAAATCAATATTTTAATAAAAAGGGTTCCAGAAAATTATTACGACACGGATTTTTTTAACTGTCCAAATTTGACAGTCGTTAATCATGTCATTCTTAAATAGTGAGACATCAAAATATTTAAAAATTTAACTTTTTGGGTTACTTTACGATACTAATGCCCACTGTGCATCCTTCTAAATTGATAGGCACCTACTAGCTCGTAAGCCATCCTACATATTTGATGTAGTTGACATCGTCGCCAATAGGTGCTTCTCTTATATCGTCTAATTCTCATTAAATACAAATCTTCTAAGAAATGAGAGCGACGGGAAATCGTAGAAGATATGCTCGATGGTCTCTTCTTTTTTTTGTGTCACCGGCATCAACTGCTACGGTTATTAGCCTCGTGTTCTGTGTAGGCTTTATTACTGTTTTCCGGTGCCACTTTGGGAAGAGCACTGTTAATTAGTACCCAACCGTGAATGGTCGAGTGGGGAATCCTACCAATTGTTTGCACCCCCTGTAGAGTGTGGATTCTGACAGCTTCATGCTATGTTGGCAATGGGCAGTCAGAATGCCTGTGACCAGGTACAGATTATGTCTAGTCATAGTCAAGTATTTCGTCGGTGAAATGGAAGGGCCATGTCCAAAAGTATTTGGTTGGCTGCCTTCTTGGCTAGTTAATCAGCAATACGGTTAGCTTTCGATGTAGCGTGACCTTTGATCCGTATTAAGGTGAGACCACATTGTTGATACTTGATACTTCGGCCAAAGCTTCGTGACATTCCAGTACTGACCCTAAGTAAATTTATAGTATGTCTAGGTTGAGTAGTGCTTATCTTCTATCTGCTATCTGTATAGATAAGTATATTTCTTCCAGCGATATTGTTTGTGGTAACTTCTTTTACTGCTATGGGAATCCCCGTGAGCTCTATTAGAATTACACTGGCAGTATTGCTCACAGCCCATTTTATGTTTAGATTTAAGGATCTGAAGTGTACTCCATTTTCTGAGTCAAAGACATCTTCTATTTGTTCTGTTATAACTTTATATGGCTTAAAGAAAATATCTTAGTGAGGTAGAGTCCATGTTCACTTGAAGCAATGGAAACGTATCGAGCGCCTTCTGCTTAAAGTGACGTCTCCCTATAATTGGAACATCCAATTGTTACCAGTGAGCTAACTGATTTTTTAGCTATACCACAGTTTATAGCTTAAAAGAATCAGTTCGCTCACTCGGACCAATGGGATGTTCCAAAATAACATCCACTCTAGGGATACAAATTCAGGATGCGCAAAAGACTGCTGTTTGAATATAGGCGGTTGTCATATATTGTATTAGGCATTCCAAACAAATGAACTGCCAGTGGGAAGTTTTGATATATTCAAGGGTTGCGACATACGATATATTCTGTTTACAATACGTAAAATCATGAATGGATTACATTTAAATATTTTATGTCAAACACAATAAAAATAAGATACATTTTTTCATAAATTGGCAGGCTTTGTGACTATTATTTCGAATAAAAAAAACACGTTCAAGATGCAAGACTATGTCTCTACCCTCTTAGATATACCAGACCTTCTCACTGACAGCTATTGTTTGACAGGTCGTTGGAATGCTTAATTGGTAATAGTGAGAGAGCCCACTGCAAATTACGACCGCCATCTGATAACAAAATGAAATATGCTCCAAAGACATGTAACAACATTGTACTTTACCAAATTGTACCTGTGTCAATCTGCAATCCTGAGCAAAATGGTAAAAAAAAATTATTTTATATTCAAAAAATTACATAAGACATGACAGCAATAATGGTGTTTTCTCTGAAAATTACAATCCTAATTCATTGTGAACCTAGCTTTTAAACCTGAATTATTAATATTTTTATCTAACTTTGGCAGAGATATTCAATAATAATTATAAACTGTTGTTAGACAATTCTTTTAAATCATAATCATATTAGTTTTTTTGTCGTTTCTATGACAACCTGTAAAAAGAATCACAACAATAGGCATACAAATAAATTCTTAAATCAGCAAAAATTAATATTTTTAATGATTTTTACCTACTAATCGTGTGTAGATGTTTTTGTGCGATGTTAAGAGGAAACAAATGTTTCCCGTTAACGATATATATATTAAGATATATTTGAATATGTTATTATCTGGAAAACTTTAAGGGCAAACAAAATTAGCGCTGTCATGCCTTATGTGATTTTTTTAATATAAAATATATTTTTTCTACACCCGTATTATAATAATGCACTTATATGCCCATAATCCGTTTCATAATGATACCCATTATGATACAGATTTTTCATTACGATACAGATTTTTCATTACGATACAGATTTTTCATTACGATACAGATTTTTCATTACGATACAGATTTTTAATCAATAGAAACCTACAATTTTTCAATCAAGCATGCTGTTTGACGTTTGTCCTAGGTTCCTATGTATTTGTTTTAGTTGTCAAAACGTATTAAATTTTGGTAGATAACTAAACTTCGTTAATTATAATATTAAAATGTCTGATATCAGCGATATAGAAGACTCCTCCACACATATCGGAGAAAGCAGAAAATACAGTACAAAATATTTTGCCGCAAAAATCTAGGGAAATACCAATACCCGAAGTAATACCATTAATTACAATTTTGTAGAATTTTTTATAGAAATACACGAGTAATTATTGTTATTGTGTTCAATACCAATATGAATATAATATTTATAGTTCTTGATTATTTATCGGGTGTAGAAAAAATAGCGTATGCAACTCTCATGTAATGGTTATTAATACACTCGCATAAACCATACGAAACTCGCCTTTGGCTCGTTTCGTATCCCGGTTAATGCTCGTGTATTAATAACCATCATTACATGATCGTTGCATAATATACTATTTTTTAAACACTGCTTAGGATTGGGATTGTCACAGGTGCCATTCGATAAAGTACAATGTTTTTACAAGCTTTTGGGGTATATTTTATTTCATTATCAGATGGCGGTAAAAATTTACAGTGGGCTTTGATTATGTATGCGCCAGGGATACAAATCCGAGTTGCGCAATGTATAAACTGGAACATTGAGATCAAAAGTGCCGACGCAGAGTGAGCGAACTGATTCTTTTACGCTATAAACTGTGGCTATACACTGTGCCTGAGTTGTCAAAGCCGATGACACCAACAAAAAAGATAATCAGGATTGACAGTATCGACTTTGGTTTCGCTCTGTTTTTTGTATTCTTATGAATAGGAGTTATTAATTTTTTTTAATATATTCATACTCATTTATATAAACCCTACATACAATATGACCAGCAAATGGACCGCAAGAAATAGATGCGGTAAACATTAGAGGCGATACATCACTTCTTCAATTAGTATTTAGATTTCTCCCTAGTCATTTTCTTTTCTTCTTGTACGCATCTCGATCTCGCAGTACACTTCTCTGATCGTGTTGGAGGTTAAGAACAAATATATTGTGAAGAACAAGATGAATATACTGGTAGAATTTTTATTTTAAGTGTCAAAAAATGTCAAATATCAAATGTCATCAACGTACGTTCTTAAATCACAAAACACTCTATTAAACATTCCAACGACCTGTCAAACAATAGCTGCCAGTGGGAAGGTCTCGTATATCCAAGGAAGTAGCGACATAGTCTTGCATCTTGGACGTTATTTTTATTCGAAATAGTAGTCGCCAAGTCTGTCTATTTATGAAAAAATGTTAAAGCGATTTTTTTAAAGAATATTTTTATTGTGTTCGACCTAAAATATATAAATGTAATCCTTTATTCTTGATTTTTCGTATTGTAGATAGAATACATTGTATGTCGCAACACTTAGATATACCAAACCTTCCCACTGGCAATTCATTTGTTTGGAATGCCTAATTATCACCTACTTGCTATATAGAAATCATCGTTCAGATTTGGTAACTAGAAACAAGCTAGAAACAACGTAACGACTTTGTTATTTAATAGAGTTTCAAAAATTAACGTTATAAAAGTCGTTGATTGAACTTTCGATAGCTTAACGATATCGTCCATAAACGAGAAATTACTGAATAGGCCCCTAAGACAGGCTAAGATACTTCCGGGTAACTATAACCAGAAAAGATCGGAAGCCTGTATCGGCTATATCTGCCTGAGCAAGAACAGGCTACGCATTGTAACAGTGGTCCTTACCAGGGAGTAGTAGAGGTAATTACGCTCCAAGAACATTTAATCCTAACTTTTTATAGGTACTAAAACGTACTATTATCAAAAATAAAATCTTAAATATTAATATTCCCCTATACTTAAACTTTATTACCACTACCCCCAGACTTAAACTCTGGATGCACCACTGGTCATTACTAGGCATTGACGACTCAAAGGACATCTTAATAAACTTAGAGTAGTAGAAGATAGTGTGTGCAGATTCGGTGAGCAGGAAGACGAAACCTCTATTCTCATTTTGACTGAATGTGTAGCACTCTAGAATCATAGGACACTGAATGAGCACATCAAATAGAAGAGGGCGATCTACCTAAATTAAAGCCACTACAAATCCTACCCTTCCTTGAGAAGATAGGATTGGAAGTTTCGTTATAGGCATCAGGACGTTTCCTTGATGCATTAGCGATAGAAGAGGGCACAATAGATCTTTTAGACCTCATTCCCAACATAACACAACATCTTTCTGAACAAAAACAAGTTACGCACAGTAACGGGATTCTTAACAAGTATTGCTAATTTAACGAAAACCTTAGTATACTTGGACTATTAGAAGGTAGTGAGTGCTGCTTCTGTGTGGAGATGAAACCTTTAATAACATTATGACGAAATGTATAGCACTATAGGACTCTATATTTGGGATCATGCCAGATAGGATAAAGCGATTTGTCCAGCTTAGAACCATTCCAAATCCTAAACTTCTTTGGGAAGATAGGTCTGGAAGGATTATTAAGATGTCGAGACTATTCCCTTGCCACCTTAGCGACAGAAGTGGCACAATAAATATTTTTGATCGCAGTTATGAAGACTAGTCTTCATAGTCGCAGTGTATCTACCTATCATACCAAAACTACATTACTACTAATACATGACATAAAAATATCATGGTAAAATAATTGTATTTTCTTAAAAATATTTCTTTCACGAAGATTTCTAAATTCTGGGGACCCCAAAACGTAAATATCCGTTGAATACTTGAGGTCTTAAAACTAATGATTTCCTTTTACGATATATTTATACAATGCTTTTACTGGTTATAGGTACATGAAGTAAAAAAAATATTCCAAATTACCAAGTTATTGGGACTAATAGTTATGCAACCAGTAATACTAATATGTAGTGTGCATTGATTCTTACAAACATCTAATTTAAAGCAATTTAAATTTCATATTTTTTTTTAGTTTATTTTGATGTCGATAATACAAATGACCACATAACAATCAGCATAAACATGAGTAGAAAAGCTGTAACTAGACTTTGGGAAATAAGAATTACCCAAGTACCATTTTCTCAAAGAGCTCCGGCTGGTTGCTTACAATATTTTGAAGGTACAACAGGGATAATCCAAACAATGAATTTCGCTGATAACGGAAGACATCTTGCCAATCAAGATTACAATATTTGTATACGTCAAGAAGAAGAGATGTGTAGCATAAGTTACGAACCATGCCACGAAAATGCTTTCAGAATCAGTCCTAATACAGATGATGATGATGATAACACTATCGATGGTTCTGGAGATAGCGGTAATATCGTCGAAGATCGGCAGATGGAAGTGTGTAATGATAGAATTACAGTCCCTTGTGAATCTGATGATTTATTATTAATTGTAAGTCACGATAAAAGTATTTGAACCAGTGTTGTTAATAAAAGTAATTTTAAAAAAATGACTCCAAAATTGAAGAGTTTAGTGATTTTGTCATAGATTCCATCATCGGATCTTGACCAAATTTATATGGGACCGCCCCTGAGGTACCCCGCCTTTCTAAAAAAAAAAAGAAAATCGGACAAACGTGGTAAAAAGAATTATGGCTGGACGTTAATTAGGAAAATAAAAAAAAAATTTGACGAATTGAGAATCTCTTCCTACTTTTTTTTTTAATTCAGTTAAAAAATCTTTGAACTTTGATCGTTGTATCAATAAAAAATCATCCATCTTTAAAAGATCAACAATGAACAATGTATTTGTTTTTAGTCTGAAGATGAAGAAATGATTCAAGGAATTTGTGACGTGATCCACTGCGGTCCTAGTCTTTGTCCCATGGAAGAAGGACCCTGTCGAATTGAAAGTAATATCAGTCCATTTGTTATTGGAGTCCACTTTGGTGACAATTTGAGGGAAGTATCACCAGAAGATAATTTAGGAATGTGTCTAAATTATGAACAACTTCCTTGTAATGTTTAGGATTTTTTTTAAGTTGTAAATAAAATGTAATTAAAATGTTTATTTTTTAATACTAATAGGATGTATGAAATAGTTTAAAGTTTATCAAAATCGAAACGTAGCAAGTTCCACAATTAAACTACCTACCTCCCAAAAAAAATTATGCATCACAAATACTAAATACGACCCATCGAATTAAAAAATTATTTGGAATATTAATTAGAGATAAAAATTATTCAAAACAGCTTTTCATATTTTCATTGCCAAAAAAATTTAAATTTTGCACTTTTCTCTAAATTTCTCCATTGCGTTCGATTTTAGGGAAATCATATGTAGAGGTATAGGTATAGAACAAAAAATTATAAAGAATTACATCATGCACAAATAACTCTTATTAAAATAATTTTCTTCTAAAATCATAAATAACAGAAATAAATAGAAAAATTACCTACTATAAAACGGAATTACGCCATGATGTCACAAAAGAGTAATTTAAACAAAATTTTAATTAATAGGCCGAGAATATTCCCTTTGCCACCTTAGCGACAGAAGTGGCACAATAAATATTTTTTCGCCTACCATATGTGAAAATGAATCATATCAACCCTAAAAATATGACCGAAAGTAACGTATATCGTCCCATGGGCTGCTAAACTCATAACAGCCCGATCATGGAAGAAGGATTAGCCAGATTTTGTAGTTTTTCACTAGATATCTAGATAGCTTTGACTGTCACTTGCGTACTTTGACGTTTCACATAAATTTTGATTAAACGTCAGTGTATTAGTGAACATGAATTAGGCATTCCAACGACCTGTCAACACATACTTAAATAGGTATACGGCGTAAAACCCTCTGCGCATCTTTACTGAGTGTTTAATAAAAGAAGATAGAAATGACCGCCATTTTTATATAAACAAACTGAAACTTATGCAACCAATTTATCTTTCCATCTGTCAAAAGTGTCAAATTTTAATGTGTGTGAATTTGGTTAAATTTTTTTGTGTTATTTTAGAATATTTTGATTGTGGATATTATTTTCTAAGTGTATAAACGTTTTATTTATTTTAACATTTGTGAATAGACTTTAATCCCAGTATAAGTTCTCTATACTGGGCTTTATTCAAGATGTCTTGTAAGATCTTGCAAAAACATAAGAAGACTGTTGCCAATAGATTCAAATGTTACATTCCACAAGTAATAAGATTTAGCAAAAATAAAGGATATGAAAGCAGTGTCTTTATATTATTTTAGGGTTCCAAAACAAGCAGATCGTTCCTTATTGTGGTTATCTGCCATATAGAGATTGGACAAAATTTCTTTTAAGTTGTTAGTACAATTCACTGCAGAATCAATAAGGACGACCCATTCACTAAAAATTTGTAGCTTTTAGAAATTATACAAGAAGAAAGTAAATTGTTTAAAATAAAACAAATATGCAACCATCAATTTAATTTTAAAGTATCCTGGAAATTTTAATATTTTTAACTTCCTCTACTGTACTTTTGTCATTTAAAATTAGTATTTAGGTATTTAATCTATTATTTGTCGGCCTATTATTTATCAGCCTAACATGTATTTTTAAACATTAAAATATTTTTTTTTGTTGTAGAATAAAAATTTAATTCAAATATAATAATGTATTATTTCTTTTAAAAAATCTGTACAAAATTATGTATTTAAAAGTGGAAAGAGCTAGACATCTGCAACCAAGTTTTCATATTGCTGTATTTCTGGTCACCTATGTACTAGTAATCTTGTATAAAAATGGCCGCCCCTATGTTAAACAGGTCGGACGTCTCTCTTGCTCCGTATACCTATTATAAGTATGTGCCTGTCAAACAATAGGTGCCAGTGGGAAATTCTTGTATATTTAAGGGGGTAGCGACATAGTCTTGCAACTTGGACGCTATTTTTATTCGAAGTAGTACTCGCCAAGCCTGCCAATTTATGAAGAAATGTATAGGTGGGTTTTTTAAATAGTATTTTTATTGTGTTTGACATAAAATATTTAAATGTAATCCATTATTCATGATTTTACGTAAAGTAGATAGAATACACCATATGTCGCCACCCTTAGATATACCAAACCTGCCCACTGGTAATTCATTTGTTTGGAATGCCTAATAGTCAAGGGATAATGCCACATACTTTGATTTTCTTTTACTATACGGAGAATGGTCGCACTGCGCAGCTTTCTGAGTGCCTTTTAAAAGGAGATAGAAAAATCCGCCATTTTGAACCCTTATTACGTGTTGCCTACATCTTGGCGCAATATTTTTAATAGGTGCGTTTTAATTTGACAGGTTAAAACGACTAAACCGACAATTCCGGAAGCAGAAGCGGATGATTAAAACGCACCTGAAATTAGAGAGTTATTGCAAGTTCACTTAAGGTCAGTCACTATTGCCGATCTTATTTTGACATCTGAGCATGCGTAGATCACTAACTTTAATAAAGAGTGTGCCTGTCCTTAATAAGAGAGTTATTGGGTCCTATGATTGAACGTTTACGTTATCCGTAACGTACATGTTAGGCCGAATTTTAAAAGTAACGAGGCAAGTTCGGATGATGGAAAACTGTTAAATTAGAAGATAACAGGCGGAAAATAACAGTAACGTGTTGAAAAAAATTTTTCATCATACAAATTTGCCTCATTTCTGTTAAAACTCGGCCTAACATGTACGTTACGGATAACGTAAACGTTCAATCATAGGACCCATTGTAAGTTCACTTAGGACCGATTCCACCGTTGTGTTAAACGAAGTTTAAAATGACATTTTTACATTAACAATGTCACTTTAATCTCCGTTTAACACAACGGTGGAATCGGCTCTTAGGGTCAGTCACTATTAGTGCCGCTCTTATTTTGACATCTAAGCATGCGCAGATGTTTATGTTCTAAAACTGACTTTATTAAGGATTGTGCCTGTCCTTATTTGTGGATGTTTAAGGGCAGCAGGTAGTGGCGACTTTATAGCTTTCGAATGCGCTCGTCATTTAAACCTTCTAAAATTATAATTTCTAATGCCTCTTTAATATTAGGTACTATTATAGAATTTATTTGACTCTAATTACGATATCACTATTAGTGGCTGGCTTTATAGAAATTTGCAATATCTCTCTATATTAAGGACAGGCACAATCTTTATTAAAGTTACCCAGCTAGCACATAGCCAAGCCTTTTGGCGATGTTGCATTAAGGGAACGTAATAACAATACTGTACAACGTAAATGCAACGTTCATGAGAAGTTGTTGAGGGAAATCAAAACCTCGCAAAACTTCTATTTGTTATTTACCTAGTTATGCTGCGTTTGAGAATCCACATCGGATGCATCTGAGATGTAAAAAATCTTTGATCACGTGATTCAGTATACGTAAATGTAATGGGACAGATGTGTCCGATGTGGATAAAAAAACGCTCGAGATGTAAAAAATGCATCCGATGTGGATTCTCAAACGCAGCATTTATCTACCGTAAACATTACAAATCTGAATTCAGAACGTTTAGTTCTATGTCAATTGTCACTTGTCAGTTTTTCTTGTCAATTGTCTTTTTTAATGGTTTATTTTTCGACATCCAGAATTTATTTTATAAATAATTATTATTTATACATTCGAATAGATTTGGTAAGGGTCCTCTATAAAATAGATAACTATTTTCTAAACCATTGTCTTTGTTTCAGATTACAATGCCTGATGTAAATTTATTATTTCAGTCATTAAGTATCTTTAGCAGTCGATGCCGATGACACCAAATAAAAAAAAACTACAATAAAAACAAAGAATTGCAGATCAATCGTTGTAAACCAGAAGATAAACATTTAACCGAATGTCCGGCAACATTTTACACCAAATACTTATAAAAGGTAATTATACTTTATCGAACTAAAAATACATTTTAAAAATATTATTTTTTAGGTTTCCTTCGACATTCTAGGAATTTTAGAAGCAAAAGTAAATACTACAGAAGTGTAAAGAAGAATATAACACCTGAAATTTTATAAAAAGTGAATCTATAGGTACATGATATGTCAGGTATATCAGAATTCAAGCAGTTCATTCTCTTCAACAGGCTAGATTGCCTGGAAATGCAACCATCAGTTCAAGTGAAAACCCAGCAGAAAAGTTGAGAGAAATCATAGATGATACTCTCGAGTATAATAGAATATCTTGCTAAAAAACACCAGTTGTTTTTTATAAAATCTACATATCGATGGCTCAATCAAATACTGCCACAACTAAAATACTATTATTTCGAGAAATTTCATTTTGAAATTTTGTAAGTCTCTATTATCATTATTTTGTTTTTGACATACTCTTTATATTTTATTTAAAAGCTTCGATATTTTGCTGTTAAATAAAATGATTACGATTATAAAAGTGAGTTGTTGCATAGTTGTAAAAAATTTGGGTGTTTTTGAAGAAAATAACTCGAATTGAGGCAGTTTTAGACACAGTTTGTGGCTACATTTTAAATGATTTATCTTAAAGGATATTTTTGTTTGTGGTGGTATTTAAAGTAAAACCGTAATGATATTTTGCATCCATTGAACCAAAAATGTAATTGCTTTGTTTTTTGACTTGTGGCGGTTTTTGATTGAGCCATCAATATATCTACTTTGGAAATCAAGCATAAAATTTGTAAAATTCAAACAAATTTCAATACACTAACATTGGTTGTTTTATTTAAAACAACAAAGTAAGTCATATTTTTTAATTTCTATATAATTTCCTTTAATTAATAATAGGTAAACAAGTTATCAATTTCTTTTTTATTTAATGTATTGAGAAGTAAAATCTTTTTATATAAAAATATAATTTATGCTCTTCTAATAAATTGTCATATTTAGGTTACATTATAGCACTTTATAAATATCTATGCAAAAAAAGTTAAAAGGCTTGATTTAAAATAGATATATCTCTGCGTCTTAGGTAAGAAATCAGCGAACTTAGCTATCCTCTAGTAATCTAATATAATAATATGTACCTAGTCATTGTTGTATTCGTTTATTATTTTTCACCAATCTAGCTTTATCATCATTCACCATTTAAGGTTTTAGTGAACCTTTGCAATATTGGTACCTTATTATACTATTTAGCTAATTTTGTCCAATCGTTCAGTGCTTTCTAGGTAGCTTCTTCTATCCCACATGTGTACTTGTGTTTGTGATATAAGGTGTGTTCTTTTATTCAATAATTGTTCCATCAGTGATTGATGTAATTTATCTATTCTGCAGTCGTTTTATATTTGAACTCTTATATTTTAGGTTAACTTAAATGATTGATTATCCTCACCATTCGTCTATCACATATCCATCGGCTTTTAAAGCCGATGGATGCCTTGGCTCATTGGTGAATTCACCGCTGGAAAAAAGAATGATTGACACATACAATCGTCTTTCCATCACTTAATTTACGAACGGTTTGCTGCAAGCGCTGGATACAGCACTGAATAAAAGAAGACGCCTACACCTACCTCTACTTTTGTGCTATTGGTACTTGATTTCAAGAACATTTTAATAATAAATTTATATAAATATTTTGTTTTATTTGAAATTTTCATGTCTCGATTGAGATTTTACTATAGCCTCAATTTCAGCCTCTCTGTATTACATTACACAATGTGTGTCCACGGATGGACTTAATTATACTTGTAAAAATATTTATTTTAAATTAAAGAAAAAGTTATTTTTCATAATTTCTCAATGTGAATCGAATTTATTTAACAAGCAAGAAATTATGAAGAATTACTTTTTTAATTTAAAATAAATATGTATAGTTAAGCCCATCCGTGGACACACTGTATAATGCTGTAGATCTAATTCACATTATAACATGAATAGAACGTTTCAGAGCAACTTTCGGGGTAAGTACCGTAAAAGTGCTAGTGTGATGTTTTTCGAACTTCACTTTGTAACTTCTGTGAGATGTGCTATAAAAGTCTTGTCGTTGCGGACATTCGGTAGTTGCAGGGAGATAAGGGTTACATTTACAGTACATTGCATGCGAGCTTAAAGAGCCTAAAATTGCAGCTTATTAACGTAGATGGGATGTTTTTGTGCTAGCTGGGTAGTGATCTGCGCATGCTTAGATGTCAAAATTAGAGCGGCACACATACTTTAATCAAAGTATGTGGAGCGGCACTAATAGTGACTGACCTTAAGTGAACTTGCAATAACTCTTTGCTTGCTGCTGTCAGTGTCAGTGAATATTATTTTTGAAGTCACAGTTTATTGCTAAAGAATCAGTTAGCTCACTCGGACCAGTTGAAAGTTCCAAAATAACATTCACTCCAGGGATACAAATTCAGGATACGCAGAAGACTGCTGTTTTATTATAGGCGGTTGTCATATATTGTATTATCCGAGTTGCACAGTGTATAAACTTAAAGCTCCGTCGAATACTCGAGGTCGAAAAAATAATGATTTCCTTGCTGGTTATGGGTACATGAAGTAAACAAAAAATATTCCAAATTATTGTAACTAATAGGTATGCAACCAGTAATAATAATATGTGGTGTCTATTCTTACAAACATTTAATTTCATGAATATTTTAGTTTAGTTTATTTTAATGTCGATAATACAAATGACCACATAACAATCAGCATAAATATGAGTATAAATGCTGTAACTAGACTTTGTGAAACAAGAATTACTCAAGTACCATTGTCTCAAAGAGCCCCGGCTGGGTGCTTACAATATTTTGAAGGTACAACAAGGATAATCCAAACCAAAGTATATTAACCGTTGAGTAGCAACATAAAGCGTCGGTGCCTTTGATCTTGGGTGGCGCAAATTTACTTTCTCTCTCTTTTGACGTTATTGACGGAACGACACACTAAAATACTGCTCGAATTATGAACTGGTCTTGAATGTGATGTTTACGCTGCTCGGCGTAATTTGAAGTAAAACTCTTTTGTAGTTTACATTTATAATAAAGGTTTGGTCATTAGGCAGTTTTATATTTATGAGTATTTAACTTATGTAATAAATATAAAAATATATATCACTATTGATAAATTTCAATTTTTTTACCTACGTCCGGATGAGCTAGAGACTTGAAATTTGGTAGGTGTAGGGTTTTGATTTTTGATAACAATATAAATTATTACTTATGGACCTTCTTATTTATTAATCGAGTTGTCTCAAACTTTAAATTTCGCGTTGTTTAAACATGTCGCTGAATACAATTTTTGACTAATAAGGGGTTGTTTACATCTTTAGAAGACGTCTCGTTTCTCTATTTCGCGTCGGCGCACTAGAATTCGGTTCCCCAGCTGTCGCTATACTCAACGGTTAATATACTTTGATCCAAACAATGAATTTCGCTGATAACAATATTTGTGTAGGTACGTCAAGAAGAAGAGAAATTTCTTTCAGAATCAGTCCTAATACAGATGATGACAGATGATAAGAGGTAGTGGAACTGTTTTATTATTATTAATTTTATTAATATTATTAATAATATTAATGATATTAATAAAATTAATAATAATAAAACAGTTCCACTACCTTATTAATATTATTAATATTATTAATATTATTAATATTATTAATATTATTAATATTATTAATATTATTAATATTATTAATATTATTAATATAATTAGAATCGTCAAGCATTTGTAATTTACTTACGCCCGTATGCACCGTACATGTTTAATCCAGATCAAGGGTTTAATCGCGTTTAGTACCATTTTTAGCTATGCACCGTAATAAAAATCATCCTTAATCCGATTTTATTCTAATCCGTCAATATCGGAGGATTAAATTATTTACGCCCATATGCACCATTTTAAAATCTAATCCAGATTTGCAAATCTCGTTTAAATGGCTAGTGAATATTTTCTATGCACCGGCTACGGATTAGATAATCGAGTTTAGTAATCTGACAACACTGGAATTTTATCAATTTCACAAAAAAGAGAAGAAGAAAACGTCAGATTTGAGTAGAAAAAATGTTAGAGGATAAGAAGCCGTTGAAAATAGAAGCCCTATTTTTTAAATGTACCAAAACCGTAAACACACCGTAAAACGCATACTGAACTTAGATAATATAATAGCAGATAGGCCACCACTGCATAAAGTTATACAATATTAATATCGCTATCATATAATCAGTATCTCTCTTTCTAATGAAGGCTTCCTCACTCGTTTTAGAATTCTCAGCAGTAACGTACCGTAAAACAATTTCGCTGGGTCATTTTAAATGCGAAAATGTTGACCAAATAGAATATAAAATAAAAGGTTTTAAAAGGTAGGTAGGTGCATTTTTAATGAAGTGAAAACAAAATATGACTTTTTTGTTATGAATATAATATTAATAACAATTACTTTTAACACCACAACACGAACAAATTTAAATTAAACACTGGAATAATTGTCTGAGAAAAGCTTTGTAAAACTGACAAATACAAACAAAGAGATAGAGATATTAATCTATTTCTCTCTAAATAGAATTCTCGACCATATTAGGCATTCCAACGACCTGTCCAAATGGCTACCAGTCGGTAATGACAGTTTAGATATGGCAACTCTGTTGTTATGTTGTCATTAACAGGGTCAATGATAAATATATAGTTATATAGATTGCTCAAAGCTGGTCGTTTACGAGCGGCCATATTGCCTGGCAAATATTTATTATTTTGAATCGGTTTAGAAAAAATGTGTTCTAAAACTAATTTTTAGCCTTTAGACATTAAAAAAAAATAATTGCTTACATTTTTACTTCAAGGCATAAGCTTATGTTTATTTTGAAAAATATGGATGATCAATCTATGTAACTATCTATTTCATTGACTTTGTCAAATCACCAGGCCTACAGGGTTGCCATAATTTTGCTATATCATAACCCGTCAAAACCCACTGGTAGCCATTCAGTTTGGAATGCCTAATTATCATGGCGACACAAACATTGTTTACTCTCCTCTCTTTACTACTTACTTACTCTGAGATACTGAATTCTACGCAGGGTGAAAAAAAATGTCAAATGATTTTATAAAAATAATTCTATAGTAAGATGGCGATTACCATTATGTTAATTTTTGGCAATTTTAATATATGATATATATATATATATATATATATATATATATATATATATATATATAGATTCGTCCTGCCGACTTTGTGACATCATGTCGCAAAAATGTTGCTATCTTTGTAACATCCGTTTGCGATGTGACATCCAAATTCGGATGTCACAACGTTTTTGGGGTTCAAACATCATAGGGGAGGTTTAAAAGAGTACCAAACAAATTTCAGCTGGATGTTATAATGCTTGATTTTCAATTTTGTGTATAAATTTAGTTCCAGTGTATAGATGTGAAGGTGGCGCTCGCGTCAGTTGGTTTTGTATATTTTGTATATTAAATATTTTAGTCCCTCGACTGTCTAACATCCACCATTGAGTATATTAGAATTTACTCACTCGACTGTCTGACATCCAACATTCAGTATATTAAAACTTACTCACCCGACTATATGACATCCACCATCGAGTATATTAGAACTTTACACACTAGGTTATGTGACATCCAAAAAATTTATTTTAGATATATTTGGATTTTCATTTTAAGATCTATTTTATGTTAACACATTAACTGCCAAAATTTTTTCTTGGGTTTCGCACAGAGCCAACAAGTTTTTTAAATGCATTCACTCTCTGTAACTATTTAATAAATATATATTATATGCATCTATATTAATACAAGGTGTATCAACAATGGGTGAGTGAACGATGACTGTAATTTATATTAAAATAAATTAAAATAAAATAAATAAAAAAAATAAAATAAATTATAATAGATTAAAATAATTTAAATAATTAAATAATTTAACTAAATTTAAATAAATTTAAATAAATTTAAATAAATTTAAATAAATTTAAATAAATTTAAATAAATTTGAATAAATTTAAATAAATTTAAATAAATTTAAATAAATTTAAATAAATTTAAATAAATTTAAATAAATTTAAATAAATTTAAATAAATTTAAATAAATTTAAATAAATTTAAATAAATTTAAATAAATTTAAATAAATTTATATAAATTTAAATAAATTTAAATAAATTTAAATAAATTTAAATAAATTTAAATAAATTTAAATAAATTTAAATAAATTTAAATAAATTTAAATAAATTTAAATAAATTTAAATAAATTTAAATAAATTTAAATAAATTTAAATAAATTTGAATAAATTTAAATAAATTTAAATAAATTTAAATAAATTTAAATAAATTTAAATAAATTTAAATAAATTTAAATAAATTTAAATAAATTTAAATAAATTTAAATAAATTTAAATAAATTTAAATAAATTTAAATAAATTTAAATAAATTTAAATAAATTTAAATAAATTTAAATAAATTTAAATAAATTTAAATAAATTTAAATAAATTTAAATAAATTTAAATAAATTTAAATAAATTTAAATAAATTTAAATAAATTTAAATAAATTTAAATAAATTTAAATAAATTTAAATAAATTTAAATAAATTTAAATAAATTTAAATAAATTTAAATAAATTTAAATAAATTTAAATAAATTTAAATAAATTTAAATAAATTTAAATAAATTTAAATAAATTTAAATAAATTTAAATAAATTTAAATAAATTTAAATAAATTTAAATAAATTTAAATAAATTTAAATAAATTTAAATAAATTTAAATAAATTTAAATAAATTTAAATAAATTTAAATAAATTTAAATAAATTTAAATAAATTTAAATAAATTTAAATAAATTTAAATAAATTTAAATAAATTTAAATAAATTTAAATAAATTTAAATAAATTTAAATAAATTTAAATAAATTTAAATAAATTTAAATAAATTTAAATAAATTTAAATAAATTTAAATAAATTTAAATAAATTTAAATAAATTTAAATAAATTTAAATAAATTTAAATAAATTTAAATAAATTTAAATAAATTTATATAAATCAAAGTTAATACATAAAAAATATGATGAGCTAATTCATAAAAACGACTGCAAACGATCGTCGTTCGTGCATCGCCGTTTAGAGTTATAACCTTAATAGTATATTCAAGTAGCTGTGCGATAAATATTGATGTACGCGGATTTTATTTGTCTTTTTTTATTTTAGAGTGAATTAATCTAAGAAGTTTCACTCTTTTTTTTTAATACTTAGTTTTTTTATGCTTCTGATATGATTCCAAATATTCTTACTTTATAACCGAGATACAGGTAGTTTTATTAACTTTGCCAATTTCTTTCTTGTTTCATAACTTACCAACCGCTATTATGTTATTGAAATTTGGCACATGTATTCTCTACAACTTACCATAATCTATTAAGGCATTAATAAGAAACACAATGCAGTTCCATCTTTAAAAAAAAAAAATTATAAATTTGTCCATCCTTATAAGAACACACTACAAGTCGTTAACTTTGTATCCATATTTTAAAAAAGCACACAAAAAAATTTAATCATCTGCTTTTAATTTTTAAGTAGATGATTTTTATTACTAAAATTAATTATTTTTTATATTATTTTAAAACTAAGCACATTTTTAGAAGTTACATATTTTGTTGGTACTTGTATGCGTGTACACTACAATAAAATGTACTTAAAAGTTCGTATTTAGAACCAAATATCATAATTATTACTTTTTAATTAATCACTGCATGTCGTACCAACATCATAACCCTTAGACTCTAGGAAAAATGAATTCACAGAATTGCTTTTGGTATTGGTAGGCACAGATATATAGAAGTACCAACATAATATGTAGCTTTTAAAAATTCACATGGGATTAAATTATCCTCAATATAACGTGTTAAAGTTACTAAAACACCCTTTATTTTAATTTTTTATCTTCAAAATGCTAAAAAATAACAATTTAGACGTTATGTTTTAGCAGCAAAATCATCTGCACAATTTGCACATGACTAATTTTAGTTTTTTTTGGTCTCTTTAAATATGGAAACGAACTTAACTAATAAAGAAATGTACTTTTTTGTGTAACTCAAAAATAATTTGAAGTTAAAAATGTTTCTAGTAAAATAGTCTGTGCGCAAAAATAATAGACACCGCTGGATTTATCTTTAGGTTCGCCAACTGGCCGTGTTAATGCACTTGAGACCGGAGAATCAACCATACGAGGTCGATAGATACTCAAAAAAATTAATAAAGTAGTCCCAACGGACAAGTAAAAGATATTACCTGCTCAGGGGTGCGTTTAGTGGGTAAATGATAAGCCTGACTTGCACTAATGATCCGGGAGTCCCAAACTATTGGAAAAGGGAGAACCTGTACCCAATCTCTATAAGGGATATGCACATACCAAAAAAAAAAGATTAAAAAGTTACTTCAATCGGAAACTAATTTGTCCACGACCACTTAATAGTAAATCAATATTCTACCTTCTAACTAAAAGCATATGGTACCCATATATCACTAGAGTGAATTATGATAATTCACTCTTTTCTAATTCTGGCAATTTCCGGTAGATAACTAAAGATGGGCGATACTTTTCATAACGATATTTTCTAGATCGAAAAATCAGAAATTCAAAAAATTTGAAAATCGGAAAATTGAAAGGTTGAAAAAACAACCGTTAGTTACCTATGTTTAATAAAAACTTTCCATTCTACACTTAACTTTTATTTAATAAAGAAACCATAATGGTATAATGGTACAAAGTATAGTATTAGACTCGCCTAGGGCTCACGCAAACGTCACCCTGCGTGAATAATGGCTACCATAAATTACTCGTTTAATAATATATTTTGGGCCAGTGTATCTAAAAATATACACAATCAAACACTGAAAAGAAAATTCGAGAGACGCTAAAATGGTGGTTCCCACCTTATCGAGACTGAAGCCCACAAGGGTAAACTCGTAGCGTAACAAAAACGAGAAATGATTTAACTTGGAACGAAAGACCGAAAGCCTATAGTAGTATTAGGACGTTGAATTTTTTGTTTTGTATAACATTGGCATTACTTAGGTTTATCCATGTGATGATTTTCACAAGCTTTGATTTTTAAAACCATTCTATATCGCCTTTTGATTAGGGTTTAAAAACTTGTTCGAGCAATTTTTCCAATAATAATTGGCCCTTTTACGTCTTAAGCCTGCTTATGTAAAATATTTGGGCTCCTTATTTTGCCTATTTATATTCTAATAAAGGGCATAAAGGATAGAAGGATGAGTATTGCAACTATGTTAAAAGAAATAAATTGGCTTTCAGTTAAAAATTATATTCAGTACATGACTGATATTTATTTATAAAATAAAAATGACAGTACCATCGCATCAGATCTATTAGAAAAAATTCAATATAATTCGCAATATCACAATTATAATACAAGAAGCCAATCTGACTTTCATGTACGGCAAGCCATCACTAAAAGTTCCCAAAATATAATTTTTATTAAAGGTGTAAAAAATTCAATTGACTGTCAACAGAAATTAAAAAAAAAACAATAAATGTATTCAAAAGTAACCTCAAGAAGTTTACTAATTATTATTTACAATTCGCTGGTTGAATATGTAAACCAGCATTATATCCTACCTCTCTTTTATACAGTGAATTTTGAAATTTGCTTCATTACGTGTTGATTTATTAATGTTTAAAAATAACAAAACCTTACAAAATGGGAAAGCAACTAGACTAACAGTGACCTTCTAATGGCAAAAAGTCTTACTTCACGTCTGAACCAAAACCGAAATCATGCAGTGCCGAATTTTAATTATAAGGATGAGTGCGCTACGTTAATTTCCGTTATTCTGAAACAACAATTAGTCGAGAATTAATGAAGCAAATTTAAATTTTTTTACACGGTTGAATAGAGAATAAAACCCTCTTTCAAATGAGCTATCACTCACCACCCCATGCCATTTAAATTTTTCGAAAGAATTGCTCCTTTCCAGTAAGGGATGAAATTAAGGGTAAACTATTCATACAAAAATGTACATTGTAGAAATCAAAAATCGACGTGTCTCGGCGATTTTCCTAACAAGACTCCAGTAATGAGTTAGATAGGGGGGGTAAGACTTATGGTGCTCACTGTTTAATAAAAAAGTGCTTTGTATAAGAACATTATATTATCTGTCTTGCTGCACATTTATTTATGGAAAGCCTTAATTGAGATACACTACAAATTATTTGCAACAAATATCAAAAGAAGCATACATTTTTAAATAATTTTACATTTAAGAGCCATTCCCACATCATAGTTGACATCTTGATACCTGACAGGCACAACCAAGCATTATTCTGATTTTGGCCAAATAAAATGGCCGGTTAATTATTGGGGTTGCCAATAAATTTGATGAATGTGTTTTTGTGGCTAGGGGCGAAATAGTAGTACGCTTAAGTTAGCACCCCCATAAAAAAGTAATTTTTAAGAAACTGCTTATATATTTTTCATAATTGGTAGGCTTGGCGACTAATTTTGAATAAAAATAGCCTCCAAAATGGGGCTATATTTGCAAATATGAAGGTCGCAACCCGCCTTAGAAATTTCACTTTTACTATCAACAGCTGTTGTTTGACAGGTCGTTAGAGAATGTTTGCAATTTATGAAATGTAAAGAATGTTAGGGATGTTGACGTTAGAAATAATTGGAATTCCTAAAATTGTCACATAAGAAATGCATAAGCGGATTTTAAGAAAAGTGATATTAAAGTAGTTAGAATGAACCGAAAATTCTGAAAATCAATAGGGTTCTAAGTTAGAAAGATTTATTCAAGAAGATCAAAACTGCAAGTCAATTAGAACTTTCGTTCTAGAGTTATTGTGCCGGCATACATATACACAGACGACCAGACGAAATTTTTTTTTTGCATTTTCGGACTCAGAATGATCGGAAACATAAAAAAAAGTTTTAAAATTGGGGGTAAGAAAATGTTTTCGTCTGCACGAATGCAATACTGAGGCCCCATAGGAAGGGCCTCAGTAATTATTTAAAAATGAAATAAATTATTTTATCAAAACAACTAAAGAAATCACATTGGAATAAAAAAACAATAAAAATCATAGAATTTGAGGGTGTGCTTTGGCGTTAAACGTGTTAAGTTTTTAGGATGTAATAAGGTGCACAATTCAAAAATGTATTTATATACTTGCTGGATGTTACAAGAATAGCAATTTTCTTGTAGAAATGGTATACTGTGACGTAACAACTGGATGTCACAAGATGCAAGGTTTTTCTGGATGTCACAAAGTGTTGTTAATAAAAATATATACCGTGTATACTTTGGATCTCACAACGATAGGACGTTTTATTTTTTTAAAATGTGTATGGTTGTAATATTTTTCGCTCAGTGATAATATTTTTTAAATTAAAAGAAGTCATATTTTTATTTTTTTCCTAAAGTCTTTGTAAAGGGTGGATGTCACAAAGTCAAAATTTTTGCTGGATGTCACATGATACGCTGGTCGAGTATATATATATATATATATATATATATATATATATATATATATATATATATATATATATATATATACAAGCTGCTATATTTCAAGCTTTTTTATGCAAAACGATATACCTATGTGAATACTTTATTCCCTATACTGTGCATGTTCAAAACTAGATATTATGACAATTATGAGTATTTAAAAGTGGACAAAATCAGATAAATATATATACCTATTGCTTACTTTTTTTTATATTTTTCAATTTATCTGGATTTGCCATCTAACTACAGAATTATGCTGTAACGTTAGAATATTATAAAAAAAACCTCTTAAAAATGACAAAGTTGTCCATCGTATAAAAATATTCACTTCTCTAGTAATTTTGTCAAGAATCTTTATCATCTTCCAGGAAAAGCTGGTATTCCATTTCCGATTTTTATTAAAATTCAAATAAAAGAAACACAAATAGAAAGTTCCAAATATACTGACAAAACATTGAAATCTTTTTGACGTAAGAAAATCACGATTAGATAATTTGATCAACCGATGTCGACGGATTAGAATAAATTCGGATTAAGAATGATTTGTATTACGGTGCATCGCTAAAAATGGTACTAAACGCGATTAAACCCTTTAATCTGGAACGTGATCTGGAATAAACGTGTACGGTGCATACGGGCGTTAATCGAGATTTTCTAACGTCATAAATATGTCAAACGTTTTGTCAGTATATTTGGAACTTTCTATTTGGGTTTCTTTTTAGTTTATTTGAATTTTATTAAAAAACGGAAATAGAATACCAGCTTATCTTGGAAGATGACAAAGATTCTAGATAAAATTACTAGAGAAGTGATTATTTTTATGAGATGGACAACTTTGTCATTTTTAAGAGATGTTTTATTTTCTAACGTTACAGCTCAATTCTTTAGTTAGATGGCAAATCCAGACATGTTAAAAATATTTATGTGATTCTGTACACTTTTAAATACTGAAAATATGTCATCCATATAGTTTTGAACATGCACAGTGTAGGAAAAGTATATCGTTTTGTATAGAAAAGCTTGAAATACAGCAGTTTGTATGTATATATGATAAAATTACCAAAAATGAACATAATGGTTTTGCCATTCAACTATAGAATTATTTTTTTTTAAATTCATTTGACAATTCTTTTTCACCCTGCGTAAAATTCTGTATGCGTCACAAAATACATGTTTTACGATTTTGGTACATTAAAAAAAAAATAGGGATTCTGTCTTTAACGGCCTTTGACATACATTTCTCCTATTCAAATCTAAAGTTGTCTTCTTCTCTTTTTTGTGAAATTTATAAAAATACAGTGTTGTCAGATTACTAAACTAGATTACCTAATCCGTAGCCGGTGCATAGAAAATAACCACTAGTCATTTAAACGAGATTTGTAAATCTGGATTAAATTTTAAAACGGTGCATTTCAAAGAATATTTCCTGAAAGTTTTAGCATTGTAGAAACACGTTAATTTCAACAATTAGGCATTCCAACGACCTGTCCAAATGGCTACCAGTGGGTAATGACAGTTTAGATATGGCAACCCTGTAGTCATGTTGTCATTGGCTGTGTTCATCCGCGCCACATGCTACCTGATCGATCTGGTAGCGCTCTCGAGTGGCACGTATGAACGGTGTATTTTGACATTTCGCTCAAGGAGCAGCCGCCATTAAAAGTAGCGCATTTTATTTACGTCTGATCGGTGATCACTGATCTGTCTTACGCACTTACGTCCACGGTTTGCTTGGTGACTAGTAGGGTTATATTACCATATTAGCAATTGAAAAATAAACAAACAAATCTTCAACCAGAGACATTCAACTCAAAAGTAAAATGAATAAACCAAAATCAAATGTCACTTTTAAACATGGTTCATCCGTGCATAAAGATCGATCAGGTAGCGTAAGTGATCGCTACTTTTGTAGCGCTCCTTGAAATGGCGCGGATGAACGCAGCCATTAACAGGGTCAATGATACATATATAGATTGCTCAAAGCTGGTCGTTTACGAGCGGCCATATTGCCTAGCAAATATTTATTAATTTGAATCGGTTTAGCAAAAATGTGTTTTAAAACCAATTTTTAGCCTTTAGATATTTAAAAAAAAATAATTGCTTACATTTTTACTTCAAGGCATAAGCTTATGTTTATTTTGAAAAATATGGATGATCAATCTATGTAACTATCTATTTCATTGACCTTGTCAAATCACCAGGCCTACAGGGTTGCCATAATTTTTCCATATCATAACCCGTCAAAACCACTGATCTGTAAATACAGATCAGTGGTCAAAACCCACTGGTAGCCATTCAGTTTGGAATGCCTAATTCTTTAGACAATTTCAAAATTTTAATTATAGGTGTCGCAGCCGCGGAATCCCTACCACGTCATTATTTCCTCATTCAACTGGTATTTTAAATCTACAAATGTTCAGTTTTGGTGATTTTCTCTCTATCCGTGAATAATCGAATACAGACAAACATACACACACTCACGTACAAAGACAGACATCGCAAAATTGGTCAAATCGGATTCAGCATCCCCAAAAGATAAAGATTCATCAAAAACTCGAGGTCGAAAAAATTATGATTACTATAATTATTTCCTCAGTGGATACAGGAAAATGTTTATTAGAAAAATTAATTTTTATTCTGCTATTCAAAAATTGCAAATGTACATACTGCCTTTCTTATGGAATAACTATTAAAAAAATATGTATATTACCGGCTTTGTCAGCTTAGCATGTTAGACTAGAAACCGTTGTCGGACATATAGACACATCCACGTCGTGTTAAATGATAATTAAACGTTTACACAGTAGTAATATGAGGCCTATTTAAAATTATCCAATTAATTATGACTTTATTTTAATAATATTTCCAATTATAATGTTTGTTTTAGCATCAGAGTTATGTTTCTGGTTGATTTTAATGTAAGGTATATTTAAAAAATTAATATTACTTAGATTTAGTTTAATGTTTGAAGGTGTCGTATGAACACGTGTAAACGTAGCAACTTCGAATTGTCAAATTCCGAGAACGTCGTTCCGTCGTTGGAAGAAGAGTGGAGGAAAAATGTGATGTGTACAAAATTTTCTTCCACGTCGAAACCAACATCGTTAGAAAGTCACAAAAGTTGGCCCGGTTGTTTCAAGTGCAACCACGAAACCACATATTTGTATAGTTAGGCTGTGAGAGTTTTTATTTAAATAAACATGAACAAATTGATATTTTTCGCTTTGCTGCTCTTCCCAGCAATAATTTTCATTTTCGAAAATGGTAAGTACCTTTTTGTAAATTTAAAAGCACTTTCTGGAGAGTTTTTTTTTAACATATCTTTTGCGCCTAAATCTGAATGAAACATTAATTTAGTTATCAAAATCGTAACTTTAATTGAAGAAAACATGTACTAATACAGTTTTGCAATAAAATTAGGTTAGTTAGACCCATCTACTTACCTAACTTACTTTTATTTTTAGGAAAAATGGTCTCATATGCCGAAGAGGATCCTCTAGAGGATGAAATTGAAGTGGAAGGTGAAGGAGATGTAGAAGAAGTTGCAGGGGTTGAAGAAGAGGAAGAGGTAACCTCTACAGCTTCACCATATGCTGATACAACGCTCTTATTTGTGAAACCAGAGACTACAGGAGCTACCCAATTAGGTTTGTATGCAAATTTGATCAATTATGCCATATTTTAATGATATCCTATGTATTTTATATTGTAATATTTAAAATGGATGGTATGTATCAGTTTCCTGTGTGAATCGAACATCTTGTGTTAGTTAAAGGCTTGTACAATTATTTTAATAGTCATATTAGGTGGTATCTATATCCCTTACTAATGTGATATATTCACTTGTAATATTTATTTTTTCAGTGTATGTTGTAAAAGTTTTGATTGCTTATTTAGATTTAAAATTAAATGCTTAGATTGGATCAAAAATTATTTGTTTTTGTTGGAATACTATTTTTTGTCTATATCAGTTATAAAAACTGTAATAGATACTCAAATAATTGTTTTCATAAGTACTTGTTTTAGTCTACAATTTATAGTCCTATGACTAATTCTAATATAACAACAAAATACTGAAATTTTACAGGAGATAAAAACTGTTTATTTTATTATCAATACTAAATTGATGTTCCAGATATGACATATTAGAGTTTAGAGTATGAACAAAAATAATTTCTTGGTAAAATATATATTAAGTATTATGAGAACAATTATAATTAATCCAATGATATTTGTGTTTGTCTAGTTAGGACCTATTTTGTACAAATATTTTATTTATATTTAATAATTATTTAAATAATCTTGCACATGATTGCAATTTAAAACAAATTGTCGACATAATTAAACAAAGTTTTATGTACAGGATGTTATTTAAATAATTAATTAGAATTTGGAAAAAATGTGAATTTATACGAAGCGTGACAATATCAAAAACACAATTTTTAAAAAACTATTTGGACATCTCTTTTTATGGTGTCTCCAAATTTGAAAGTCATTCAATATCTAGTTCTAAACTGGTGAGGTATGTGTCAATTTCTTAAAAATATTTTTTATTTTAACTTCCCATTTTAAAACCGATCAAGATTTTTATAGATGGTCTTTAAAAATCCATTATTATTATTATTGTTTCATATATATCCAAATTTGAATGTCATGCAATGACAAGTTTTGATGAGGTTTTACAGGCAACTAAGCCAATTTTAGTCTAAGATCCGAATTAAGGTCGACCTTCGCCCATCTGTTTAATGGATGAAAGTTTCTTTTAATTAAATAAAATATGTTCATAAATATACCACAAATGGGTTGCCTTAGAAAATACAGTCCAGACTATTTATTTTCTTAAAGTAAAAAAAAATGACACCCTGTAAAGTATTCTCCAGATGCTTCGACTATGCCCAAACTTTATTCAGCTCACCGCAGAGTGGATTAAAGCTTAAATTTAAAATTTGGTGTTTTTCTCTTCATCCGTTTTTGAGTTATATTCGAAATTTGCACTTTTCCTTAAATATCTTGAATTAGGTCCATTTTAGGGAAATCGTGTAAGAGAACAAAATAATAGAGAATGACATCATAAGCAACTTTTATAATGATTCCTGTGCTTTCCTTATCTATACACAGAAAGAAAAGTAAAAAATTGCCGTGACCGTATTTTCTTAGGCTACCCATTTGCAGTATATTTAAAAACATATTTAATAAAAAAAAAACTTTTATCAATTTAACAGATAGGTGAAGGTCGATCTTACTTATGGATCCTGAACTATTTGGTGAATGATTAACATCTATTATAAATAGGTCCAAGGACTGATCCTTGTGGGACACAAGTATTCATCTGGTTGATATAATATGTTGTACTGTGAAATAGAGTTAAACACCTTAGTTAGGACACTTATGATATCTAAGTGGACCCAATACATCAAAAACTGAGAATAGTATAGTGAAATTAGCACATTATAATGTTTCGTTTCCAGAAATCCCTGCAGGCTTCCCTGTCGAATTCCTAGTGGGTTTCCGTAACAAGGGCGACCAAGAGTTCACCGTCGACACCTTAGAAGCCTCATTCCGCTACCCCATGGACTTTAATTTCTTCATTCAAAATTTCTCGGCCATCGGTTACAACAAAATCGTTCTGCCGGACCAGGAGGCCACCTTACACTACAGTTTTTTACCATCAGAAGCATTCGCCGGTAGACCATTTGGACTGAACATCCTTTTGAACTACCACGACGGTGCTGGAAACTTTTTCCAAGAGGCCGTCTTCAATGAAACCATACAAGTCGTTGAATTGGAGGAAGGTGAGTGTTTATTTGATCTCTTGTAATATTTTGTTTGTAGGTTTTCAATATGAAGAAAACTTTGTAATATTGTTTTTATGACATTTATATCCTTTTTCGTCATAAAAATGTCAACTATCTTTTAAATTTTGACAGGTTGTATTGACTTATGACTTTGTTGACAACTGACATTGTTTAATGACCTTTGATAATGTCAGTTTTCAGGTGCTGAAGTTAGAATTTCAGAATTTAATAAAGAAAAATCACTAAAATATTTTTGTATTTTTAGTTAATATTTATAATCAGAATAAGGCAATTGTAAAATGTTTATAGTTTAAATCGCTTAAATGTTATACGTTAGGTACTCTTAAATAATTTTTAGACACTATACAATTTTTGTCACTCTTATGGCCAGTTTCTCGTACATTTTGTTATTTATTTATTTATTTATTTTGTTTGGAACACAAACAGGACATACCCAAAAAAGTGTTCCCCATGCTTCTTACATAGTGGGTTTAAACTAAACAACTTTAACCTAATTAATAAAAAAATATTATTATACTAGATACGAAATAAATGTGAAATAAGAAATAAGAGAACAGAAAAAATACTAAAGTTATTGCATTATAACAGAAATTCAAAAATTTTACATTAAAAAATATGTCGTAATTTAAGATTTTAAGGTACACTAGACAAAAAGTGTTTTTTTAAGCAATTTTTGAATGCACTTTCGGAAATAGAAAAAATATCAACTTCTAGTACGTTCATTATTGTGTCGAGAGTTTTAATACACCTATGTAAAGGAGAATTTTTAAAGTAATTAGTATTACTTGTATCTGAGTAAAACAAATAGTTATTGAAAGAATAACTATTACTCCATAGTTCTTAGTCATTTAACTAGGTTTGACATATGCTCACTAGATAGACTTATACAATTCTCACAGTTCTCTAGTAGATAAAGAACAATTTAACTGAGTCGTAGGATGAATATGGTCGTTAATTAATTTAACCAAGTATGTTTGGTAAATCTAAAACGGTCTCTAAATTCGTTGTAACTATATTCTTCAAATGGATCATTTCTAACATGAAAATGGCGAACAACGTCTATCATTTGAATAACTGCTAATATTTCTTCATCAGAAGAATCCGAAGAGCTTGAATAATCCATTGTTTTGAGTTTAATTTGTTATTTTTCTGGTATTTGAGAAACAATAATTTATTTGAAATGTCACATTATGAAAATTTTTGAGATCATGTAGATTTAGACTTTAAATATTGTTTGCAATTATGCGTGCTCCTAAATAATCTTTTATGACCATTTATCAATATGTACTAATTTTAAACTGGTCACTTAGACACTTGTAGACCATGTTTAGAAAAGATTTACTGATTTTCTAACAATTTTAAGTAACTATGCTGCATTTGAACTTATTAATTTGTACCAATCTTAGATTGGTTTAAACTATTTTAGACCCTCTCATATCATATTTGGATAGTATTTAGAAAGTTTTCAAGCCTTTTTGCTACTATAGACGCTGATGATGGTCTATAACACATTTCTGCTGAATTCGGAATCTTAATGGACTTATTGATAATCTCTTCTGACAAATGCAAACCCTAAAAATTGAATTACTGAATTAGTCTTTGTTTTACAAGTATCTCAGGATTCACAGGTTCCTTTCGTAGTACCAAAAATTTAGAAGGAATTAAATTTAAAAAATAAACTTACCTTACCAAATCTTTTATATTTCTTTCTAATTTCCTTATCCTTAATCAATGTTTGATGGTTTAAAAGTTCAGTTTTTTTACTCTTACTATAAAAAAATATACAGGGTGTTCCGCATAATTACCGACACAGAACAGGTGCGTGTTGGACGCAATTTTACTTTATAACAAGTTGTACCTGAGGGGCGAATCACTCCCGCAATACATGTACAAAATGTCCGAAATCCCATTGAAAATCGCGGCAGTCCCATTAAAATCAGCGGCAATCGCTAAGAAATCGTCGCAGTCGTTCAGAATTCCCTCGCAGTCTGCCCGAAATCTCCCACAGTCGCTGAGCTATCACTAGCAATCATTAAAAAACGCGCGCAGTCAGTTGACATTTCACCCATTCGCCATTGTGCTTTGACTAGGCCAACTAAGCCATCTTGGATAAAATTAAACAAATTGCATTTACGTTTATCGAAATTATCGTTCCATAAATTATTAATTTTAAAATACCATTTTTGGCAAAGTTCATCAAATTTCTGATCTGATCTGATAGAAGATACTTTCAAGGTGGTCCAGAATTGTCTATTTCACCAGAATTTTTTTTAATACATAATAAAATTGTTTGTATATTATAGGGGGTCATACACGTTTTAATTAGGGTTTTAAATGTATTTTATTTAAAAAGGAATTAATTTATTGACAGAATACATTTTTTACTTTCCTGTCTGTACAGATAAGGAAAGTATAGGAATCATGATTTTTTTGAAGGATTTTTACGTTTTGGGCTTAATAGATCCAAGTAGCTGTTACCCGATGAGTTTCTTAGCGAGGTCCAATGTTGAGGACTGTACTAAATTAAGTTCATTAGATATTAAGGTTTGCTTTGTTTTTAAATTTCTTGTTGTTACTTAACTCTACATTACTATTAATTTTGTATAGGGTTTGTAAAGTATCCAATAAATAAATATATGTTATTTACACTTGAAGAAGAAAATTCTTCTATAATTTTTGTCCCATACATGATTTTCCTAAAATGGACCGTATTCTATATATTTGAGGAAAATTGCAAATTTTGAATTTGGAAAATACTCAAAAACGGATAAAGAGAAAAACACAAAATTTTAAACTTAGGCCTTAATAAATCCTGCAGTGAGCTGATTAAATTTTGGGCATAGTCGAAGATCTGAGGGGAGGGGGTACTTTTGAGGGTGTCGTTTTTTTTAATTAATACTATCTCTGTTATTTACGATTGGTGAAAAAAATTCTTCAAATAAAAGTTGTTATCATTCTCCAAAATGTTTGTTTTATATATGATATATCTTTAAAATGGACCGTAATAAAAATATTTGGAGTAAGATGTGTATGGAAAATCACTAAACATTTACAGGGGTGATACAGTAGGTTGTACAAATTAACCGGAAAAAGCTTGTAATAACTAGAAAAAAAAGTCATGTGTTGGACACATCAGATTTTTATGTAAAAAAGCGCAAACAATTATTTTTTGCAAAAATAGGCACAGAAACTATAGGGATAAAAACACACCCTGATTCGTCCCTTTAGTTTTAGAATAATAGTTGACAGGTGCAGTGTTACTATGAGTTTATTTAATTTAAGTAGATATGTTTAAATAAAAAGTTTATAAAGAGTGATCCACAATAGTAGTTTGTGTAACAAAAGTGGATATGATGGCCATATGTAATACGTATAATCCACTCAAGTTGTACAGTATATTTTTTTACGACCCACTAACAAAAATTTACAAAAATTTTAAAATTTATTTAGAGATAATTAAAATAAAATGACTATTTTTTAAATAGTTGATGACTTTCAATAATTTATTAAATAAAATAAACTTTAAAAAACAAAAACCAAAACAAAAATAAAATTTTAATTTACGATATAAGTAGGTATTTGTAAATATACTCGAATATCTTGTGACATGCTTTTATTTACCGATTCTTCACAAGCATCATTCATTTTTAATTACAGTTAATCTCAATAACAAAAAAATATATTGACAATTAGTTTGACAGAATTGTGACTTATTTAACATTAAAAAATAAAGTTAATTTAATAAAACAAATTTCACGTTGGTTTCACATCTTATACAAACTTTAGTTTTTCTTCTTCTTTTGAAAAAATAGTGGCAATCCATACGGAAATCGCCGCAGTCAATGCATAAATCAGCGCAGTCACGAAAAATCTATTGAAGTCATGTGGAAATCACTGCAGTAACTAGAAATCTGTAAGAAGTCACATGGAAATCACCGCAGTCATCCAGAAATCGCCATATCATTGCGGAAAGCATGTGAATTCGGCAATACATGTACATTTTTACAAAGAGTGATTCGCCCCTCGTTTGTACCCCTAAGGAGTTCAGAGACCTAAAGTGAAGTCATTAATTTCGAAAAAATTGAATATCTCTGCATCCTGTTTAACTTAAAAAATATATATTTGGTAAATTATTTAGGCGCTTCATGGGTCTTAATTTGGGAGTGGCTAAGAATTAAAGTTTTTAAGTGGTGGTTTTGGGGTAACCATAATGACAAAAAGTTCTGTATAGTTATAAGTGTGGGTTACCCCAAAACCACCCCTTAAAATATCTTACTTAATTCTCATTCCCACCCCCAAATTAAGACTCGTGAAGTGCCTAAATAATTTACCATATATAGATTTTTTAAGTTAAACGGTTGCAGAGATATTTAAGTTTTGTGTAGAAAACCCTGTATAATATATTAAATAATTGTATATTCTAATGATACGCTGTTGCTGTCTTTCTCGTTCCAGAATTCTAATCTCTATCTGTTATCTGTCCCTCTGCTCACGTTGTCTACTCTTAGTTTGCTTCAGCTCTCGTCCTAATTTTCTCCTAACACTTCTGCTAAGTTGATAAATAAAATACTCTTTACCTTGTATTTATATTCTTTATTTTCGATACATTATTTACTATATATCTCTTTCCATTTCTAACAATTTCCAATCTTAAAAATCCTTTGTGACAAAACATTTTTTTAAGCATATTGATCCCTCCAAACAATTTCTAATTTCAGACCATTACCCATCAAACATTGATTAATCAAATTTGACAAAAATCATATTTATCAAAATCCCTCAAATTTTGTATTCAACTAATTTATTACCAAAAATAAATTACTGAATACCAAACAAAGTTCAAATATCGCATCAAAAACAAATTTACCAATTTTCCTTTCCTGTTCCATCCAAATGGGCCCGTTCACTTTCATTTTTGAATGTGAATTATTTATATATTTATAAAGATATTAAACTCTTTTGTCTGGTGGTACTTTTCCCGTTAAGATATTTTTGCTAGAAGTAAGGGAATTCCCATAAAATTCTTTCAGTGACTCATTGCGTCAGAAAACCCCTAATTCCCTTCAGGTCTTGCATCGGTTAATAGTTAAAAGGGCGCGGTTGTCGGATGTATCATTGCACCACCATTCCTCTTCTGCATTTATTAAAGAAATTTACATGATAAAAATATATTATTTTTTAAAAATAATGTGTTTATATTTTTAGATAAAGCTGGAAGCCTTACCTTTTTTAAATTTTAATAAAAACAATTAGTATTACTCAAGCTGAATATTACCAGATCGAAATTTTATTTAAGAAAATGTATCTGGTAAACGTGACAACGTTGTAAGTACTTCTAAATAGTGATGTCTAGACACACTTCTAGAAATAAATGCAACGTTGCCACGTTTACCAGATAAATATTGCAAATCAAATTTCTACTTTTTGATTATGTTCTGGTTAATTTTCAGCCTGAGTAATAATAATAATTGTTTTAATTAAAAAGTAAAAAATAAGCTCCCAGATTTAAATCTGAAAATATAAGTTCATGATTTTTAGAAAAATAATGGAATTTTACTATTTAAATTACATATATAAATGCAGAAATGCTATATTAGGGATACTTCCGACAACCTCGCCGTCTTTAAGCATAACCGATACGAGACGTGAACGGAATTAGGGATTTTCTGACGCAATGAGTCACTGAAAGAATTTTATGGGAATTCCCTTACTTCTAGCAAGAATATCTTAACGGGAAAAGTACCACCAAACAAAAGAGTTTAATATCTTTATAAATATATAATTAATTCACATTCAAAAATGAAAGTGAACGGGCCCATTATTGATATGATGTACCACACATATTCCACCTCATCATTCTTCATCATCATAAATATAAAACAAATAAATACATACATACATCTAACAATATACTATGCAAATTGAACCAATTCAGTTATTCAACTATATTTCTAAACAATTTAAATTATAATAATAAAATAAAATTAATTTAATTACAACATCTAAATAACCTACATTGATGATAATAATAATGAAACTTTTATTTACAAATTTTATTTTTTTATTCAACCTTCAACTTTTTTTTATTGTTTCAATTTATTTTATATCAACTATTTTCTTCAAACTGTAATAAAATTTTATATTTTTTCCCATTTGTGCAAATGTTCTTCATTTCCTAACTTTGTCTCTATTCAGAAACCATTTCCTTTCATAATTACTTTTAATCCATTTTCACATGTTCAACATATTTCTCTTCATAGTCATATGTATTCATTATAAATCATCATAAATAATTATTTTCATACCCAATACTTACTTTATAAATATTTCATATCCTTATTTCATTTATAGTCCCTCATCTGACTGCAAAAAGTGACAAATAGTGTTTTTTGCTTGCTACTTGTAGTTGGATACAGGAGAGGGGGTGAACAACATGTAATATGTCCCAATGGTGGGAGCTGTCATGTATCCTACAAATTCAAAGCAAGCTTGCCTATCGGATGGATTTTTCGTTTTTCGATGACAATGAAATAATATGCTTCTGAACGTCTAAAACGATAAAAAAATTCTTTTCAAGCACTTTTTGGCATATAGTGTAGGGATTTCGCTACATTGGAAATAGATTACAGAAAATGTTTGCAAAGGGATTTTTTTTATTGTTATAGTAAATTATTTCATTGCTAGTAAAAAAAATCCATCAATAAGCAACATTATTTTGAATTTCACAGGTTACAAGACAGCTCCCACCACTGGCACATGTTGTTCGCCCTCCCAATTAAAAAATAGCAAGCAAAAAACACTACATACCACTTTTTGAAGTCAGATGAGGGACTTTTTTTCTCCCATTTAAACCATTTTCTTTCAGAACCATTTTACATTATTCACATTCTTGCAATTCGTCTTTCAAAATAATCTCTTCTTGAACACAAATTATATTCTTCCTTCGTTTGAATATATTATCCCTTATTTCTCATTTCTCTAAAATACCTATAATCACTATCTTTTATTCTTTTAATTTAAATTTCTACATATATTCCCTAATTTACTTCACTTATGTGCTATTTAGCTATCCTTTATACTATTTTCAATTCATTTTCCATTTACTGTTCTTCTTTCTATTTTAAAATTTTTCCATCCCTATTTTAAATGTATAATTTTCTTTCATTTTAGTCCTAATTATTTCTTTTTCCGATAATCTTCTATTTTTCACCTGCCATATATTGTCAATATTTCGTTTTGGCACTAACTTTATTTTTTATACTTTTATATTTTTACTTTTATTTCCTGTTTTTCTTTATCTTCTTACTTTTATTTCCTGTTTTCCTTTATCTTCTTACTTTTTTATTAAATTATTTTTTTGTTTATTTTGCTTTTATCTTCCTTATTGTATCTTCTTTAATTGTTCTCTTCTCTGACGCTGTCTTTCTCATTCCAAACTTTTATTCTCTATCTGTTATCTGTCCCTCTGCTGCTCACGATGTCTATCTATTCTTAGTTTGATTCACTCTTCCTCCTAATTTGTTTCTAACGCTTCTGCTGTCTCTATAATTATTCTTTTTACCTGGTTTTTATATTGTTTATTTCTTAAAAATCTTTCTGACAAAACCCTTTAAACCTTTTAAAATTCCCCATCTGACATTTCTTTTCAAAGTCATCGATCTTTCCAATTTATAATTTCAGATCCATCAAACATTGATTAACCCATTTTCCAAAAAATAAAATACATCATTAAATTTTAATTTTGAACACAAATATACCATATCAATATTATTTTCTTGTGTGTAGGTTTGGACGGTGAAACGTTCTTCCTCTACGTCTTCTTAGCTGCTGGAGTAGTTTTGTTGCTGGTTATTGGACAGCAAACCCTTTTATCAGTGGGAAAGAAACGCAGTAGCAGTAGTAGCGGAAGCAGCAGCAGGAAATCTGCACCAGTAGAGACTGGAACCAGTAATCCCAACAACGTAGATTATGATTGGCTCCCTAAACAGACTCTAGCTAATTTAAGTAAGTTCTTCAATTTTTGGCGCATGTCTGTACTAATACAATTTAAATTATAGATAAGGAAAAACTATCGAAATCGCCAAAGAGCAAACCAGTAAGTCCACGACAAAGGAAAGTGAAACGTACCACGGGTTCGGAATAAAATTTAGGGATCAGTGACTGAATTTTTTTCATTTCATCATTTATTTCTATTTCATCCGAATAAAAGACCATTCATCTGAAGTTTGCTTGCAATTTTTTTCTCGAGAAATTCGTTAAGCTGGCCATTTTTTGTCTTCTTAAGAAAGGAACTGAATATGACACTTTATGAGGTATTTAAACGTAAATGATTAAATTTTAACACTTCTGTAAATAAACCTTCGTTTTGCGACATTTTAATGAGAAATGTCAATTGTCTGTCAAAATAGTTAAGGATTGATGACTACTCAAAAAAAAAAATTTTTTATTTACATCGACCAGTTGTCAAATTTTGAAGTTATTGTCAGTTTTTTTAAACTTATTTATTTGTTTTGTTATTTATATTACTTGAATAGAGAAATTCTGACTGGTGACATCAGTTTTTGACAGTTGTAATAAAATGTTTCCTTTTATTTTGTTTAAAAAATAAAATTATGAATTGTATGTCAAATTTCAACAACTAGGCATGGAATTATGAAAGTTTTGAAAATGATACAGCTAAATGACAATTTTGACTGTAAATTTTCATTTAACTATCTCATAGTTTATTGATATTTTTTGAAAAATGGTCAGTTGTTTTGAATTTTCGATTTATTTATGGATTTTTATATTATTTTTTTCGATGTGTTGTGAATTTTCCTCAGTTGTTATATATTTGCAATAAATTAATATAATATATTATGATATCGATTATTCAAATTACACCATAATGGTGCTTCAGAAAACTATTAAAGCGTAATTTGATTTGTAATTGTGTTTTTTTTTTTAACTTTTTCCTATTTATTCGCCTCTTTTTCTAAGATATATTTAATGAATTTATAGGGGATGGGTTGGCTCAGTGATTAGAGTCCAGCTTTTTTGAATTTGAAGGGATCAGGTTCGAATCACACTGGTGGCACATATTGTTATTTAATTTAATAAATAATAAGTTTAATGCATAGGTAGGATTCCCCACTTGACCATTCACTTTTGGATTCTAGTTAACTGATGATTCTAAAGTGGCGCTGAGAAACAGTAACAACACTAACACAGAACACGAGGTTAATAACCTAAGTAGTTGATGCCAATAATAACATCAAACTAAAAAATTAAATAGAATGATACGTTTTATAGGCAACCAATTCAGCACTGTCCTGTATTCTTTGTTGCCTAACCATTTTAATGGGAACTTATTCTGTCTATACGTTTTATTTTATTTTTTCATTGGGTAATAAAACATTTTTTAAATGGGAGAGGACTATGCTTATATCCACAATGTGGTTCGATCGTTCCTTCTGCAGAGCCGGATTACCCCATAGGCTATAGCTTTCGGGCCCAAGACTTGCGGGGGCCTTTGAACTATTTAAATCGATAAATAAAATAAAAGAAAACTGAGAAACTAGCCTACTATTTATTCAATGTTATATAGTATTTAATATGGGGTACAACAAAGAAGATTGGCAGAAATTTCAATGGAAATTATTTAGGACTTTTGTAGTTATTAAAACAATTTCATAATTTTTAGTATATATAGATGTACATTATAGTTTAGTTTCCTTAGTATGTCAGTAGTTATCATATTATGTCCAGGTACTGCAGTTTTACTGTTGTGTACAATCTCGAAGTAGGCTTATTCCTCGATTTTCCAGGTCGGCCTAAATCATCAATACTTTCCCCAGAATGGAAACACGCAATATTAATAGCCATCCCTAAACCTAATACCCAGCATAAGGAAGTTGAAAACTACAGACCAATAAGTCTCCTCCCTGCAATTGGAAAACAATTAAAAAATGTGGGAATAAGATACCGAAATACCAATTCGGTTTTGTAGAAAGAAGGTCAACCACCCCTCCAATCACAATCCTAACATCAAAGGCACAAACATCTAACCTATGTGGAGAAAAAAGTGCAACAGTGTTCTTGGACATAAATAAAGCCTTTGATAGTGTATGGCATAAAGGATTACTGTACAAGTTATGGCTAATGAGCGGTCCAATATTTATAATCTACCTGATCAACGACTTCTTGAGAGGAAGATCAATTGAGGTTAAGGTTTACGTTCGCCAATTCGGAATGTACGAAATGAAAATCTTACCTCGGAAGTGTAGTGCGGCAAGGGACGTTTGGGAGATAACAAGGTCCCGCCTACCGATACCTGCGCTTGTTATACTTTTGAAACCAGAGCCGCACTAGTCTACGTGGCGTAGGCCACAATTTGCAAATATTTATACAACTCATAATAAATATAACGTGGGCGTACAAAAAAAATCAACAAATTCCAAATATATACTTTTTAAAAAAGTAGATTTTAATATATTTTCAATATTTATTAGGGAGTGAAAAATAAAATAAAAATTAACAATTATTATTATTATTATTATTATTATTGAATTGACCGTAGATATGGACTTTGTTAATTTTTTGTTTTAATAAAATATAATCTATACTGGACTCAATCGCTTCAGTTACATGAATTTGCAAAAAATAGACGCCCACAATATATTGAAAGTGCGTAATTATATATTTAAAAATAAATATATATTGTAGGAATATAATTATACAGGGTGTTTATTAATTGAGTGACAATACTTAGGAATGTGAATCCTTGGGTGATGTCGTAAACCTCTTAATTTTTTAACTACAGGGTGTTACAGTATGAAAAGTTATTTTTTTCTTAAAACTGTAACACCCTGTAACTCAAAAATTAAGAGGATTACGGCATATATTAAATTACCCAAGGATTCACACCCCATAAGTATCGGCATTTAATTATTAACCTCCCTGTATAAGGATTTAACAACATTTAAATGCTTTTATGAATAAATGGAAGTAGAATTTATTATTTTTATTAAGAAAAATATAAACATAGCCTACAATCTAATCTTTTTCCATTGCAATGACATTTATAATCTAGCAGTCTACTAAGATTCCTCAAGTGCTGATTTCTTGAATATCGAGAATCTACAAGTTCTGGCAAAATACAATGAACATAAAACTTTTTAAGTTTATTCTCCATTTTGTTTTTCCAAAAAGTGTCGTCTTTGGGTATTTTCTCGGTTAATAAACCTTGTGGAGTCCATATGACAAATAAACAATATTCTCGGTTTGTCACTCGTAACTGGCTTTGTACTTGATAGTAATAGTTATTATTTTTTTTCAATTCCATAACTCCATCAGGTTTGATTACCGCAAATTTTATGAGCCCTTTTTCTATTCCCTCTTGTGGCGTATAATCTTTACTATTATACGGACATTTTATTTCTATTAGACCATCTTCTTCTATTAGGCCATCCGGACTTGCGGCAATAAAAGGCAAGGTTTTATCAATAAAAAGACCACACTTTTTAATGTCTTTCCCAATACTCTGAGCCACAGTTTTTGTTGCTACATCTTCATTGGATTTCCCATACTTGGTGGCTGTATTTCCCTTAAAAGGTTTGTACAATATGTTTATGACATTATTTTCGCAATTTGTGTCTTCTCGCATTTTGCTTATTGCTCCATGCCATGAAGCTGTTAGACGTATTCTTCGTTCAGCATACCAAAGTGCACAATTTTGTTCTATCGTAGCTTGTTCCAAATCGTTTATTTCTGATTGTGTTTTATCTAGTTTCTTCAAAAACGCATGCATCTTTTCTTCCAATTCTAACAGCGAAATATCGGAAATATTAGAACATCCATAGTCTAATTCTTCTTTATTACCCTTTTTTGATCGTTTTTCATACCTCTTGTAGGTTTTTAGTCTCTTTACCGTCATCTCATTTTCTTTGATCTTTTTTTTTATATATTTCATCGTGTAAGTTCCAGTTGGCTTCCCTTATCTTATTTTGCAACATTTCATGTAAAGTTCTTCCGTCATTAACACTTTTAACAGCAGCATGGCATCTTGCATTGTAAGATCCTCTGGAACAGTAGGATATACGCTTCCCACCTATGTACTTTGCAACGACAGCATTAAAATTTTCTGCGAAATTTGTGCTGACGTCATAAATAAGGCTGTAGCTTCCCAGATAGCACAGATACGTCTTATGGACGTTCTAAAAACGTCCTGCTTGGACATTCAGGACATCCTTAAAACGTCCATTTCACGGCCGTGGACGTCTTATGGACGTATTTGGAACGTCCATTGTTAATAATCAGGATGTCTTAAGAACGTCCATTTAAGGACATTCTATGGACATTTTCAAAAGCTCAAATGGGGAATAATAAGATGTAAGGAAATTAGTGAAAATAATGAATAATTTAAAAAAATTTATTTGGAAGCAAATAACCTATAAATAGTGAAATTATTAAAACTTTTTCGTCAAATTCATCCCATCTCTCCTCTACTTTGCTCTTATCAATCATGCCTGGATTGAAAGCAGTTCTTTTTTTTTCTTCTTGATTTGGCCATATTTGCCTTCCCAGTTGAACCTGAAAATAGGAATCTGTTTGTTTAAGTTTGCCTTGCTAGACAGTATGAATTCACTAACCTTTTAGCTTTGTAGTATTCACTGGAAAACTCCTCTACTTTGCACTTTTCAACCATGCCTGCATTGACATCAGTTTTTTTTTCTTGATTTAGTCATATTTGCCTTCTCAGTTAAACCTGAAAATAATTTAATCGCTTATTCAAAATAAAAGGCAGATCAATATGAAAATCCAATCTGTTGGTTTAAGTTTGCCCTGCTAGACATTATGTATTCACTAACCTTTTCGCTATGTAGTATTCACTTAAAAACTCCTCTACTTTGCTCTTTTCAACCATGCCTGGATTGACCGCAGTCAGTTTTTATCTTGATTTGGTTATAATTGCCTTCTCAACTGAATCTGAAAATAATTTAATCGCTTATTCAAAATAAAAGGCATATCAAAATTAAAATCTAATCTGTTTGTTTCAGTTTGCCTTGCTAGACATTATAAATTCACTAACCTTTTAGCTTTGAAAAACTTTCACCTTTCTCAGATATAAAAATGGTACAAATGGCGGAATGATAGAACTTATACTCGTATAATATGTATATACCATCGAATCATGAACATTGAACACTTTTTTTTAATAAAACCTGAGCCCTGGGAATATTTCACTTCAGTGCTTGAATCTGAATCATATCTTAATAAATAAAAATAAAAAGTCACTTGTCAATAATGTCACTTTCTTGCAAAAGATCTTCTTCGTTTTTGTCTATTTCGCCTTCATTCAATTGGATATTGGGACAATGCCATCTTTAATAATTATTTATATTCTCATTTATATATGTTTTTTGTATAATATAACCAAATAATAATACAATGCGAATGTGAATCCATGGAAATATAGTAAAGTACGTACAATTCACGTTTTGCGGATATCTATTTCTTGACGTCCAGAGGATTTACTAAACTGGACATACTTAAAACGTCCATAATAGGTCCCGGATGTACAGACGTTAAATGGACATGTATTGGACGTCCTTAGGACGTCCTGTGCTATCTGGGTTTGGTCTGCAAAGTTTTGTAATTCTTTACAAATATCAATCCAAAGTCCATTTTCTTTTAAAGTGTTAATTATTGTATTGTCTGATGGGTTATTGCCAGAACAAAAATATTGGTCACAATTTGTGTGATTACCGAAAACATGTTTTGGTGTGTTTAAAACATCTTTTTTTATTCTTTTTATTTTGTATTGAAACGCAATATCAGGTTCATTTTTTCTATATCTTATAGCTTGTCTTATTGCAGCTTCTATTCTGCAAATGTTCCGTTCCAAAATTTTTCTGTCTGCTACTGGAACAGGTCCTACATTGTTATTACTTTTTTTCACTAGCAATCTTAAGTCATTTCCAATATTGCGTTTTAAATGATTCGAACAATTTATTTTCTGCACTACGGTCATCGGTCCATAAGGCATTTTGCTATTTACAGTATTTATTACAGAGCTGTCTCGATCTCCTATTAGATGGGTATATTTTATGCCATGCATTTCTAGGCTGCAACAAAATCCCTCTGCAATTATATCAGACTCCATAGCACCTAAAAAATTATTATAAAATGTTTATAAAGACATTTAGAAGAATTTTTTTTTTTATAAGTTGGAATTTTATTAAAAGTAGTGTTTTCCCAGTGATCGAAATTCGACCATAATTATAATTTTAAAGGACATGTGCTTTACAAAGGACATGTGCCGAATAAAAGGAAATTTTAAACTTTAAAAAGTCACAAGGACAACTTGATTGAAAAAAGGACTGTCCTTTTCAAAAAAGGGCAGGTGGGTGGCAGAAGACTGATTGGCCTGTGGACCTTTCCAATATAGCAGCAGATGATGGCGAATGATCCATATTATGTTGCGTCAAAATAATCGGTTTTCTCACTCCGATTTAGAGATGGAATGATTTAGGTTTTGGATTCACAACAAATGCACTTTTATCAATGACTAGTTGGGGATGTGATAGTAACCTATTTGGATGCTTTATTTACTCTGCTTTAAAGTAATCTTAGGCCGATACTGTAGTTGACCTAAAAGTCAACCTGAAGAAATAATTATTAATTTTATTTTAACAAATACCTGAAAAATGTACTATACAGTAATTTCGACTATAAACCACCAATTTAAAAGGTTATTTTAATAATTAGGTTGTCTACTTATTGTCTTTGTCATTATTCTTGAGAATTTCGGCCATTTTAAAAAATTATATTAAAAATTCATTAATCATTACAATGGTAAACTTAATAATTATCTAGTGATATAGATAGAGCTATAAATGAATGTCAAAAATAATAGATAATATCGTAACTCTTTCGTTTTTTCTCGTAAAGTCAAACGTTTAACTCCATCAGGTTTCAGGTAAATTGAGTTGTCGTCACACTTTAAATAAAAATTAACACTTTTTGTTGAAATTTACCAATAAATAGCATTTCTAAAAATAGGATGACTTAAATATGTTATATTTACCTACAGGTAAATTTATAATAAAACAAGTTATTAATTATTCTTTAAATATGTATAGTTAACTAACATGTCGTAAACTTTAAGGTAATTCAACTTAGTCAAAAGCTATTTGTAAAATACGTATTTCCATAGTCGTATTAACTTTTAAGTCGAATTAGCGCAATACGCCATATTTTGAAGTAGGATTTCAAAATTCAAATTTTTAAAATTAACTTTAACTAGAAAAAACGTATGAAAATTACAAAAAAAACATTGATTTTCTAAAATGATACACGGCAAATAGTTTTAGCTCATAATATAATTTTTTTACATCACATTTTTTCTCATTGAGTATTTTGGAGGGGCATTGTTATTTTTCAAGGTAGAACTGTTAACATGCGCGACAAAATTTCCTTCGCATTAATTTCAATAAGCGTAACCTCTATTGATTAGTCGCAATTTCATTACATATATTTTTGTTACCGACATTTATTTATTTTCAATCTTTGCTGTGAATTCAGTATATGTTTTAGTTATGTTGGTCACTTTCTACAATATGTTTATTTCTTTACATAAAAATACAAAATAAGTATAAAATTTTACTTTTTGTGCACTTTTGAGAGTCATTCGTCATCTGAAAATATTTGTAGTTTCTACTTAAAGCTAGTTAACGTCGAATTGACGTTATAGTGACGTCACATTTCCATAGACAAGTGTTACTAACCAAACATACTGGGCAACTACAATATGGATTTAGACGTAAATCTACCTATTTTGGTCCATAAATTTCGACGTCATCTTATTCTCCACTTATATCGAATCCACGTCGACCCAATGTAAATTTTCCATAAATATAGTTAAATCTAATTTTGCGACCAAATTTTTTATATACAGTACTTATTACTTTGTATTAGGCATAGCCGTGCTTTCACAGCGAGCATGTGGCAACTACGATATCCCCGCTATCGCTATGCTCTCTAACTTCGGTTCGACTAATATCCCACCACCATAAGATAAGCGATCGATACGCCCTCTACTGTAAACTAAAAGTTGTGGCATTTGACACTTTGACCTGTGTTCTGTCAAGTCAAACCCAGCTAGCACAAAAACATCCCATCTACGTTAATAAGCTGCAATTTTAGGCTCTTTAAGCTCACATGCAATGTACTTTTAATGTAACCCTAATATCCCTGCAACCACCGAATGTCCGCAACGGCAAGACTTTTATAGCACATCTCACAGAAGTTAAAAAGTGAAGTTCGGAAAACATCACACTAGCACTTTTACGGTACTTACCCTGAAAGTTGCTCTGAAACTTTCTATAGATGTTATAATGTGAATTAGCTCTACTGCATTATACAGTGTGTCCACGGATGGACTTAACTATACTTGTGAAAATATTTATTTTAAATTAAAAAAGTAATTCTTCATAATTTACTTGTTAAATAAATTCGATTCACATTAAGAAATTATGAAAAATAACTTTTTTTAATTTAAAATAAATATTTTTACAAGTATAATTAAGTCCATCCATGGACACACTATATTGTTCTTTGTGTAATGTAATACGGAGAGGCTGAAATTGAGGTATAGTAAAAACTCAATCGAGACATGGAATCTTCAAATAAAACAAAATATTTATATAAATTTATTATTAAAATGTTCTTAATCAAGTAGTAATATCACAAAAGTAGAGGTAGGTATATCACAAATGCAGTTACACATGTATAGTAGAAGCCACCTATAAAGCACTGAACGATTGGACAAAATTTGCTTAATAGTAATAATAAGGTATCAATATTGCAAAGGTTCACTAGAAACTTAAACAGTGAACAATTGTACAAAAGTATATTTATATAAGGTACGTTTCAAGATGGCAATTGTATGATGCAAAAAAACTAGATCTGTGAATAATAGATGATTGCAACAATGACTTAGGTATATATCATGAGATAGCTGAGGTTCCAGATTGCTTACCTGTACTCACAGAGATATATCATCTTTTTAAAATCAAACCTTTTAACTTTTTTTTTTGTATAGATATTTATATATTTTTATTTTGTTAGTTTATTATTTATACAAAGGTGAACAAAAATTATTTTATTCTAACTACATATTGAATAAAAAAGAGATTGACCTACTTGTTTAACTATTATTGAAGGAAATTATATAGAAAGTAAAAAAATATACTCAAGTTTAAATCATTGCACTTATTTTTAGGTAATTTTGTCTTTAAATAAAACCTCTAATTTTTTTTTTTAGAATTTCACACATTTTATGCATAATTATTATGGATTTCCAAGTTAGTATGAAGATTTTATAAAAAAAAACAACTCATGTTTTTTAGCTGATGTATGCTCGAGGGCATCTTCTGTGATTTTTCTCAAATTTTCTTCTAGTTTGGCACTTGCTTGAATCTGATGTTGTTTTTTTTTTTAATATAGACGTACCATGTAGATTCACTTTTTATAAAACTTCAGATGTCATATAGCTATTCTTCTTTAGACAAGTCTGTAGTATTTATTTTGCTTCTAAAATTCTTAGAATGTTTTCAGGTACAAAGGAAATCTAAAATACAATATTTTTAAAATGTATTTTTAGTTCGATTAAGTATATTATTACCCAGAAGTTTGCTACATTCTTAGTAAAGTGGAATCACATATTGTGGATTTTGTTTCTTGTAAAAGAAGGGCCCCTAAATCTGTGATAAGTTCAACCTCTCCATGCTCCCCTAAAATCACATACCAATAGTGTTATTTTATTTTAGGCCTTTATTTATCATTTACTGTAATTATCTTATGAATAATTATGTATATAATAACTTAGTGGGTCTTTTGTTGAACTGAAATATTACCTAAAACACACATGTTAGCGACATGCATAGGAAATCTCAATTTATATAGCTATGATTCACTTGCAGCCCCTTGCTGAGGCTTTGGCACCTCCAGAAGCCATCATTAGTTATTACCGCATCCTGAACGATCACCAGTTTGATTGCAGTAAGATTTATAACTTCTCAGCCACAAGTAGTTCTCCAAATTTAGAAGTAGTGGCTCGTTTTGATAAATTCCTAAAATAATTCCTAAGATAAACTTGAAAAATTAAACATGTAAACTCACCTGTGCACCTTCTAGTACTAAAAGGGGGACCATAAGATAAATTGTATCGTATCGTTAATACCATCAACACATTAACAGCTTTAATAACCATTTGTAGGGGATTATAAACCACAGGATAAATTGTGCATAAGCTAAAAGAGATATATCAAATCACAGTTAGATATACTTTAATTAATCCCTTCACTCTCCGAATCATTAAATTTTAAGAGCCAGCTAGGGAAAAAGGAATTACTGCCACCACTTACATCCTTAAATAGGCCAGTAATGTGGCAACTTAGTTTTGTATCTCTTTCATAAGGTATTTCAAGTATTTTTAGAGGTCCTCATTTTATAATTTCATAAACCAAGTCCTTCTATCTAGCTTCTAACAAAGTTATCAGATATTTCCGGACATTTTTATAATTTTATAAACCAACTCCAAGTCGAGAACTACAAAAATATGATCCAAATATTCCCGGATATTTTGATAAAATTTACAACAGGCATTGTAATCTAAAACGAAGAAAATGGTTCAGAAAATAGTTTTCTATTTTATAGAGGATTCTTACCACTTCTACTCAATGTTTTTAATAATAATTATAAAAGAAATTCTGCAAATTAAAAAAAAACAAACATGACATATGAGAAGAAAAATTGGCAAGTGACAATTGACATAAACAGTTCTTGTTCTTTTTAGCAAATTACTTTATTACGTTGTCTTAACATAACAGGTAGGTTAACTAGGTAAATAACAAATAGAAGTTTTGCGAGGTTTTGATTTCCTTCAACAACTTCTCATGAACGTTGCATTTACGTTGTATAGAAATGTTATTACGTTCCCTTAATGCAACATCGCCGAAAGTCTTGGCAACGTTATGTGCTAGCTGGGAAGTTTATAGCTTAAAAGAATCAGTTCGCTTACTCGGACTAATTGGATGTTCCAAAATAACATCCACTCCAGGGATACAAATTTAGGATGCGCAGAAGACTGCCGTTTGAATATAAGCGGTTGTCATATATTGTATTAGGCATTCCAAACTAATGAACTGCCAGTGGGAAGATTTGATATATCCAAGGGTTGCGACATACGATGTATTCTGTTTACAATACGTAAAATCATGAATAATGGATTACATTTAAATATTTTATGTCAAACACAATAAAAATAAGATACAGTTTTTCATAAATTGGCAGGCTTTGTGACTATTATTTCGAATAAAAAAAACGTTCAAGATGCAAGACTATGTCTCTACCCCCTTAGATATACCAGACCTTCTCACTGACAGGTCGTTGGAATGCTTAATTGGTAATAGTAAGAGAGCCCACTGCAAATTACGACCGCCATCTGATAACAAAATAAAATATGCTCCAAAGACATGTAACAGCATTGTACCCCACATAGCACACGGACGTCTTATATGGACGTCTAAAAGACGTCCTTCAGGGACATAAAGGACGTCCGAGGGACGTCCTCTTTTGGTACCGGGACGTCAATCGGACGTCCCTTGGACGTTCTAATGTCCCGTTTTTGTCCATCTTAGGGACGTCCATGGGACATCCGAAAAGGACGTCCTAGGGACGTAAATCAGACGTCCGAGGGACGATATTTGACCATAATCCATAAATGGTAATAATAACAAAAATGTTAACAATAAAAGGGCTTTATTTAACAACTTTTATCCTGAAAAAACTAGCTAGAGTTAAACGTTTTCAGTTTACAAAAAAAAAAAAAACAGGAATCAATTAAATTTAACACACAGCGCTGGTAAGATGAAATCTTTGGGTCCTACTTATAGCTTGTGTCGACATAACTGAGTTTGATCATTTTTTTCCAAATTAGTTTTGTTCCAACTTTCCGCCATTAAGGTATTTTCTTTCCGCCAGCGGCTACCGCTAATATACATCACTTATTCTCACCACAAAACACTCATTTCACTTTATAACCACTTTATCACCAACATCAAAAAGATTACAAATAACACTATTTAACCTTCTTTTTTCTTCATTAATCTAACTCACTTATATAAGTTAATTATTTAATGCCGAAAACTGTAGCTGTTGTTGTTCATTTGAAAATAAATGATAGGTTAGGTTTTCTGTCCTCGTACTCTTACAAAAACAAAACGTTGAATTTCAAGTTATCGATTGAAAGACCAACCATGCTAGACCAAATTGCACCTGTGCCAATCTGTAATCCACAGCAAAGTGGTTAAAAAAATTATTTTATATTCAAAAAATTAAATAAGACATGACAGCGATAATTGTGTTTTCTCTGAAAATTACAATCCTAATTCATTGTGAATTATTAATATTTTTACCTAACTTTGGCAGAGATAGTCAATAATAATTATAAACTTTTGTTAGACAATTCTTTTAAACCATAATCATAGTAGTTTTTTTGTCGTTTCTATGACAACCTGTAAAAATGAATCATAACAATAGGCATACAAATAAATTTTTAAATCAGCAAAAATTGATTCATATTTTTAATGATTTTTACCTGCTAATCGTGTGTAGATGTTTTTGTGTGATATTAAGAGGAAGAAAATGTTTCCCGTTAACGATATATATCAAGATATATTTGAATATGTTATTATCTGGAAAACTTTAAGGGCAAACAAAATTAGCGCTGTCATGCCTTATGTAATTTTTTTATCATAATATATATTTTTTTAACATTTTGCTCAGGATTGGGATTGTCACAGGTGCCATTCGGTAAAGTACAATGTTTTTACAAGCTTTTGGGGTATATTTTATTTCATTATCAGATGGAGGTAAAAATTTACAGTAGGCCCTTGGTCTATTGTGATTTGATTCTGTATGCGCCAGGGATACAAATCCGAGTTGCGCAATGTATAAACTGGAACATTGAGATCAAAAGTGCCGACGCAGAGTGAGCGAACTGATTCTTTTAAGCTATAAACTGTGGTCAAGTTTTGTTTATCAGGTCATGTCAATAAATGTTATTTTAAAATCTAACAAGTATTTTGTTTAAAATATCTTAATTATTAATAAGCTAATGCTTTAAATTTTTACCATATATATTAAAATATATTATTTGGACTATAAGTGGAATATCAGTGAAAAACACACTTGTTGTGTGCCTCAATGCAGCCCTAAAAAAAATGAACCCTTTACATTTCGTCTGCTTCCTAAAGTTTGTAAATGTAGGGTAATTTTTATAAAATGCAAGTGGAAATTCTGAACTTGTGGATGCAAGAAATGCATATTTACAAAAGTTGAAAATTGAGAAGCCTAGAGGTAATATAGATTTATTTTTCTATTGAATGTTTTTATTTTACCTTTTTTGTGTTGTAGATGCCTCATCCAAAGTGAAAATAAATTTAAAAAAAAATCGCTGTGCCTTCCTGCCAGTTTTTAAATAAATGTTTGACGATTCTGTACGATAAACTTGAAAATCAAATATTGAGAGAACAAAAAGAAGATCCAAATTAAAAAAGTTCAGTCAGTGTTAAATGTGATAGTGAGAATAAACAAGTTATAGTTGAGAGTGATTTGTTTCAAGATAGCCTAGCTACTTACACCAAACAAGACATAGAAGTTGCAAATACTATTTTTCAAGTATATTTACATTAGTGTACAAGCAGGCCCATGACACTCCCTGGGCGGGAAAAAGACACGCAGCTTTTACTGCGCTGACGTTTTCGGGATATAACCTATCACTTGTCATAAATCCGGTTAAAAACTCGCTACCATGCGCAGGCAATCCATATTTCGTACACAAATACAAACTTTTGTTTACATTTTATCGAAGTAGTTTTTGTAATACATTCACAGCTTAAAAACGGAAAATTTGTTGTTTTGATAGTGAATTTAGATCAAAAATACCCCAAATACACTTTAGTGTGTGTTTTATCCTTATTGTTACGTATTATTGCTCGTTTTATTTGAGGACATTGGAATAAATAGAGTACTAGAAGTAATCAAGCTAAAAAGGTGTCTTATAAGAAGAAAATACATTGCATTCGACTGATTTATGTTTAATATGTTTTCGTAAAGTATTTCCAACATGCTAGTTCCTTGAATGGTTGTAAATTGTAAGTGTATAAGTGATAGAAACTGATCTAGTGCTTTGTGCTTTGTTTTTTTGTGTTGGTGTCCCAGCCCAGCATTCCTAGCCAGCAGTAGTAGCAAAAACATTAACATTGTCTACATTCAACCCGTTTACATGTACATGATTTATCAGCTAAAAGCAGAATACAATAGTTCTATGCAAAATGTAAACAACACTACAAGGAAAATTGCTCATGTATAAATTCAACAATTAAATCAAAATATATATTATTTTTAAAGGACTTATATCAACTATTATGTTAATTTTAAATATTATAATATAAATATTTGTAACAAAATAATAGTTGTGTATTAATAAATCTGTTACTACTCCAAAAAATATATTGTTTATTGATTATCAGGTATCAAAAATGATATGTTTCTTATTATAATTGTAAATAAAAACAACACTTTTTATCCGTCCATTTAACACTTACAAACATATGAATATTTTAAGTTGTAAGGATCCATAGCCTTTTAATTTTTTACATTAGACACAAGACCTGTGATGTAACATTAAATCGTGAATATGAGATAAAGGATTTTGGAGTTGTCTTTCAGTCTAATTTGAAGTTTATTAACCATTTCTTACACATAACTAAAATAACAATAAAAGCTTTGGGTTTTTAAATCAGAAATACAAAAAAAAATTAGAATTACCACCAAAATCAGATTATATAATGCCTTACTAAGACCCCATCTTGAGTATGTTTCACAAATATGGATGCCCTTGAAAGCCACACATATTGATCATATTGAAAAAGTACAAAAACTATTTTTACCGTACCTTTATGCCATAAAAAATACTTGTACCTTTATAAGATCTCATATAAAACTATGCTCTATAGTTTTAAGATTAAATCTCTTTTACAAAGAAGAAAGCAACAGGCTGTGATATATTTTGTACTCTATTTTAAATAATATTAAGTACAAAGATTGTGATTTGATTGACTATATAAATTTTAATGTGGCAAAGATTAATCTAAGAATCCCAAGTAACAAAAAATTATTTAGTTTAGATCCAAGTAGTATATTTCCTTTTAACAAGATAATGGCTGTTTCCAATGAGTTTTTTAGCGAGGTCCAAATAGATATCTTTAATGTTAGCCTAAGAAAGTTGAGGACTGTACTAAATTAAGTTCACTAGATATAAAGGTTTGTTTTGTTTATAAAGTTCTTGTTACTTAACTCTACATGTAACTACTATTAATTTTTTATAGTATCCAATAAATAAATTATACCTTATGGCTGCTTTCAAACAATTCTGTGTGTAGTCACTCAGTTTAAAGTTAATTTTAAATTAATGAGTTTAATAAGAATGTCAAATAGTGATATGTATAGTGTCTATGAATTTGCTGTGTGTAGTAAATGGCAAATAAACATAACTTTGATATTTTTATTACAAGTGTAAAAACTACGCAAACCATATACATATAGTTCCCATTTTTAAATAAATTTATAATAAAAAGTAACGATTTTAGTCTGCCATACTTGAACTCATTCACTAAAACAAGTCACTGAGTATATATTTGTAAAAAAACTACAATAAATATGTCTCCATTATAAATTTTTATATTTAAAACTACATAGATTTTGCAGTAAGTACCTAAATAACGTATAGAATAAATTTCTACAACATAGAAAAGTTTTAGATTAGAGTAATTCTTAAGAAATAAAGCAAAACCTCTATTTTGTTACTCTAACCTTGTGTGTTATATATTTTCCTTGACAAGCTAACGTTATATTTTGAACTAAAAGTAATTAAACTTTTCACTAAAAAGTAATATTTCACATATATAAAAAAATTTTAAAACGGTTCTGCCTTCTCACATTTGCGAAGACTGCCCTGATATCTAGTCTATTTTCTTCTTCAAAGTAATTAAGTTGTTCAACCGTTTTCTATAAAGGTATCTCACATCTCGCTCATACACACAAATTTGAAAAGCAGCAGAACAAAAATTCAACTAACCAGGTATACCAAGACCGTGTAAAGAAAACTTTTCATATCCCGAAAACGTCAAGTGTCAACTAAAATTTCTACTTTTAAAGATCAAACGTGCCGCCTCAGAGTGCCAATACTGATTGGTATATATACTGGGGTACAAGTACATACCCCTAAAATTAAAACAATTTCAGATCTGACAAAGAGTTGTATTCATTCCTTGGCATTAATAACTTTAACATACTTACTGTACTAGAAAATAGAGTGAAATCAGCTGAAGTACTTCGGAAGATGGCCTATTGGGTATTGTAACTCAATAAAGAACGTTTATTATTATGTAAATATTGGCATATTTTGTTAACAGGAAAAATAAAAAATATTTCATTTTTATATTATTGCTTATAATAATGGCCTTTTTTACCAACAGACTCAACTATTCCATTACAAAATAATATAAAAAATATACAAAAATACATTATCAATGTACAATCACTCATTACAGAATGTAACTGTACACAATGACTAGTAAACTTAAGAATAAAAATAATTATTAAAAAGAGTATTCTCTCAAGTACAAACTCATTCATAAATTTCAAGCTGTACATTTTCATTTAATGTATTAAAGAAGAAATCACATGAGTTACTTATGTTATTAATTTAATAATAATTTATTCACACAATATCCAAACATTACAAACATCAATGCATTAAAAGGTGAGAATAAGAACACTTGCGAAGTGTCATACAACAATTGTTTGTAAGAGAATAAGTAATATGAATTAAATAATATATTATAAAAATATTAAGAATAAAAACTAGTACAAACTACAAATTAATGGATCAAACGACTTACCTGAAGGAAGTTCGATCCTAATTATGCGAGCATCCTTGTTAGTGGAAATAAAGATAACCATGTGTTACGCCGCTGACCCACATGTTTAGATTTAAAATTTTACGTCACTCTCTGCTCTGCAGAGATAACCTTCTGCTCTGTCTACAATACTCATTACCTGTTAAGGAGCCTAGGAGTTTGGGGTTAAAAATAATATAAATATGGTGGAGGTGGGACTTTATTTCCACTAACAAGGATGTTCGCATAATTAGGGTCGAACTTCCTTCAGTCGTTTGATCCGTTAATTATGCTTCACATCGTCGTTAGTGGAAATAAAGATAACCATGTAGTTGTTTAGAGGATGTTCTATTTTGCTTTCTACGTAAATGTATACAATAGAATATGCAAAAAAAAATATTACTATAAATTTCCCACAAAATTAACAATAATAATTAATAATAATACTAATGAATTAATCATAAATCAACGTAACAAAAAATATTGAATTTTAACAATCCAGTTTTATAGTTTTTTAATACTTTTGCGAACGTTGGTTTTACGTCTTAAAGGTCCTGAAGATCTGTGAGACTTTGTTTTTTTTCCTTTTTCCCCATAAAATAAAAATTGTTTTTGCCGAGCATAAATTGAGGTAATTCGTGGGGGAATAAAAATACTAATAAAGGCTGGGCTCGTTGTGGAGTCGAAGTTTTAGCATTTCGTCAATGAAAAATTTGTATATTGTTAGCTTCTACCTTGCCATTTTCAACTTTAATTATTAAGAAAGTCTATACCCGTTGGGCTGCAAGCATAAATAGGATGACCCTTTAAGAAATTTCCTAATATACATTTTCTTTTATTATTCAGGATTTCTATGATGAAAGTTAGGGAATATTTATAATGAGAGCTAGGGCAGAACTCTGGTCATAAGGAGTTCTAAATGAAGGGTTGCTGCAATGAATAACTAGGTTTAATGTTGACATGTACCGTGAAAAGCATTTTTTTTTAACATGGGATGGTCGAGTTTCCCATTTTGGTACAATCATTATCCCTTCTGCTTGGTCTTTCTAATTTTAGTACTTATACAAGAAATGCATCAGCTATGTAACAATCGAGTTCTGGCACACTTTAGATAAAAAAAACCCTTTTTTTATGATGAGTCATAGAGATTGTAAAGAGTCAACCATTCTATTACAATGTTTGAGACATTCATCACTAGATTTAGATGTAATAAGGAAATCATTAAGGTTATTTCCAAAAGCCTTAGTTGATGCACTACCGGTTTTAAAGTGTTTGCAAAAACATATGGAGCAAATGGTCAAACCAAATGTAAGACACTCAAATTCGTAAGTTATTTTCTTTTTTTTTTTAATACTTTCCTTATTTTTTATGTATTGAGATAAGATAAGAGGCATTTCATTTTTGACAAAATTGTCCTGTAACAAAATATTCTGGGCAGACCTGAGATCTTCCAGTTTGAAATGCGAGAATCTATATATTTGTTAAAGATGAATCTAGATGAATCATTTCATTTGGGTCTTAAAAAATATGAGAACCAAACTTATTTTCTTTAGCAAGCAAACACCTGTTATATTCTTTAGTACTTTTTTTTGTTACATGAAGTGTGTAGGTTAGTTTTTTCTCTAAGAAAAGACATCCTTTGGTGGAAGCTCTTTTGTGTTCTAAAGATTAATTTAAAACCTTTAACATATCTTAGGATCTTTTTATCATTAGTTAAGTTAGCCCACATGTTTTACAAATTTATTCAGTCTACCAGCAATCTCTCTTACCTTCATTTCCTTCTTTAATAACTCCTCCCCTCTCTGTTTTTCTGAATAGTTGTTTCGTCCTTTGGGTTTTTTTTCCTGCTCTTTCTCTGGCCTGGTTTTCTTCAGTCACTATTTAAAAGTAGGCGCCTGAAGTTTAAAGACTGATTGAAGTTATTGTTTGCTTTTAGTTGGTGTCTTTAAATTAAATTAATGTATGCTAGTTTTTTCAAATGCTTTGTCTGACTTCCATATTTCTACAAGATTCTTTCCAAAATGAAAAACCATCGATATCTGCTTTTTCTATCATATTTTTCACATTTGTGTTTAAAGACGGATATATAAGGTGCCTACGATGCATATATTCTATGGTAGATGTCTGATAATACTTTTGTTACATTTGCATTTGTTTTGATGCGTCTATTTCTGTTCCATCCAAGCCGAGCTTACAGAGGTTCAGCTAAACTTCCCATCACCTTTCAAGTTGGTCTTGCAGCATATATAAATAGCAGTCGGTTTTATTTGATAACGTGACTAGTCACTAAACTTTTTGGTTCGGTGTTTAAGTGAAAGTATTCCAGATTTTGATTTCGCAAAGAAACTTTCATATTTTGCCATTCTCCAAACCGTCTTGCAAATATTTTCCCAACTTTTTACCATTTTTTTTAAGGTGCAGGATTTACCCATACAGTAATATAATCAATGAGCTTTGCGTAGCATTTTTGCGTCCTTGCATTTTATAAGCATAATACCAGAGTTACTAGATATTTATTTGTCTATAATGCAGAATTTACATAGTACCTACATTCTGCTTCCAAACTTTTTTGAAGTTTACAAAGTAGCATTTTTCGCATTGCGGTTAGCCGGGCTAGCATCTTATAAGTATAAGATCAGATTTAGCACATAAAGCAGCCTCCCTTGTGCATTTATTTGTTTATAATGCAGAATTTTCATATGAAACATCTTTTGTGGCCAAAGTTTTGCGAAATTCACACATTAAGTAGAATTATTCGCGGTGCGGTTAGCTGAGCTAAGTATAAGATCAGAGTTAATACATAAAGTAGCCTTCTCTGTACATTTATTTTGCAATAATATGCCGAATATACACATTAAAATTTCCACATTAAGTAGCATTTTCCGTTAGCCGAGTTTGCAGTTTATAAGTATAAGAACAGAGTTAACACATAAAGTAGCCTTCTCTGTATATTTATTTGGCTTAAGTGCAGAATTTACATATAAAATAGTATCTTCTGGAGCCAAAGTTTTACAAATATTACAAATTAAGAGGCACTTTTCGCGTTGCAATTAGCAAAGTTTGCAGTTTATAAGTATGAGATCAGAGCTAATACATAAAGTAGCCTTCTCTGTAGATTTATTTCGCTTAAATGCAGAACTAACACATAAAATAGTATCTTTTTAACCAAAGTTTTAAAACATTTACACATCTTAATGTGTAATGCTTAATGCTACTTATAGCATTTTTCGAGCTGCGGTTAGCTGGGCTTGCATAATGTATTAGATCAGAGTTAACACATAAAGTAGCCTCCTCTGTATAGTTATTTATTATTTGCAGAATTTACACATAAAGTAGTATCTTCCGCCACAACATTTTTGCGAAATTTGCACATAAAGTCGCATTTTTCGCTCTGCATACGGCTTATATGAATGATGTATCTTCTGCATATTTATATGTCGTCTAAATTCGGAAATTTACAGTAAAGCAGTATCTTCTGCAAGCTAAAAATCAATTAAATTATGATGAAAACCATTCTCAAACCTGTACTAGTATAAGATCAGAGTTAACACATAAAGTAGCCTCCTTTGTACATGTCTGTCTATAATGCAGAATTTACACATAAAGTATTATCTGCCCTTATCAAATTTTTGCGAAATTTGCACATTAAGTAGCATTTTTCGTTTTGCAGACGGATTTTATGAATGACTGCACCGTTAACACATAAAGTTGTGTCTTCTGTATATTTATTTATCGTCTGATGCAGAAATTTACACAAAAAGTAGTATCTTCTGCAAGCTAAAAATCAGTTAAATAAAAAGAAAAACATTTTCCTACTTATGGTCTGAATTCCTTCATTTCATTTTTAATTTATCGCATTTCTGAGACCATTTTCGTTTTAGATAGTTTTTATCCATGTTTTTATAATGGCTGGAATGTGGTCCGGTTTAAATGATGTGAATCACGCAACACAACAATCGGTAATGAGTAATCTAGACAGGCAGTGATAGAGAGTAAATTTTTAATCTGAACATGTGGGTCAGCGGCGTAACATAGGTATACTACATGGTTATTTTTATTTCCAACAAGGATGTGAAGCATAATTAATGATTTTTACCTACTAATCGTGGATAGATGTTTTTGTGCGATGTTAAGAGGAAAAAAATGTTTTTCTTTAACGATATATATCAAGATATATTTGAATGTTATTTTCTGGAAAACTTTAAGGGCAAACAAAATTAGCGCTGTCATGCTTTATGTGATTTTTTTAAAATAAAATAATTTTTTTAAGCCACTTTGCTCAGGATTGGGATTGGCACAGGGGGCATTTGGTAAAGTACAATGTTGTTACATGCTTTTGGGGTATATTTCATTTCGTTATCAGATTTAAAAATAATAGTATTTTTTTCACCTGAGACGTTTTTGGTAACAATTCTTGAATTGACACACACTTCTAATTTATTAAAGTCACAGTTTTATTAAACTTAATTTTTAATAAATACAATACACAATTAAAATTGTCACATGTTGATTTTTTAGAATTTGATAGCTTGATTGAAAAGTTGAAAACGTTGAAAATAGAGAATGAAATAGGTAGAGACGACGTAAACACTATTTTGTGATATGACAAGTGGAGGCACTTTGGGTCATATTTTGATTAATTGTAAGTAAATAATTTTATATTTGAAAATTGACGGAACGAAAATGTTTTTATATCATTTAAATCACTCTATTTTAAAAAAATGGCATTTATTATCACCAAAACTGACTAGCTTGAGTTTAACATATGTCGTAAAAGGGCAATGCAAAAGTGCAGACACTTTTAGTACCGTCATTGCATCTCTTTATCTATGAACATTTCTGAATGAATAGTTTACCCCTAATTTCATCCCTTACTGGAGGGGAGCAACCCTTTCGAAAATTTTAAATGGCATGGGGTGGTGAGTGATAGCTCATTTGAAAGGGGGTTTTATTCTCTATTCAACCATGCAAAAAATTTTAAAATTTGCTTCAATAATTCTCGACTAATTATTGTTTCAGAATAACGGAAATTAACGTAGCGCACTCATCCTTAGAATTAAAATTCGACCCTGCATGATATCGGTTTTGGTTCAGACGTGAAGTGACACTTTTTCCAATTAGATAAGGTCACTGTTAGTTAAGTTGCTTTCCTATTTGTGATGTTTTGTTATTTTTAAACATTAATAAATCAACACGTAATGCAGAAAATTTCAAAATTTTTTGCACGGTTGAATAGAGAATAAAACTCCCTTTCAAATGAGCTATCACTCACCACCCCATGCCATTCAAATTTATCGAAAGGGTTACTCCCCTCCAGTAAGGGATGAAATTAAGGGTACACTATTCATACAAAAATGTACATTGTAGAAATCAAAAATCGACGATTTTCCTAATAAGACTCCAGTAACGAGTTAGTTAGGGGGGTAAGATTTATGATGCTCACTGTATAGCGGAATCAGGATAGTACTCTAATATTTGAAGATTGCCGAAATAAACCTAGGGAAAGTAAATAAAAACAATAAATAATTGTAATAACTATTTTATTTTACAACTTTCTTAAACGTTTTAAGGTGTTAATTTCAATTTTTTTCTCTAAATAATACTCTAAGTTCTCAATAACTATTTGAGCTGGTATTATAAATTTCCTGGCACTTTTGTTTATACCGGTGACAGTTTAACAGTTGGCAATTTTTAACAATAGAAAATCACATAGTGGACCTTTATCGTCTTATAATACCAGCCCGTATTGCTCTACAAATGAAAATATTGCCTAAAAAAAAGCAAAAACCAAACTGTTTTACCACAACAAGAAAAAAATTTGTACTGCAAACGATCAACGGTATAATTAATGTTAAATTGAAAATACAGACGTAAAAAAGTTCGAAAACAACCACAACAACATTATTTAACAAAATTAAGAAAAAACGAATACATAATCATTCGTTGTAGTATAACAGCGCAAAACAATAATACTTCATTATTTGTCATGTTATTATTTATCTTGTAGGTAATTCTATAAAGTTAAAATTGTAAATAGGGAGCTAAAAAAGTATCCATAAAAAAACAGTGTATTTAATTCATTGATCTATCTTCAACAAAAGAAAAATAAAATTAATCGTAATTTTCTTTAGGTCGATTACTAAATATACTTTTTGTTTTGATATCAATTTTTGGTCAATTAATCTACCTGAATGCATGTAGTAGGAAATTCATAAAACTATATAGGAATCAAGTAATGATCCATGATTATTTATTTATTTGTACTGAAATAAAACATTCAGTTTGCAATCTTTAGAAGATTTTCTACTTAAATCACCGCCTAGATCAGTCTGTAGAACATAAAAATCCATTTACCGTTAAATCATAGCTCAATATTATGCGTTTCATGAAGGCCACTCTAAAATTTCGATACATCAAATGTTATTATAGGCAAGTTAAATGTCATGTTAAATGTGATGTTAAATATAATGTTAAATGTCATGTTAAATGTCATGTTAAATGTCATGTTAAATGTCATGTTAAATGTCATGTTAAATGTCATGTTAAATGTCATGTTAAATGTCATGTTAAATGACATGTTAAATGTCATGTTATATGTCATGTTAAATGACATGTTAAATGACATGTTAAATGTCATGTTAAATGTCATGTTAAATGTCATGTTAAATGTCATGTTAAATGACATGTTAAATGTCATGTTATATGTCATGTTAAATGTCATGTTAAATGTCATGTTAAATGTCATGTTAAATGTCATGTTAAATGTCATGTTAAATGTCATGTTAAATGTCATGTTAAATGTCATGTTAAATGTCATGTTAAATGTCATGTTAAATGTCATGTTAAATGTCATGTTAAATGTCATGTTAAATGTCATGTTAAATGTCATGTTAAATGTCATGTTAAATGTCATGTTAAATGTCATGTTAAATGTCATGTTAAATGTCATGTTAAATGTCATGTTAAATGTCATGTTAAATGTCATGTTAAATGTCATGTTAAATGTCATGTTAATTGTCACATTAAATGTCAACAATCGTTGTTCCTTCTACTCATGTATTTGAAGAACAAGTCTAACGTCAAAAATGGCATTTAAAATAACAATTATCACAAGACCAAAAATCAAATATGACGTAGTATAATGGCAAGATGAGAAAGAAGCTTAAATTAATAAGGAGTAAGCGAATTTTAGATAATTACTCTAAAGACTCAAATTTTGTGAAATTAAAAACCAACAAAAATGTTTATTGCTTACAAGAAGAGTAAATGGACCTTTCCCATTATTCGACAATTTCGTATTACTCATGCGCGAAAAAAGCGCGGGAATATTAAATCTAGTAATTTTCCAAACAACTTAATTGCTCCCTTTCTTATCCTCGCCTTACAATAATTGTTGGGTTGGCTAGGACGATTACCCTATGTCATCGTTAATTTAAACAACTGTCATCGAGTTTTTTTTGGTACACATTTGCGCAAGTCTGAATTATAAATGTATCGTTAATTATTACCTTAATTGTATATAGAAGATGGAAATACTTTGCTGCAGATGCACCAGCTATGAATAACTCGAAGACGACGTCTTCAAAAAGACAATATAGAAAATAAAATAGAAAAAGTTTGCTGCCATCTTGGTAGAGGTAGAAAATTTTCAAGTTTTAAAAATAAAATCATAATAATATGTTTTTTTAAGACCGACCAGAAAGTAAACACTTTCTGAACAATTTTTCGTCCAGAAAGTAACGTTTTGCCTAACAAGACCGGAAAGTAGACCTTAGGAATCGGTAAAAGCTTTACCGGTTCCTCTTTTTCATTTTTTCGATCGCGTTTGATAATACAGTCGCGTTTGATAATACAGTCTGCCTTGATTTCGTTACTATGGTAAAAACGTTTCGATTTATTGCCAAGTGACAGTTCGTTAATTTTTAATTTGTTGTTTATGCCAAACTTGTTTTTGCAAATTTAAAAATATGGATTCAGATTTTGAATTATCTGACATAGAAAATGAAATCCCAGAAGAAATTTTGGACGCAGAAAAAATGTACATAAATATTAAAAAATAATATATTTGGTTAGTTTATGAAGTTGTATACATTATCTAGTTTTAGTATTTGTTAATCACTTTATTAAATAAAATAAATAATTGAGTTTACATCGAAGTGTTGGTCTTAAAAAAAATATTGTACGTCATGATACCGAAAATTAGTGTTGAGCAAGTATCTCCTTGTCTCGACCTGCAAAACACTACTTTCCGATCTTCTAATGTAAAGTAGCTTGATTAATATCCGAAGAGTACATAACTTTACAATTCACAGAAACCAGATTGAATTTATAGGCGGTAGGCGTGGTCACAGATCTCCCAGCGTCTTATTTATAATAGAATGCAACTGTGGAGTATTATAAATAAGACGCTGGCAGGTATGTGACTACGCCTACCGCCTATTCGCTCCGTGCGCGACAGCAGCGCCAATTTGGTTTGGTATTAAAGGAGTATTTCTGCCTATACTGACAAATACAATTTTTAATAGAATTCGTAAATAAAAAGTATATATGTTAGTTTTAATAAAAGTATATGGATTTATAAAACAAAACATTAATTTATTATTATTATATATTTTTAACGCTTAAATTGAAGAAAATTATGTATAATCATTAAAAATCAATAATAAAATATAGGCACGCAACAGTATTTACTGGAAAATGTATGAGAAGTTGCCTAAGTCTAATAAGTTGTCATTGAAGAAACCATTTATAATAGCGTGAAGTTAAAATGTATAAAAAGGATCGCTACTTATATTTTCATTTTTGTTCTAAAGAAAACATAGAATGAATGATTAAAACTGGTTTCCGATCAGTAAGTCACAAAATTACATACCAGCCAAATATTATATTCAACGGCAGAAATCTTGAAATCTAGTCCTTGCTGAATGAACATTTAAGAATAAAGGGATATTAAAGAACATCGTAAAATGATAATTTATTGTTTATTTAAAAACTTTCTAGTTTCTGATGTCTACTAATTCCAGCATTACTGTTATTATCACAAAAATAAAGGTAATTTTTCTTCTTATTGTACACCTTTCCATTTATTTCTTTGATTTAATTTCCACTTTGTTAGTGAAATTTGTTATATAAGTTTCACTGTTTTTTTTTGCTAGTATTTGTACAATTTTCAACACAGCAACTCCGGTTGCTTATTGTGTTGTTTTTACCTACTTTTTTGAAAAAAAGTAAAATGTATACGTGTATTTGATATGCCAAAATTACAAAGTATCCCCCTAAAATGCACGAATTATCCGCAGCTAGCGCTAGTATCGCTTCTGCTTCCCTTTCCATGACTTCGCACGGAGCGAATAAATTCAATCTGGTTTTTGCGCATTGTAAAATAATGTACTTTTCGGATAGTAATCAAGATCTACTATTCATTTACGCAAGGCTAATTTTTTTGTGATAAAATAATATATATTATTAATGCAAATCGTTTGCTGCAATAGCTTTGGCGGTGAAATGCCCTATCAGCAAGCAAGAAGGTACTGTGAATCGAATTTAAAGAAGGCGGCAGCAAACTTTTTTCTATTAACGTTTGATAAAAATTAAAAAAAAACTCTAGCTTGATCTTCTATGACATCATTCTCTACACAGGCTTTTTTAAGACGTCTTCATCGAGGGCTCCTGATTCTATTTTCTTTAAGGTAATAATGTACGATATAATTGTAATTTAGCCTTTCATAAATAACACACCTAAAAGTGCCACTGACTTTCCTACCAATACTATCAAACGCAACAAAATGACATTTGCGGATGTGTAATTAGAACTCAGGATTGAAAACCTAACAACAAATTTTGATGATTTAAAGCGGAAAGAGAATTTGCGCATGAGTAATAGACATTATCAATAATGGGAAAGGTCCATTGATGTAGTTTGAATTCCTTATGAATGGTAAATATATAACGATTTATTTAAAAAGAAACGAAACCTTTAAAATATATTTGCATGAAATTACGAAATACGAACATTATTGTTGAAATTTATCGACTTGAAAGACCATGTGATAACAATTTTATTATTTGAATTTAAATAGCATAATTAATTTGTTTTTCTAATCCTTACTATGTTGAAGTATGTGTGTAACATCGATACCTTTTATTACCCAGACGCTTTTAAAAATCTCAAAATAAATCAAAAATCTTTCCAAAAACTGATTTTGACGCTGCCACAGACCCACCTACCGGCATCTAAACTGCCTTAAAATTATCGTATTGTATCTTCCTAATAATCAAAAAACATTATATTTAAGTATCCTCTCTTACTCGTAACAAAATATTATTAAGATTCTCCCTGCTCCAATATATTCGATCACAATATCAATCAGTCGAGATAATTTTTGTTTGTTTGTCTTCTTCCCCCCGCTGTCTAAAATCCCGCTTTCATAAGACATTCCACGTCGGCGTCGTCCGTAGAATCATCGTCTGAAGGAGTCGGAGACGGGGACGAAACGTTACCCATAAGGGCGGCACCCACTGTGGGCTGGCGCGTGATGCTAGAAGTGCGCTGAGCGAGGTTGCTGACCCAGGACGGGCGTCGTAGAGAAGAAGTCCCGTAAGCTTCTTCGGGAATGATTTCTCTGGTGATGGGTCTAAAGAAACATCATTATTATCAGTCAATATTGCACACGGAAGAGGTTAAAATGCTAACTGGCAGCACTTTTGTAGCTTCAGAAGCATGAAATAATTAAAATATATAAAGGCTAATTATCTTCCGAAGCCTGAAATAAGAAGAATATCATATGAAATTGGTAACGTATTTAGGGTACGCGTCCACTAGGCGGATCGGGCCGGGGCGGATTGCATGCGTTTAGTAGCGACGGAAGGCGGGCGGATGCGAGCAGATTTGTCATCCATCGCAGTTCCATTTTCTGTTTCCTGAATTAAAAAAATGTCCAGTAAAATTTTTCTCGTACTTTCGTATGTAAAGAATTACTTTAGTTTACTGCACGAGGATTTATTAAAAGAAACAATTCGTTTTGGAATGCTTCATTTATTTTGCAAATGTATTACCAGCTGATTATTGTTATTTCTTATTATTCAAATTATGCCACTAAATTATCGTCAACATGCATGCGCACTGTGTCTACTGAAAGCAGACGGGTCGGAACTCGTCGCAGTACCGGCATAAATACGCCTGGCGACCAACTCAATAGCCCGTCCCGTCGCGCCCCGTGCAAATCCGTAAACAGTGGACACAGTTCCATTTGAATCTGTGATAGGCGGATTTTTGCGATGCGATCCGCCCCGTCATGATCCGCCTAGTTGACGCATACTTTTATAGTAGACAGCTTCGCAGGTTGTCAGCTCTTTTGTGGCTAAGCCCCTTCAATCTAAAGCCTTTTGTTAAATGTTTCCAAAAGTCCTGTAAACGGTTATAGAAAATAATATTAACTTACCCAGTAGTCAGCTCCATCATAGAACCCCTTCTAGCCTGCCTCCTCTGCACAGGCATTTGGGGTATCGGCGATACGGGTAATTGTCTGATAGCAATGCCTAAAGGATCGTTATCCTTATCCGTATCTTCGACGAGCAAGGACGTGCTTCGGCCTGAGGAATTTCTGCGCTCCTTTTGAGGAGTGGATTCAGTGCTGCAGGATTGCTCGGAACCCACACTTTCGCGACGGAAAAGACCGATGACGGAGGACCGCGGATTTTCTAATCCACCTATGAACACGGATTAGATAGTCATTAAAGGATACACGAATGTAGAATGCTTACTACGAGTATGCGTAGCCATATGATACTACAAGTAGGGCTGGACAATTATCAAAATTAATAATCGGTTATTGATTGTTTAAAATAATTGATTAATCTATAAATCAAATATAATCGACTATTTCGATTTATAAAAAAAAAAACGATTAGTCGATTAACAATTTTTCAAACAAAAATCGATTAATCCATTATTTTGCCCACCTTTATATGGAATACCAAGATATAATTGACGTTGCATTCGCGGTAACAATTCAGAACTAATAATGAATTGGACATGCGTTCAAAGTATGAATTAGTAGTACTGAATCAATTCAGGTTTGTTAACGCGAACTACACTTAATATAAATTTAAATTATTCATCGCGTTTTCGTCCTTCTATGATAGTTGATAGATACACTTTTTTGTGGATCGCGCGCAATGATTTTAAAGCCAAAAAACTGCTATACGGTACCCACATCGGCCTGGCGATAAACCCATGTACATGGCTCAGTTTCATTTTATTGCGCTTCGCGTGTGTTATGATATTTAAGATTGTGCAAAAATCGTTTTAAAAAATACCAAGATCAAACGAAAAAAGAAAAGCTTTGGAAAATATTAAGGAATCTAAGAAGAAAATGGTTCGTTTGAAAAAAATATTAAGTAGTTCTGTCTCGGAAAGCACAAAATCTGCAGGTTAGTTATAAAAATAATAATTTTTTTGTACCTTTCTTGCGTTCTTTTTATAAAACCGATAAAGAAATATAATATAGAGGCATGGGTATAGTTTTTTGACTACAAAAGGCCCGCAGATTATTGTCTGTAGAGTAATGCCAATAAATTAATTAAGGGTGTGGTTGTTTTGATCATAGAAGCCCGCAGATTATTGTCTGTAGAGTAATGCCAAGAAATTAATTAATGGTGTGGTTGTTTTGATCACAGAAGCCCGCAGATTATTGTCTGCAGAGTAATGCCACGAAATTAATTAAGGGTGTGGTTGTTTTGATCACAGAAGCCCGCAGATTATTGTCTGCAGAGTAATGCCACGTAATTAATTAGGGTGTGGTTGTTTTGATAACAGGAACCTGCAGATTATTGTCTGCAAATAATTGAATTGATTAAAATATTCAAATAGGAACATTATTGTTTGCGTTATTATAAAGGGTTTTGTTTTATTTAACAGATTCAGATCCATCCTCAGACTATGATTTTGCTAGTTTAGACACAAATCATTCAGTTCTCAGTTTTCTCGGAGAAAATACAAAGACAATTAATAGTATAGGATACCGGAACTACATGAAGAATTGGTAATTCGGTGATCCAACTACCTCAAAGAGGATGTATCGCAGAAAATCGGAAAGATCTGGTCAATAAATTTCCCTTTTGAAAAAATTATTATTTTTCACTAATCTTCAGGAACTCAGCATTTAAACTTTAAGCGTTCACAGTACAAAAAGAGAACGAAAGAAAGGGATCAGTCGTCAGCAAAGAACCAATACCCAAGGAAAACCGCAAACCAGGGTTACCGCAGGGAACACTACAACCAATATCAAAAGTATCGGAAGTTAAGGCGCTCCAAAATCCGAAAATAAAGGTAGATATAATAGCGGGAAGATTAAAATATTTTGAAACCAGGCTCCAAAAATGCTTTTCAATGGCTGAGAGGTATTATATTACTATTTTCTCAGATACTAAAACAAAATAGACATATAGGTAATCTTATACCTAGAATACCTCCTGCGAAAATTCCAAACTTTAAGCAGGACATACATAAATTGTTAATAAAAAGGGTGATAAATGCAAATTTATAGAAGATCAATTTCTATCATCATATTTTCTAATTAAAAAACTCGATAAGACATTTTCGTTTTATACTAAATTTAAAATTATTAAACAGTTTATTCCTACAAAACATTTTAAACTAGAAGACTACATAGCTGCGGCTAGTTTAATATCAAAAAATTCATATTTTGCAAAGTTAAACCTTAAAGAAGCCTATTTTCTTTTCCTATAGATAACAATTATATATATAAAAAAAAAATATTTTAGATTTGTTTCAAAATACTCTATACCAATTTAATTGTGTTGCCTTTGGCTTAAACATAGCAGCATATAATATATTTACGAAATTATTAAAATCCGTTGTTAAATATTTAAGAGAACGTGGAGTAAAATTAGTTATATACCTTGATTACATATTGCTTATAGGCAGAGATTACAGCGAATGGAAAAAATTTTTAGAAATGACCAGGGATTTGTTACAATTTTAAGGCTTTGTAATAAATTACAAGAAAAGTATATTGCTACACCAACAAGAGAAAGATTATCTAGGTTTTACATTTAATTCTAGTTTAATGGAGATTAAATTACCAAATAGAAAAATAGAAATTACAGAAATGTATTGGAAAAATTTAGACATCGAGAGGTTTGTAGAATTGGAGAATATGCATCCCTTGTTGGGAAATTAGTATCAATGGCTCCTGTCTTTAAATATGGTTTGCTTTATACAAAACCTTTGAGACAGTAAAACAAAGAAATCTAAAACTACACAAACAAGATTTTAATAAAAAGATGCAAATTCCCACAAGTTTAAAAAATGAATTTTGTTGGTGGCTTCAGAATTTAGCTTTTTTTGGTAGGAATTTCATTAAAGAATCTTACTGTCTAGAAATTTATTCAGACTCTTTAAAATCAGGATAAGGAGCACACACAGATCATTTAGAGGGAAAGGAATTTTGGAGTGTTGAAGAAAGAACTGAACACATAAATTAATTGGAATTGTCAGCAGCCCCTAATGGGTTACAGTCTCTCACTACAAATTTTAAAAATTGTAATATATTATTACGCATTGATAACATAACTGCTGTAGCCTGTATAAATAAAATGGGAAGTATAAAATATAGAAAACTCAATAAAATTTCCCGGGATATTTAGCTTTGGTGAAAGTTTAGAAACATTTATGAGTTTGCTTCTTACATCAATATTTTAAAAAATTCAAAAGTAGATATTTTATCAAGAACAAAATTTGAAAATACTGAATTTGAGTTAGGATCTAACTATTTTCAGATAATAAAAGAAAATTATGGAGAACCATCCATTAATATTTTTGCATCTAACAAAATCGCAAAATGCTCAAGATATGTGTCGTGGTACCCCAATCCACACAGTCTAGCAGTGGATGCGTTCGTTCACTATTGAATGGAAAATATATTATTTTTATGCATTTCCACCATTTACATTAACAGGCCGAATCTTACAAAACATTCAGGAAAAAAAGGCTACTGGTATTCTTGTTGTGTCCTATTGGCCTTCACAACCGTGGTATCCGACATTTGTTCAACTATTAATAGAGAAACCATTCATTTTTAAAGCAAACAAAAATTTACTGATTTCCCCTTTCAGAAATCCACATCCGCTTCATAGATCCCTTTTCCTGGTGGCAGGAAAATTGTCTGGGAGGCGGTAAGAACAAAAAAAAAATATTCCGGACTGCCAATCCCATAATGTTAGCATCCATCTCAGAAAAATCATTAAAACAGTATGCAACTGCGTATAAGAAGTGGTGGCATTTTTGTTTAAATAAGAAATACAATTCCTACAATTATTTTTTAGATAATATTTTGGGTTTTTGCGGGGTATGCTAGATGAGGGTTTATCTTATTTTACACTTAACTGTTCCTGACCTTATTGATTTTGGAACAAATGATGAAAAGATAATAAAACGGTTTTTGAAAGATGCTTATATTTAAAAAAAAAAAAATTATTCTTTTAGAATCACTATCCCCTCAAAGAATAAACCCATAAGTTGACTGTTATTAGCTCTCACCTCAGCCCATCGTATGCAAACTTTATCAAAGATTGAATTAAAAAAAACATATTGCAATTTCAGGATAGGTTAGAAATAAAAATATCATCAATAATAAAAACATTTGGATTGAACCGTTCTCAACCCGTTCTTATCTTTCCATTTTTTAATGAAAATCCAAACCTCCGTGTGGCATCTCTTACAGACCATTATATTAAGGTTACAAAAGGATTTAAAACAAATGGTTCATTGATTTATACTTACCACAAACCTTATCATCTAGCTTCAATTTAAACTCTTAGTAGATTGATAAAAGAAATATTAGGTAAAAGTGGGATTAACACAGATATTTAGTAGTCATTCAGTCAAGCACGCGGCGACATCGTTCGGAAATTTAATTTTGCAAGATGTATTCTTAGGTTTAGAAAGAAATAACTACCAGATAATTTCTATTTGGATAATTATTTAATGTATCAAAATTATATTTTGTTTTCCAATTTGTTATAAAATTATTAAAGTACAGAAACTACATATAATATTTATAATCATTGTGTTTCTTAAATTACTAAAACATAATAGAATTATATAATAAAATTATATAATAAAATTATATAATAAAATTATGTAATAAAATTATATAATAAAATTATACATTTTTGTCCCTAAATTTTTTAAATTTTGTATATACAAGTAGGTACCTACAAAGAACATCATTTTGCACTCTCAAATATAGACTTATTGGTAAACTGTACCCAAATTTGGTTCTTTAAACATCTATCAACTATCATAGAAGGACGAAGACGCGATGAATAATTATAAGATTAATCGACTTACCTGTAGGGATGATTAATCTTAATTATTCGAGCGTCGTAGTCCTTCTATGATAAGGCCCACCCTGCCCTAGGCCCCAGATGCAGTTGGTGCAGTTTACCAAAAATGAAACTGAGCCATGTACATGGGTTTATCGCCAGGCCGATGTGGGTACCGTATAGCAGTTTTTTGGCTTTAAAATCATTGCGCCCGATCCACAAAAAGTGTATCTATCAACTATCATAGAAGGACTACGACGCTCGAATAATTAAGATTAATCATCCCTACAGGTAAGTCGATTAATCTTATAATTAAAAATAGATTTAAAAGAAGGTTAATAAAATATATTATGTTTTAAGATTTTACACCATAATTTTATTTTAAAAGCAAGCTTGTGTATTTGGCCTTTCATTTTTAAATGGTTCCTCAAACAAAAAGAAGTAAATAAAATCTTAAACTTTAAAATAATTTTTAAAGTTGTTGCCGCAAATGGATTAGTTGGAATCGAATATAATAAATATCCTTTAAATATCAATAATAATCGATTTATCGAAAATAATAGAATAATCGAAAATATTAGAATAATCGAAAATAACCAATTAATTAAAAATACTATAAAATAATTAAAAATAATTAAAAATAATGAAAAATAATCGAAAATAATCGAAAATAATCGAAAATAATCGAAAATAATCTAAAATAATCAAAAATATTCGAAAATATTCGAAAATATTCGAATAATTAAAAACTATAAATTGATTGACAATGATCGATTAATCAAAAATATTCTATTAATCGAAAATATTCGAAAATATTCGAAAATAATCAAAAATAATCGAAAATAATCGAAAATAATCGAAAATAATCGAAAATAATCGAAAATAATCGAAAATAATCGAAAATAATCGAAAATAATCGAAAATAATCGAAAATAATCGAAAATAATCGAAAATAATCGAAAATAATCGAAAATAATCTAAAATAATCGAAAATAATCGAAAATAATAAAAAATAATAGAAAATAATAGAAAATAATAGAAAATAATTGAAAATAATTGAAAATAATTGAAAATAATAGAAAATAATTGAAAATAATAGAAAATAATTGAAAATAATTGAAAATAATTGAAAATAATTGAAAATAATTGAAAATAATAGAAAATAATTGAAAATAATTGAAAATAATAGAAAATAATAGAAAATAATAGAAAATAAATGAATAGAAAATAATATAAAATAATAGAAAATAATAGAAAATAATAGAAAATAATAGAAAATAATAGAAAATAATAGAAAATAATAGAAAATAATAGAAAATAATAGAAAATAATAGAAAATAATAGAAAATAATAGAAAATAATAGAAAATAATAGAAAATAATAGAAAATAATAGAAAATAATAGAAAATAATAGAAAATAAAAGAAAATAATAGAAAATAATAGAAAATAATAGAAAATAATAGAAAATAATAGAAAATAATAGAAAATAATAGAAAATAATAGAAAATAATAGAAAATAATAGAAAATAATAGAAAATAATAGAAAATAATAGAAAATAATAGAAAATAATAGAAAATAATAGAAAATAATAGAAAATAATAGAAAATAATAGAAAATAATAGAAAATAATAGAAAATAATAGAAAATAATAGAAAATAATAGAAAATAATAGAAAATAATAGAAAATAATAGAAAATAATAGAAAATAATAGAAAATAATAGAAAATAATAGAAAATAATAGAAAATAATAGAAAATAATAGAAAATAATAGAAAATAATAGAAAATAATAGAAAATAATAGAAAATAATAGAAAATAATAGAAAATAATAGAAAATAATAGAAAATAATAGAAAATAATAGAAAATAATAGAAAATAATAGAAAATAATAGAAAATAATAGAAAATAATAGAAAATAATAGAAAATAATAGAAAATAATAGAAAATAATAGAAAATAATAGAAAATAATAGAAAATAATAGAAAATAATAGAAAATAATAGAAAATAATAGAAAATAATAGAAAAAAATAGAAAATAATAGAAAATAATAGAAAATAATAGAAAATAATAGAAAATAATAGAAAATAATAGAAAATAATAGAAAATAATAGAAAATAATAGAAAATAATAGAAAATAATAGAAAATAATAGAAAATAATAGAAAATAATAGAAAATAATAGAAAATAATAGAAAATAATAGAAAATAATAGAAAATAATAGAAAATAATAGAAAATAATAGAAAATAATAGAAAATAATAGAAAATAATAGAAAATAATAGAAAATAATAAAAAATAATAGAAAATAATAGAAAATAATAGAAAATAATAGAAAATAATAGAAAATAATAGAAAATAATAGAAAATAATAGAAAATAATAGAAAATAATAGAAAATAATAGAAAATAATAGAAAATAATAGAAAATAATAGAAAATATTAGAAAATAATAGAAAATAATAGAAAATAATAAAAACTAATAGAAAATAATAGAAAATAAAAATAATCGATTAATCGAATATAACTGAAATTAATCGATAATCGAAAATAATCGAATTTAATCGAAAATAATCGAAAATAATCAAAAATAATCGAAAATAATCGAAAATAATCGAAAATAATCGAAAATAATCGAAAATAATAGAAAATAATAGAAAATAATCGAAAATAATCGAAAATAATCGAAAATAATCGAAAATAATCGAAAATAATCAAAAATAATCAAAAATAATCAAAAATAATCAAAAATAATCAAAAATAATCAAAAATAATCAAAAATAATCAAAAATAATCAAAAATAATCAAAAATAATCAAAAATAATCGCAAATAATCAATTAATTATCGATTTTTTATTAATCGACTAATCTATTAATCGATTAAACTATTATTTTGCCTACACCTAACTACTAGTAGAGTTATAACTACCAAATTTAGCAACTTGATAATGGAAATCTTTAAAATGAATTCAACTGGATGCCATTTTGGTCTGATTAAAAGATGCAGTTACAAAACTTTTAATTTTGGAACACAAAGAAATAATTTTTACCTACCTAGGAAAGTGGCAGACGGTGAATTGTAAGCCAGATACTCCTTATTGGAGGCCCATCCTGGAAATTCGCTTTGGAGAATAGGAACGCAACCCTCCTCCTCTCCCCTTTTCCAGGGAAGCATCATTTCCGTAGCCGTCGGCGTAGACACTCTCATGAAATCGCAAGCTAGGTTAATCGAGAAAATATTTAATCTAAAATATGTTTATGCGATATGGTAGAGCAAAAAGCAAGGATAGTGAAACTTAAAATGTGTATTATATGAAAAACAATCTTATCAAAACATATCATTTTATAAATAAGGTCATTGGACCTGCCACCAGATGCTCGATTTGCTCTCCCATTATTCTTATATTATTACTCCTAACAACTAAAAATTTAGGAGAAGGTAATCATTGGAGAATATGTACTGGCACTACTGGTAGTGCTGTATAAGAAAAAGTGCAATAAAAGCAACAGTAATTATTGCATTACCTTCGATGGATCCCTTAGAGGACCTTTTACCGCTTCCTTTTTCAGAACAAATGCTTTCATCTGTAACTAAAAATAAATAAAATACTAACAAAATTAATAAATATTGTTACGATTATACTCAAAACTAAAGTTTTACACCAGAAATCCTCAAAATATTTATGTACAGAGTAGTGTAAAGCATATACGAAATAAGAATATTTTTTTTGGTTTCGTCGTAGTTTTAAATGTATCGAATAAGAAGTTGAACTACTGTCATTTTTTAGTTATTTCAAACTTGATTAGTTTGCAAAGATATTATTTTTATGAGCATTTGAAAAAGATATCGCAAAATTAAAAAACCCTACAATATTTTTAGTAGCACAGATTTCAGATCAAAATACATCATTAGATATAGAAAAAATCCGTCATCATATATTTTTTTTAATGATTTATGTATTTTCTGTATGATCCTCAAGAAAAACTACACATATATCGTCGACCTAATACGAAAATGGCCTACGTTCATTTTTTACCAAAACGAGAATTTCCTACCATTTGGTAGCAAAAGCTACAGTCGCACCTTGCAACCATAGATGGCAGCAGAAGGTATTAAGAAAATTGCTTAAATTCAGGTGGTCTGTATTAAAACGCAAATGACCTAAGTCCCTGTGTGTCGGCCATTTTAAATGGAGGGTTTAGAAAGTGCTACGTTTGTTTGAACAAATAAGAATATTTAGTTGATAAAATACCTATTAAGTAAGTTCACGTAAGTATTAAAGAATGTTATTTTAATTTTTGTAATCGATTGGGTCATTTCAATGCTTCTTATTTCATGAAATACTTTACAATTGAATTACTGTGGAATTAGACAAATTTCTGTTTTTAGATACGAACTATTTGAGAACTTGCTATACTTAAAAAATCATAATTAAAAAACGCATTGAAATTGTTTAAAATAAATAGTACATTTTTTATTAGAATTATATTTACATAAATTATAATTATCTATTATCTATGCCATTGCCATTGTTTTCAAGAAAAATATTGTAGTAGTTTCTCTAGCTCACGATATTAAAAACAAAAATATTAAGTGCCTTTATATATCAGCATTTATACATCATTGCAGAAAAAAATAAAATAAAAGAAATATAATAACTGTTTACACTGCAACGTTCTCTAGTCTGATTTGTGTCTAATGTGCCCCTTTTATTTTCCGGATGAATTACGGTTCAAGATCGACAAAAATAATAGGCTTGCTGAAAATAGAGAACAAAAAAATATCGAAACTCATAATAAAGAAAACGAAATGATAAAAAATGAGAGTACAAATAAAGACACGAAGATGGAGCAAAACTACAAAGCAACAAGTCATGTAGAGGGGTCGCCAAGTGCATGTTCGAATATAAATATATGTTTTTTTGAAGATGCAGATTGTAGCAGTGATTCCGATAAAGAAAATTTACCAATGACAGATTTTGAGTCTCAGTTCATTAACGAATTTTTAGAAACTCCCATTGAAATGTCAGATTTGGAGGACGTCGATAAGACAAACGATTGTATGTTGAACAATAAATGTGCTAATTCTGAAAATGGAGATACCATTATTTTTGATAATGTAGAACCAGAAATTGATTGTTTATGATATTTAAGAAAATAGAAACTGTAATCCTGATATAGATACTAAGAGCAGAAGTTCTTCGAGTACAAGCAATCAAGATAATAATCAAGAAGCAGAAATTGAAGCAGAAAATATTGAAACTGAAGGTTTATCAGAAAATTTAAAAGTAAGGACAAGAAAGAAGAGAAGGCTTGTAAATAAAAATGGGTGGAATGAAAGAAGCAAAAAAATTAAAAGGGGACCTGGTAAAGAATATATTGGTAAATGAAAACGTTCCCTGGAATGGAATTATTCTGTGAAGAACAGCGCAAAAAAATGATGGGAAGATGTAATTGTGATGGACAATGTGCAATGAAATGTAACCAAATATTGGATCAAGAAAGACGAGAAATGTTTGAAAAGTTTTGGAAGTTTAGCTGGACTGAGAAAAAGATTAACCTTACTTCTTTGGCAGACAAGATAAGTACAAAAGACCTAGGAATAGAATAAATGAAGATGAGTCAAGAAGACAATTTTCTTATAGTTATTAAGTAATAACTTTTAAGTAAAAGGCAAAGAGTAAATCAGAGTTTGCAAGACGCAGGAAATAAAACAAGTTAATGGGGAAATTAAAGAAACAGATGAAGGTACAACCTTACCGCATAGAAAATCCAAATATATTGAACCTAAGTGGACGTCGAAAAGTGGCTTGTATCATTTCTACAAAGACGATTGGTGTAAAGAACGACATATTTTGCCCCTTTCTTTCCCTGTATTTTCCGATATATTTGATGATTTTGATGATCTAAATACACCGAATGAAGATCAATGCGGTGTATGTATGTATGTCTTATACTACTAAAAATCTAGATGAAATCGCTTATCAGAAACATTTAACTAAAAAAGATTAAGCCCGCGCAGAAAAAGAGTCTGACAAATCAGAAGAGAATGAAATAGTTTTTACCATGGACTTCCAGTCTGTTTTGCTATGCCCCAAGTCAAATGTGTCCAGTCTATATTACAAAACTAAACTAATAGTTTACAATTTTACATTGTTCAATCTAAAGTCAAAAGAAGTGTATTGCTACTTGTGGCATGAGGGGGAAACCAAATTAACACGTTTTTGCTTCAATAATTTATTATCATTTATTTACTCACGTAATTGGACCCGATGGAATACCAGGAGAATCTATTGTACTATTTAGTGATGGATGTACGTGCCAAAATCGAAATGCTATTTTGTCAAATGCTTTAATTAATTTGGCACAAGAAAAAAAATCGTTATTGAGCAAAAATATTTGGAGAAAGGCCACACGCAGATGGAAAGCGATTCAATGCATTTAACCATTGAATAAAAACTGCATAATAAAATCATCAATGTTCCTGCGGATTACGTTGAAGTATGCAAAACAGCACGTAGGAATCCGAAACCCTACATTGGGCAATATCTCAATCACAGTTTCTTCAAAAACTTTGATAAACTTAAATATATTCTGTCAATCAGACCGGGACGCATAACCGGAGAAACCACCGTAACTGACATTAGATCAACCAGATGGATCTGTCTTATTTAAAACAACACACGTTGATCAGTGAAAAGTTCTACCATTTAGAACTTCCAAAAAGAACGAACAGTTATTCCCTACCAAGAATTACCTAATTTATACGAAAAATCGATTCCAATTAAAGCAGAGAAATTTGAACATTTAATGTCGCTTAAATGTTCAATGCACAAGGATTACCATACCTTTTATAATAATCTTCCTCATAAGTAATATTTCAAAATCACTAGGTATACAAACTACTATTTTCTATTTTTAAAATAGGAATTTTATGTAGGTATTTTTTTTTAGTAAAACAATATAATAAGCCTATATCAATGCAAATTGCCTATGTCCTAGATAAAGATGCAGAAAATGGCCTGAATCCCATATTTTATAAAAAAAATCAATACTATTTAATTCTTAAATATTTTTGCAAATTTTAACTTTTAAAAACTATTTTAAAGGAATTCTCCTTGAAATGAGGTTTTTGGATTCTCCTGTAAAATTGATAAAATGTGATTTTGGCCATTTTCGTATTAGGTCGACGTTATGCGAGTTTATCTGATCAATTAAAAACGGTACAAAAAAGGCTATTATTATCACTGAAAATAGAATAAATATTCTATAAAAGGAATATGTGGAACTCAGTAGCTACTCACTGATAAACCAAAGCAAAGTGTACTTAAACTTCCAACCGTTATCTGTTCTCTATCAACTGTAATTTATTCTCTCATATCAACGGTCATATTAAATTTCTTTTCTGATACATTAAACGTTAACAGAAACCATCAAAAATTCATATATTTTATTAAAAATTATAAGAAAGTACTCGTATTCATGTATGCTTAACTTATTGCGATTTGTTCTTCACAGCCTTTTCTTTTTGGGCAAAGTAAAATTTTGTTCATGCAAATGCCAGAGCCAATTATATTCTGATAAAAATACTCACGTGAGGATTTCGCCGTGAAAGTTATAGGACTATCCCATTCTTCTTTAATGCTTTTCGAAGAGGGTTCATTATCGTCCTCGTTTAGCACTTCGGTTATGTAATCTAATTGAAACAGTGATAATAGATTTATAACGAAAGAGAGCTTGATTAAGACGCACACAAAGTCATATCATTTATGTGTAAGCAACAAAAGAAATATTCAATTTTGAGCAGAGAATTTGTTTAGACACGTGTCGTATATGCAAGCGATTGAAGAAAAGAAATCAAAAAACCTCTATTTAATAATAAATCAAAAATTTGTAAAAAAAACTAATATATGATCTAATTAGAAATGTTGCAAGCACATTGCTCTATTTTAAGAGTATCAAACGGAAATATGGGTATTATTAATAAAATAAGTAGTAAGGTGATGAGGAAGCAAAATGTGCAGTCATTGACCTCATACGTGTATCACATCGTCCCTCCCTTGCCATTTTTTACTTATTCATTGAAATCATTATTGTAAATGACATTGTATTTTTCTAGGTTAAATGGTAGATGTACGGGATCATGAGTTTCCATATTTTGCTCTCCCATTTCTTCGCTACTCATTATTTAAAACTTGAAACAAGTAGTAAATATGGTATATCGTATTTGGGTTATTACTATTGTCCCCCTTGTGGAAAAAACACTTGCATTTTTAATTTAGGAAATGTATTCAAAAGTTGTTTTTTTTTTATTTTGCTCACCTGTACAAAATTGTTTTGCAGTTCCGTTTTGTTGAAATTCAGGAAAACTAACGTGGTTTTGCTTCCCGTCCTGAAATTAAGAACAATACTTCGCCTTATTATGCTGCGTTTGAGAATCCACATCGGATGCATCTGAGATGTAAAAAATCTTTGATCTCGTGATTCAGTATACGTAAATGTAATGGGACAGATGTGTCGGATGTGGATAAAAAAACGCTCAAGATGTAAAAAATGCATCCGATGTGGATTCTTAAACGCGGCATTAGATCTCAGCGAAGTACAACATTTAAATATAGCGAAAATATCTTCGAGTGAAAAGATTATGTCACACCTATGGTAAATTTTCAAAAAAAAATAATATTGACTGCACTATTATATTTTAAAAAAACAAGAAAACTAAAAAAAAATTATAAAATTAAAATGATTTTAAAAACACCTAATATAATTTAGCAGAGAAAATAAAGTAAAAACATTTGTTGCATGTACAGATTCGTGTTGCAAAATTCTAATTACAAAAATAATATCCCAACAACAGGTTATATAACATAAATGAAATTTTTAATAATAATTTAAAAAAATTATGCAAAAATGAAGATCCCGATCGCGTGTTTTGAAAAACGCTTCATTGATACAAATCAATCCAATCCTGTTGTACTCGTAAATAGGATTGAGCCCTCGGAATCCCAAGAGATATACGAAATTAGAAAAAGTGTTTTGATTGCATTACATGTACAACTGTCCTGACGTATTAATTCAGCTTAAAATTTAAATCCTCTCCCAACGTTTAATTGATATTTATGTAGCGAGTAATCTCTGATCGTGGGCAAGCGTAAAGCCAGATTGGAACAATTATTTTAGTAAAACTTAATTTTGATAAAGAATCACGTAACTTCGTGACTTGAATACGGACAAAAATCAATGTACGTGTGGCGACATCGTGATCCCTACATAATCTTACCTTTAGTTTTGACTCTTTCAGTTTAAGACTTTTAGGTCGATTTTATTTAAGGTTATTCAAGTGTCAATCTCGAAACTGATGTCATAATTATTATGTTAAGCCTATGAAGACTATAATTAAGCCCTTAAGCAGATATATCATAGTCGATGTCCTTTGAGGTGCATCTTGATCAGTTGAGCTTGGACGACCATTGATTCCTATCAATGGTCGTCCAACGGAGATGGAGACGGGGAAGAAAAAATTAACATCAGAGATAAATAAAAAAATATTAAGAATACAAACGACCGTTTTTACATGTGCAAATTTTATTTTTAAACCAAATAAATATTTCTGTACTCCTAAGAAGTGTAATTCCAATTCTACACTACGAAAAATAAAAAGACAATTGATTTGAAAGAACAACCAAGTTTTGCTGAAAATCATTTGAACCAGACAACCTTATTAAAAAAGAATGCGAAATAAGAGACTCGCTTCGCTACTCCATTGGAGTATATAAGGACCTAAAAATGTTGAGATTTGGATATTTATTTTGTTTTAAATAAGCTCCGATTTCTTTAATACATTTATGCATTCGTTCAAACAATGATACTATGAAAAGAGGATATGATTGCGTTTTTAATGGCCGATGATTGACAATTTTTTAAATTTTTCAACGGTTGATAGTTTTATTTGAAAGATATTTAAAGAATTTTACATTAAATATTAAAATGTTTAACCCTTCGTGCAATGAGTTCAACTAAAAAGTTGTGTAACAAGATAAAAATACATTTACGTATGGTAATTTATGGTTAATATGTTTGTGAAGTATTTCCAACAAAAACCAAACATGTCAATAACTTTCATAGTTGTAAATTGTGGGAGCAGAGCTGATAAGGTTTAAATCAATTTTTTTGTTGTTGTTCAAACAACAAATTTTTTACAATCAAAGGATTTATCAGCTAAAAGAAAACGATGGATGATAAATAGGTTTTATTCATGAATAATGTCGTAAACTCTTGGTGAATTAATGCCTAAAATATTCTGTATACTTTCATATGAAATGTTACGGTATTTCTTCACCAGTTTTTTCATTTACTATTTTCGATAAGAATAAAATAATTAAATAAACAGTAATAATTAAAGAAGTTAGAAGGCAACTGCCTCTCTTGTCCCTCCTAATAATAGCCTTGTAATAGATATTTTTAGATACTGCTCCTGATGACAAGTATTTACTGCTTGAAGTAGCTTTGATAATGGGAGTTTCAGGAGGCTGCAGAATTTGCGAACTGGTAGCGATGTCCACTAATAATGTTGACGACAGAGAAAGTGTATTAGTGGTGAAAATTCCCGACACTAAAACTTACAGAGAAAGAATATTCACTGTTGTCAATGGAAGCAATATCAATGCAATTGATGTGTTTCAGAAATATAAGAAATTGCGCCCGCAAAATGTACCACATAAACTATAAAAATGAAAAATGCACGGTACAGCATGTAGGTTTTCCAAAATGCCTCAGAAGATAGCAGAGTTTCTTGGCTTAGAAAATGCGGGAGACTGTACTGGACATAGTTTTAGATGATCCTCTGCCTCTTTGCTGGCGGAAGCAGGCGCCGATTTATCGATATTAAAAAGACATGGAGGATGGCGTTCTGACTCAGTTGCAGAAGGATATGTTGAACAATCTATAAGAAATAAAATAGAAATTTTAAGAAAAATATTGGGTAATGAAGTTGCAGTAGGTGCACCTGAAAAAGCTGGGACAGTAGCCAATAATAAATATAATATATCGGAGAATACATTACAAATTTCCAATTTAAACAATGAACCCATCGCCATCGGTACAAACATCGATTCTAACAATGGACCCATCCATTCAAACGTAGTTTCTAATGTTTCAGAGCAACTAACTATTCCATTAAACAACGAAATGAAGCTCCAGTTTAATAATTTAAATAACTGTAACTTTTATTTTGATTATAAAAAATAATTATGCAAAGATAGTTCCCATTGTAGTTTCCATTAAGTATTATTGTTTTCATTGTTTTCATAATTATTGTTACAAGTTGATTTTTATAATAAAACTTTAAGACTGATTCCATTGTTTATTATATTGGCTTTACATAATATATGCACACATGCCTAAAGAGTGCTAATATCGATACCTAAATAACGACTTCCACATTTGGCTGTCGACAGTAATATAGGTACATTATTAGTTTAACTAATAGTGACTTAAAAGTTTTTTAAGTCACTAGTGACTTAAAAAAATTTTAACTCACTCTTTTAGTTGCTAGTGAATAAAACTTTATTTGTTATTGTTGTTATGGAATTGATAGTCATTTTAATGTGTCAAAATTGGATAAAATTATTTATACAGAGCCTTACTCACTTTATTCATCTTTTTGCTGTGCCTCTTATGATGATGCTTCTTATCAGCCACCAACCTTCTTGTATTGAAGTGCATCCTGTAATTGACTTGTGTCGAAAGATCCCGATCGTTGACAGCATGACGACTGTAGCTTAGTTTTCTGTGCTGCAATCAAAATCGTATATTTAATAGAACAAAAACGAGTATACTTTAAAATGGGAACGATAGACTATGACCAACGCATTCACCAGATTTGAAGCCGTTAGGTTTTTTTGAAACGTTCACCATAGCGGGTATTGTAAGATGAAAACGATACATTATGACCGCTGCACTCACCAGATTTGAAGCCATTAATTTTTTCTCCTAAAATTTTTAGTAATGTAGCTATTTATATCATTATGAAAAGATTAAGTTTTGAAATTATACCTTTCTTTTTGTACTTACTCGTCTGTAAGGCTTGCCTAGTTCCTCAGCAAGCAAATGATGGATTTTAGCATCTGTTAAGTCCTTCTTCGAAGGATTATATTCTAATTCCTGCATATCTATATTCCAAGTACTAGAGTCTAATTGACTAAAACTTGTACTGGAAACATAATAAAATATAAGTATTAATTAGAGTATGTTTATGTAGTTAAATAACCAAAAATATATTGACTGTACTATTGGATAATAATGTTAATATCAACGACGAAAAACTACTAGACTAATCCATTCACTCATAATTAAACCCTTTATTATTGCAACCATTCAGATTGTGTTTATTATTACGCAGATAGAGCTGTCGCATTAGAAAAAAGGCGACAACTGCCAATTTGAGTGGAGATGATTTGTGCGAGTATGTTTATCTGAGGAGCGAGCAGGCGTTTTATGAATAAGTCAGTATAATGAAGACTAGAGAGAAGGAGGCGAATGGGCATAATCGAAATACGGTCCCAAAAGACGAACGATAATTAGGCTTCTGCAATTCACCGCAACGGCGCTGGTGCTGCTAGGGAATTTTATATAATTTTTTAAAAATAAAAATTAACTTGTTTTTTGCAAAATAAAGCACAGAAAATATTGTTGTATTTATTTCTAAATAAGTCTTGCATGTTTTAAGTGATAAATTATTTAATTTTGTATATAGAAAATGCAAATTAGTTATGACCAAATTCGATATAGTTAGTTAAATTGTAAAATTTGACCGCTATATATATATGTACCAATGACAGCAGCCCAGTGGGTTGCCATATTTAAACTGTCAGTTCCCACTTGTCAGCATTTTGACAGGTCGTTGGAATGCCCAATTGTCGATTCGCCTCTTCTCTAATCTTCACAATCAGTATTTACGACTACTAGGCTTTTTTTACACTGCTGTCACACTTCAAAATTAATTGCATACTTTCCTGATAAACATTATACCACCAAAATAGTTGTAACTAAAAAAAATATTTATTGATAATAACTGGCATTAAGACTGCAAATATACTTTCCTAATGTAATTTAGAAAGCCTTTTGTGAGCTTTAGAGCCTTATATTTAGTCAATACCGAATTATAACCATAAACAATTATTGTACAATACTTTCCCATAATTTGACAACTACGTAGATGACACTGTAAATGTTTGCAATTTGATTTTTGTAAAAAAAATTAGTCTAGTATTTTTTCGTCGTTGGTAATTTCTATACCAGTAAAAACAATAATTATTAGATAATTCCTATGTCACGTGACACATCTTTTAAATAATCGAGTTGGTTAATAAATGATAACACCACAGTGGTACATGGATTATCACTATGAACTTCTTTCGATATAAATTATTGAAATTAAATCAAATACGCGATTAATCCTAATTAATAGTTCAGTCAATAAAATATTGCACTTGTTTAAAGATAAAATTTAAAATGTCTACTAGAAATAAGTAATATAAGACAATGACTCAAAATCGATCCCACATAAATGCATTAACTGAGGGAGCAACCATGGGATATGGTTACGCAGTTACTTGTAATTTGTGTAATATCACAATTTCATTCAAGTTCTCTAAAGTATAGTTTTGGGCACCGGCAATATTCAGTAATATTAGCACCATCATCTTTACTTTTAAGTACGAAGGTTATAAAGAAAGGTCCTTTATTTATCTCAAAGTCAATTACTGACGACCCGTTTCGAAGTGATTATTTCATCATCAGGTACACCTATACGAAACGTGTGGAGGGTAGGTTACCCCCACGGCAAATAGGCCTCACTAGGCCCATTGTGCATTCTCCTAAGATGATAGGCACCTCCTAGCTCGTGAGCCAGCCTACAGATTTAATGTAGTTGACAACGACGCCAAGCGGTGCTTCTCTTATATCGGCCGGTGTTAGCCGATACTCGCCGAACACAAATCTTCTAATAAATGAGAGCGTCGATCAATGGTAAAGGATATGCTCGTTTATCTCATCTTCTTGTTCACACCCTCTGCAGAGAGCGGATTTTGACAACCCCATGATATGGAGATGCTTCCGTACTTGGCAATGACCAGTCAGAAATCCTGTGACTAGGAGTAGATTCTGTCTAGTCATTTGTTTGCTGAAGTGTTGTCAGGATAACTTAAGAGCTCCCTGGCAACTCTTCAGTTTTTTGTTTCATCCCACCTTTCCTTGAATTTCACAAAGGAACGTTCCTTACTTAGGTCTGTCACCACCGATTTTGTCAGGCCAATAGAAGGGCCAGGTCTAAAAAGTATTTGGTTGCCTGCTTTCTTGGCTAGTGAATCAGCAAGACGGTTACCTTTTGATATGGCGTGACCTTTGATCCGTCTTAAGGTGACCACATTGTTGATGGATACTTCGGCCAAATCTTCGTGACATTCTAGTACTAACCCTGAGTAAATTCGTAGTCTGTTTAGGGTGAATAGTGCTTGTCTGCTATCTGTATAGATGAGCATGTTCCTTCCAGTGATATTGTTCCTGGTGATTTCTTTTGCTGCTATGAGAATCCCCGTTAGCTATTGGTTACAGTCCATTTTATATTTAGATTTAAAAATCTGGAGCATATTCCACATCCTGAGCCTTGTTTTGTTTTAGAACCATCGATGTAGATATGAATCATACCTGCCACTTCCGGCTCTTCTATTTGTTCTGTTATAACTTTATATGGCACATGGAAGATATATCTCGGTGAGATGGTGTCCATGTTCGCTTGAAGCAGTGGCAGCGTATCGAGCGCCTCCTGCCAAAAGCGACGTCTTGCCTCACCAGATTCTACATCAGATTCTATTCTAACCGTGCAGAGGCGTGTCATTGTCGTCAGAACAACCTCCATGATGTAAGTGAGTGATACCAAGAATGACTTCCATGGCACTGGTCGGTGTTGTGTTCATGGCTCCTGTTATGTTGAGACATGATGTTCTTTGAATTTGTTCTAGTTTACGGATAGCTGTTAATTTTTGGGTTTTCGGTACCCAGACAAATGCACCGTATGTTATTATAGGTCTTATGATAGCCGTGTAAGTCCATGCGACAACTCTGGGGGAGAAACTCCAGGTGCGCCCCACGGTTCGGCGGCTTTGTTTATAAGCAATGTACGTATGCTCTTTTGACTCTGTTTTCTAAATGCAAGTTCTATGTTAACTTGCTGTCAAAGGTGAGACCTAAGTACTTCACCTCTGTTGCAAAGTTTAGTTTTAGGAGTTTTGGAGGTTTTAATTTCATTCTCATCCTTTTCCTTGTGAAAAGGACCATTTCTGTCTTCTTAGGATTGATAGACAGTGAATGGTCCTTGCACGACTGTTCTATAATTTTTAGAGCTACTTGCATTCTTTCGCAGAGCAGTGGCGGCTCGTGGGCACTAGCGGCAGTGGGGCACACACTGGAAAGGAATCCCGGTATTCGTTTTTCCCTTAGGAAAACAAGTTCTCCTCTTAATGAAAATTAAATATATTTCAAAACAATCAGCTGGGGCAATAACGATTTCTGAATGTGACTACGGGGAGCCAAATGTGACCACTCAAAATGCATTTAACTATGTATGTGGCTATTTAATCAAAAAATCATTACATATCCACTCTTGCGAAATTTACGTAAATTTCTCAGAAGAATGCAATTTACAACAATTCTAACTTGTTAACGCATTTTAAAGCATACTACTCTGAAGAAAAGACAAAAAGACAAAACCAAAAGAAAAATTAAAATTTTGTCCCATTTATAATTATTATTGATTTTTTTTCATCATATTTTTGCCTTCTTTATAAAAAAAAAATTATTTTTCCTTGTAGTTTTATTTCTTCACTATTCCAATGGTCCAACTAACATTTTTTCGTAATCACAATAAATAAATTATTATCATGGTCCAACAAACGCGCACCTTTAGCCGAAACCGGCATGGCCGGTAAATATGCCGCTGCGGACATTCGTATCTGGTCTAGATAATCTGTGCCATGGGTACAGCACGTCACAATGAGGCAGTGTTGCCGTTGCTATTACAATTGTAACAAATCTATTACTAAAAAATTACACCAGTACGTTATTACGACTTTTAAGAAAAGAGGAAAAATCTATTACTTTTTAAAATATCGAAATTTTATGAGTGGCTCCATCTAAAAAATACTTAAAAAAAATTAGAAATATATAGATTTGTTATTTCTGTGTTTTCTTGTTTCAACAAATCCAAGATAGGTGTCACTTTATTATATTTTATTATTTTTTTTTGTTATGGGTCAGTTTTTAGTTTAGTAGTGGATTACTACCAGCCTCCAGCATTTCAGCATAATTTATATATTGTTTTTAATAACGTAGATCCCTTCAAGACTTTGAGGAGATATAAGTGGAAACCGGACCTCTCGCGAAAGCAAAAATGTTTTAAGGATTGTCTAATATAAAATTGTATTTATATGCTTGCCATTGGGAATACTTCTTGATATTATGTGTCTTGACAATATTGAGAGCTTTAAATTTGTGCAACGTTACGGTAGCACTATACAGAGACGTTTAGGAAAAAAAGGTGAGAAAGCATTCCATTTAAAAACTACTAGATATTTATTAAAACAAGAAGCAGTAAATTTGTATAGATTTAATACAGAATGGCGCGTATGTTTTTTTTAATTCTTTTCAAACATTTTCAAAATAAATACTTTGCGAAGGTTTACAAAGAATTCAAGGTTTCTCCACCTAAGTTTTGTTATCATTGGTATTTCCTGAAAATTTCACAAAAATCGGACTAAAAATAAAGGCTCAGAATGAATTATAAATGTTCTAGGTGTCCGGTTTGCTCTTAAATTACAAAAATTTACCCTAAGGTGAATTTTGGGAAAACATCTATTCACTGGATAAACCAAATGTTTAAATTAAAAAAAAAAAAAAATTTGTGGTTTATTATTATTACCCCATTCTTTTGCAGCAGCAGAAATAATTTTGTCTTAACTAAATAATTATTAAAGTTTTATTGTTAAATGTATTTAATAATAGTTGTGATACATTTATGTTACTTTAAAGTATTATCTATTACGATTTTATTACCTTTTGGTTCAAAATTCTATTACGTAAAAATTAATTGGTGTGGCAACACTGCAATGAGGACAGCGCGTAAGAGAAAATTAAAGTATGTGGAACAGCGCCCTGCTTGTGACGTATAATCCATCGCATGTGTTCATCTCTTGCTAAGCGATATTGTCGTTGTCCTTGTTTTCCGCATCATAATGAGAGAGAAAACAACAGAGGCACACATTTACTGTGCCTATCTTCCACTTAATTTCGGAATTCTCGGAATGTCGCTCAACGCCCAGTGTCGTGCCAACGCGGTTTGCGCTGAATATTAGATAAAATAATAATAGGCATTGAGGAAAATATAAAATATGTAAGTTTTTTTTTTTGGTTTATTATACTAGGGCACGTGCCCAAGTGCCCTTACGGGCAAACCGCCTCTGTCGCAGAGTATGTTTTTAGAATTCCCTGTTTGCAGAATGACCAGGTCATCTGCATATGCTATTGTGTAGTGACTCATTATTGAGGCGGCTAATGAGGGATCAGGTACACCTAAATAGAAATTTTACCAAATAAAAGTGAAAAGTTACTGTAAATATATATTAATATTATTGTCTGGGAGATTGTTATATTTCAAGGGTTAAAAACCTTAAATTGAACTAGAAGTGCATACTGACGTATGCACTTCTAGTCTAGCTGACGCTTGGAGAAACCAAACAATATTTAAATATACAATAATCGATAAAAACCAGTTACGAATCAACAATTTAAAAATATTATATAAAATTACGACAAAAATAAGATAAGATAAAAAGATGAATAGCAACAACACCACCTATCGGATGGGTTACGAACTAGAAGGTAGGTAACTGTAATCTAATATAAGGAATCTACCTAAAGTTTACTGCAAGCTATTAGAGATGACTAGATAGATTATAAAGAAGGAATCTAATATTAAAAGTTAATGTAATAAAATTATAAATGGTGAATTATATCTAATAAATAAGAAAAAATCGAATAAGAAAGAACAATATGTTTAAATTGTATAAAAATTGAACCCGGTAAACAAAAAAAATATTATGTTTTAGGAAACGGAAATGACATTGAAGTAGGTTAACATAATAGAGGTGGGAAGAGGCGGAAGAATATACTCTCTGTGGTAATAGTAATAGTAAGTTTATAAGTTCAACTAATTCATTATCTGGCAAAGTAAAGTTAGACAAGTGGGCTTCAATGTAATCTAAGACTTCTGGAATAGGTACATTAGTAAAAATATTTGATACATCTAAAGAAATTAAATAATCTGTGTCATCCGCTTGTCATGATAAGTCAAATCATTACTAGCTTTCTCCATTTGTTTTTTTTTTAAATAGGTTGATTTCTGTTCAATTTTAATTATATTAAATAATGTTTACCTTTCAATACATTGACTCCATGACTTTTCATTTAGGTGTACCGGATGATCAAGTAATCACTTCGAAACCGGTCGCCAATAAATTGACTTTGTGAGAAATGAAGCACTTTTCTTTACAACCTTCGTACTCAATTCCAACCACTCACATATGGCCATTCTTACTCCTAATATTTACTTTTCCTGTGGTTTTTGTGATGAAGATAAGTAATTATACTCAGAACAAATTTATTCCCGCTCCGATCAAGGGTCTGACTTGTAACGGTTAAAACCGTTTTCGTTATTTGACCCAGACCCGTTTTCGTTATTTTGAAACCACCATCTCTACACAAACGTCATTTGTCGTTTATGCCTTGTGTCAAAACTTGGATTGTCATTTCATTTTTATCCGTCAACAAGCAAGCTGAATATTTGAATTTTAATTTGAACTTTATCTGGGACATCCGATGTACTAGTTATCTTAAATATTTTTACAGTTCATCAAATTTCTAGAGGCTTTCGACGGCTAGACAGAGAAAGCACTACTGAGAGGCATCGGTTGGCGGGGCCGACGGATTTACGCAATGAAAGTACACTCTGCGCATCAAGTATTTCACTATTTTATTCAGACGTAAATGTCAGATGTAAATTTCGCTAAAACATTTCTTTTATTTTCGTTTGTGTTTTTTGCTCATTACAGTTTAATAGAACCTAAGTATGGAGTTTAATAGCAAATTAAGAGGCCGCGTGATTAACAGTCAATCTCGCGAAATAATAGCCAATGTTATAGAGTTTATGAGAAGAGAAGGAAACTTTAATTCACCTTCAATACCATTTATAAATGTAAATGATCGTGTTGCTGCAGCCACAGGAGTATCTAAAAACACTGTCGTCCGCATTTCTGGAGAGAAAAAAAGAATCGATAACCGTGAGATATCGGAATTTTCATCACCAAGAAAAACCATTAAAAAACCAAAAACAGTTAATGATATAGATGAAGCTGACAAAGGTATTTTAAAAATAATTATTCTGTTCATGTTAATCTCGGAAAATATTGTTCCAACATTAAAAACAATTCTGACTAAATTTAGAGAAGCTACAGGGTACAAAGGAAGCTATGAAAGTTTAAGAAAAATAATAAAGTCGCTAGGATTTCGTTGGCGGAAAACAAAAACAAACAGAAAAATATTAATGGAAAGGTTTGATATTCAAAAGCTACGTTTAGACTATCTGATTCGTTTAAAAAGTTATCGAGCAGAGGGCCGTCCAATTGTCTACTTAGATGAAACATACATTCATGCCTCCCACACACACCAGAAAGCTTGGAGTGATAATTCAAATGAGGGATTAAAGAAACCAATTAATAAAGGTGATAGACTAATTATTGTCCATGCAGGAGGTGAAATGGGCTTTATTCCGAATGCCCGGTTAATTTTCAAATCTGGAACCAAAAGTAGAGACTACCACGATGAAATGAATTCAAATAATTTTTCTAAATGGTTGAAAGAAAAGCTGTTTCCGAACCTCCCTCCAAGAAGCGTCATTATTGTTGATAATGCTCCTTACCATAATGTCCAGGTAAATAAAGCACCAACGTCAACTTCTAAAAAAGCTGACATGCAGGATTGGTTAAGGAATCATAATATTGCTTACGAAGAGGATATGCTCAAAACGCAATTATACAGTTTAGTGCTATTGCATAAGTCACGATTTAAGAGGTATGCAATTGAAGAAATGATAAATGAACATGGTTTTAGTTTGTGTTTGCCACCGTATCATCCCGATCTTAATCCGATCGAATTAGTGTGGGCATCATTGAAATAATATGTAGCTAGTAACAACACTACATTTAAGAGGCAAGACGTACAACTGTTGTGTGAAGACTTTTTTGATACGTTTTCTAAAGAGGAGTGGCAATCTCGTTGTAATAATGCTAAAATGTGGGAATCTAAATTTTATGACAGAGAAGTTACTTTGGATGAGGCAACTGATAGATTTATAATTAACTTAAACAGTGACAGTGAGACTGATTTTGAATCTGATATGGAAACTGAAGAAAGTTTTTCGGAAGACCATTAAAATTATATCTGTACCTAAGATCAAAAAAGTATTATCTATTTTTACAACGAAGATGCACAAGAATCAAATTTTATTTTTTTATTATTAGATAGCTATTTTTGTTTCTGAGTTGTGTTCATTTACAGGCTCAATTTTTTTCCGTTTCTCCTTTTTGATTTTATATGGGGTTTCAAGTTGTTTTTGACTTATTTCGACGTAAATCACAACAACACACTTTTTTAATAAAGCAAACAAGTGTTAAGAGGTATATGTACGTGTAAACTACAATTACAAAAAATTGATATGAAACCCATGAAACCACCAACAAAAATGTAAAGCTAGCTTCCGTACTAGAACATGGTGTCATTCGTCGAGATAATTTATCGTTTTGTTTAATAGATCAAGAAATGTAAATATTCCCCGGTTATTTTTTATGAAATTATAAGAGAAATAAATTTTTTTCTAAATAGTATAGTTTATTATTTTGTAGAAAAACAAAATTTCGAAAATTTTAGTCATGTTTCAGAAACAACCGTTATTAATAATAGGTACCATTTTCCTTAATAAGGTAGAAATAAAATATAAAACTATTTCCACGATTTACAAAGGCCTACAAAAAAATTATAGGTATTTTCCGCTATCCTATAAAATTTATATTTTCTGACTCAATTTCAAAAGGTTGAAGGAATTCCAAAACACCTTTTATGGCATAATAATTATTTTCAATTCTACATACTATCTTTAGCTGCTTTTAAAAACGTTCTAAGAAAGTCCAATCAGACCAATTCAATCCCTAAACTATTCCACACTTTTAAAATTTAATTACCTAAAAATATTAAAAACTATTTAAAATAACTTGTTTAGCAGACTGTACAATAGCTATCTTAGTCACACGTAGCGCGTTCTCTGTCTGGGCGTCGAACACCTCTAGAAATTTGAAGAACTGTAATGACCGTCTTTTTTTAAAAAAGGTAAGTTTCCTACCGATATTTTGTAGAAAATATATATTTAGTACAAGAATTTCTTTATTAAAATGTCAAATTTGAAACATAACCTCAACACATGATCGCATGTTTTATGCAATTTCATATATTATTTTATTTGAAATAGATAATATGCTTTACTATATTTAAATATGTTTAATAAGATTTTTCCTATTCATATTAATTCTAGTCTCTGTGAAGCTATTCATTTAATAATTTAAATTATGCATTTGATAGTAAAAAGCATCTTATCTGTTCCTATATAAATTCTCCCTAATTCCTTTCTTTATATTTTTACCTTTTTCCTTGTAGCCTTGCTGTATATAGATGGTCCTAATGAAATCCTAAAGAAATCCTATAGAAGTTATATAGATGGTTTCAGTAGAAGTCGATAGAAATTATATAGATGGTTCAGAAGTTCAGTAGTAGCTGTATCTACATGAATTTTGGAAGAACGTAGAATACATCAACCACCGAGAGAAGTTAACGAGATTTAACACTACCTTTGTAAATTTAACAAGAAGGCATCTACAGTCACTCCTTACCTGTTACCTGTTATACCACAGATAAGTAGTTAATAAATCATTTAAATTTGAATAATTAAGTCTCTGTGAATTAGAATTTGTCGCTACCTTATTTAATTATAAAATCATAAAGATTAGTGATTTTCTATATTTTCATCACTGATCGATTGTCAAGTCTAGAGAGTTTTAAATATAGTGGCGTCCAATATTCTTTTTCAAAGTCATATTGAGTTGTTTAATAACCTGACCCACTCCCCAAAATCGTAGAGCTTAAAACACTATCCTTATCCTATCCTTTATATTTTTGGCTCCTGTATTTCCACTGCTTAATTGGAAACATTATATTACGGGTGGGCATATGGGCATATGCCTATCAAAAAGATTAATTAACAAGTTTGCGAACAGCGAAACTTTTTGTCAACAGTATTTTGATCAAAAATAAAAAATTGTTTTAAATTTTTTTTAGTAGAATTTTTCAATACGCCTGTTTTATTTTTAATTAAAATACTGTTGACAAGAAAGTTTCACTGTTCGCAAAACTTTATTCTTTTTGACTATCAAGACTACTAGAATAACCAAAAGAGATGATACAAGCGGTGCAGTGCACATACACTATTTATTATTTAATAATTAAAATTAATGAGATTATCCATAAGTTCTGGCAGTTTTGCAGCTCTACAGCACTTATGCACCAGCTGCCACTAGTGTTGGCCTTTTATTTAATAAGTAATCCTTGCCCAAACCTTTCAATTTGTACAATTTGCATATTGATTTGCATTTGTTTATAACTGTTTGATTTAACTATAATTATAATTTTTCACATTTAATGAATATCATATTTTCCCATTTATGGTATTCTTTGCAAATACCTTGCCCTAGTTGGTGCTTGATTTTATTAATATACGTGTATTTTTTAATAATTTATTGGCCACGTCCCACTATATTATAAGCGCTTATCACTTAATTTTTAGGTAGGTATGTTAAAATTGTTATATTTTTTTAACATTTTTCTTCTCTTAATTGTAGATCTGTTGATGGCCTAGGGCCGAAACCCCAACAATTTCTCAAATTTCACCCTATGTTTTTCTGTTAATATAATACAGTTTTCCGCCATTTTCTATAGTGTGTAGGTATAGGTTGAAAAATAAACTTCAATTAACCCCTTGTGAAACTATCCCATAGAAACCAACTCTAACAATTTCTCAAAATACACCCTATGTTTTTTGTTAATATAGTATAGTTTTTTGCCCTCATTTTATCCATACATTATTCTTGCCCTATTTCATGCTTTAATAGTTAAAATTGTAAAAAAATTAGATTGACAACATAGGAATTATTTCATTCGATAAATTTAATTCATTGTTTCTGGGGGTTGGTTTAAATTTTGAATTTACTACATGCCAAACCACCTCCCTTTGGAAACATTTTTATTAAAGAAGTGTCCACTTAGGAATCCACTCTGTATTTTAAATAGAGTATAGTCAAATCGAAATTAATCAAATATTATATTAATAAATACAAAATTATGAAATATATATAATGCGTTTTAATATTCAGTTTCTTTTTAAATCCATGCTATGAAAATTTGACACATTTCACTGTGTATGATATTGTTTAATATGTTTGCGAAGTTATGTGCCATAATATGTCATTATTACCATTTGAAGTAAAGTTATCAAGTTGTCTTAATAAAAATTTATAGTCCGTCCATTCTATACAATCCAAAATCATTTTGGTATTTTAACGATAAAATCAAATATTAAAATCAATAGTAAAAGAATTTGCAGTATAAAGTGCCATTATACAATTCGGACATTTAATTACATTTTGATTTACTTTTAAACAAAATTTGCAGTGTAGATGTTGACATCTTCAGTTACGAGACTTAAGAAAGGCAAATGTTCTATATAGTATTCAATATCATCATCTTCTAAAGTAATACCCGAGAATACCGATCAAGGAGAAGCGACAGCTTGGTGTTTTTCAGTGTACTGTTTTGTAACGCGCATGTGCGAAAATAAGTTGTGTATCACTCAAAATTATGTTATCTGTCAAAGTCAGTCCAAGTTGTGTTTAGTACGTGAGCAATGTTAAGTGATATTTTTGGGTGTTTGTTTTGTGTAGTAATAAGATATTTTTGCACACTTAGGTATTCTAATACAGATATAAAATGTTTTAAAAAAGTTATTAGGAAATTAAGAACTCTATCTCATGCATAAATATTAAGTATAATGATTTAATCATTTTTGACATTTTATTTTTCATATGTAGGTATTGTATTTTGTGAAATATATGTTTTTCTTCTTTTAAATAAATTTAATGAACAATGAACTGCAGATTTGGTTTATTTTATTTTAAAATTATATTTAAAAAAATATAATAAATCCGCGTGTTTCAATTTGGATTGGTCAAAGTGGGCGAAATCCCTTTATTATGGCTAAATTGTAAGTTACAATTAAGTCAATATAAAGATATTTTGCCCATTCATATTTACATTAATTTATTGAATGAATCATACTGGAGTTGATTTTGGAAATATTGGTGCATACTTTAAGTACTATTTCTAAAAATTCGTCTATGCCCAGACAGCACACATAGTCCAATGGACGTCCACTTTAGATCTATTTGAAGGTTAGGACGTCCATATCCGGGCTTTCAGTGTACGTCCGTTTATGCTAATTAAATTGACAGCTGAATATCGATACCTAGCAAACGTCTGTTTTTGGACTTAATTTTAAGTTTGGTAATATTTTGACGTCCTGTGGACGTCAATCTTGGGTCATCATTTATTAAGCCTACTAGATAATAGCCATCTATATATACTTCTTTTTTTTAATATAACTGGTCATTAAAAATTCATTCTATCAGCGGAAGTTTGAAATCTTATTCAATTATAACTGTATCTAGTAAAAAGTTTTCAAGTGGTTCCTTGGTCGAGCTCGTCTATCGATTGAAAGCGAAAAACGATAATGGATGTGTCGTGAGTTCGATTCCTGCTCAGGTCAAGGGATTTTTAATAAAAAAAAATAAATGGTTTATTAATAATATAAAATAGTGTGTGGTGAGTTGCGGTTCTGTAAAAAAAGTGGGGATGTGATCTCAATAGAAATGTAATCCTGGACGTTTTTTGAATGTCCAGTATTCGACGTCAAAATATATTCCAGAATTGGACGTCCTCTGAATGGTCAAAAGTGTACCATTTGTATACTTCACTGGACGTCCATTGGATGTCGAAAGTCCAGAAAAAATTTATTTTTGGACGTCTAGACATCCAAAATTGTATATCGAAGGGACGTCCAATGAACATATTTGTATTGTCTGGGTGATAGCCAGGCCAGGTATTTAACTCTCAATACATAAACCTTAAATGACATCTGGCTTAACTTGGCGAGAAAATACTTGTTTCTACAGAAATGAGTGATAAACTTGAAAGCCCTCTTGATATAATATAAATCCAAATGTATACATTTTGGTGCCGAAATTTCACCATTGCTATTAACCCTAACTACTTCAATGTAATTAAATCACATCGCAACATTTGCGCGTGGACTATAACAATAATTTCAGATAATTTGCCAAACTATTTCGCTCAGTGTAGAAAATAAGCATGTTTTCTCAGCGTGCTAAGTTGTGTATTAATCAAAGTCATTCTGTGAAAAAGGTACATCCGATATCAAAGGTACCGACAGCTACTGTCGCTTCTCCTTGATCGGTATTCTCGGGTAATACCTGAAATATCCATGTTGTATTTTTTAATGAGGGAATGTAATCTGTATATTTTTTTTTCAATTTTTTTGCGTTTCCTGAAGTTATAGTCAAAATATTTGTTCTATTATTTTAACACAATTTCCATTTATTCCTTTTAAATCAAGTCTCATAGCCAGTCCCTTATGTAAAAGTTACACAGTGATAACATCCTTTAATCTATCTGTCAATACAATAATAAGACATTCCTGCTGGCCACCTCGATAACTGGATTATGTGTTGACTACAATAATTTATTGGTTTATGTGTTCTGCAATAGGTAAACACTGACAATGTGCACTTTGTTATTAGTTATGAGTGAGTGAGATGAATAATTTCTAGGTTATCTGTATCTGTAACGTGTGGAGGGTGGCACTTAGACCTCAATAAAGTAAAACTAGCATGGGCATCAGGACATAAAGGTATGAAAAGGCTGATGAACTCGCCAAAGAGGGATCAGAACTACCATTCACAAAGACCTGAACCTGTAATTGGAATAAGCAAAACATCTGCTAGACACGCAGTGAAGAGGTGAATAACCAATGAACACTAAATTCACTAGCAATAGAGACGAGGACACAGAATCAGTACACTCATGCTAAGGGGACCAAACCTACGCTGTAGCTCGCAAGGCCTCAGATATCCACCATTGAGGGATTATTAAGGGGAATCTGCTTCCTGAAACACGTTCATGTGATTGGATTACACAATGATCTCACCACGTGAATAGACCCTGCATAGAAGAGAAATAAACCTCATACCATGTTATCTTTAAATCGAATGCTAGGTGGCGACTACCCCTTTTTGGTTTTAAATTAGAAATTATGTCCCAGGAACACTTGATAGGAAACAGAACTATTCCAAAAATAGTACCTGAATACAAAGAAGGCAATAGACGTACAATAGACTCAAGATGCCGCAGCGTTCTGGGCTAAATATAACCCTACCTGTTTATAACCGGTATTACTGTAGACAACCCTAAATTTACCATAGTAGAAAACAATTACTTTGTATTTTTTATGTGCCTGACCTAGTAAAATGCGTTCGAAATAAGTTTTTGCAAGATTATTTTATCTTCAATGGCAATTTTATCAGATTTGCTGAAGTTAAATAGCTTTATGAACTGGACCAACGTAGCAAATCTGCAAGAGCTTTATTAAAAATCACTTTAAAAAACCTTTTCCCAAATGCATTTGAAAAAGTAAGTGCAAAATTCGCTACTCAGTTATTTAACCATTCTGTAGCTACAACCATTAATACGGCAACAAGAGAATTAGTTTCCATAACGGCTGAAAATACAGCCTATTTTATTGAAACAATGAACAACCTATTTGATGGCTTAAATAGTTCTTCTGCATAAAGTTCGAAATCTTGTAACCTATCGTATTATAATGAGAATAAAGAGGTTATTTTAATGCTGTTACACAAGGATACGAACTTTTAAATAATGTAGCTAAACAAACTGCCAAAGTTAAATTAACGAGACTGAATTTATTCGATGGTTTTCTTTTTGCCATAAATGCTGTTAAGGAGTTTTATTCCTATATTATTACGCAAACTCAACTTAAATATGTATTAGCAGGAAGACTAATTTAGGATCCATTAGAAAACCAATTTTCTGCTTATAGGCAGAAAGGGAGTTATAATCTAAATCCTACTGTTAGCGGTTTCAAAGCAGCTTTTAAGCTAAATATCGTTAATAATTTCATGAGGCCTCCACTTAAAGCAAATTCGGGAACGAATCAGGATGAAGACCAAAATCTCCTGGGGTCTGGTAATGCTTTAAACGTTTTTAATAGAGCCTCATAATGATGAAGATACAGATAATGAAGAATACAATAAGAGTTCTGAAATCAATAGTTCATTAGAGAAGACGCTTCCTGTAACATTAGAAGAATGTTCCACTATGTACTTTTGCCGGAAACTTAATAACAAATGCGTAAAAAAATTTAAATGCTAGGAGTGTCAAAATTATTTTGAAGAAAAAAAAAATGTTATGAATGATGAACACCACTAATTTTTTATTAAACTTATAATCTAAACGAGCAATCCGGGCTAAAATGTTCATCATCACTATTGAGCCAATTTGCTAGAATATCGCTAAAAACTGTCACGCAAAAGAAAGAAGAATATATTATCAAATATTTTTTTATAATTTGCGAAAAATTATAATTAAAAAAATAAAAACATTTTTAGCAGAATGGTGTAATTATAATAGTAACTGTGTGGAACACAGACAGTATATGTTAGATTTATTAATTACAACTCAAATTTTCAAATATTGTAAGAACCGGTCCAAATTAGAAGCGGCAAAGAAAACGAGGAAACTTCAAGCCAGTAAAAAAATGTCAAGTTGTCTATAGTGCAAAATACATAAATTAATTCCTCATTTTCCTTATATTTTTAATAACAAAATGTTTAATAAAAATACATTTATTATTTATTAATAAAAAAATAACCTCTGCACGTGTAGTTATTTCCCCCCAAGAAAGCTAATAATTCTTGTAAGAGGCTACTACTTAGGTTATTTAAAAATCTTGTCTTTTATTAATAATATTATTTTATATCCAACTTTTTTTTATCCAAACTACCTACCTACATTCTATTAAAAACTATAAGTTTAATAATTTCGTAAATTACGGTCCCGCATAACAAACATTCATACGATTTTATTATTTCCATCATATTTATAGGAAGATGGATGACAAAATTTGCGATTTACCTACATAAGGACAAAAATGTTAAATGCCTACCGATAGCTAGAATTCACGCTAAACACGAAATATGCGTAATATGGTAGACCATCATCTTAAAGATCATATAAGCGACTTCTAATAAATCGCAATTATAAAGCTGGTAAACTATTATTCGATAGTTGCCAGTTTTGTTAAATAGAGATGATGTACGATCCAAAAATTCGCAAAATGACAACGTTGTACGGTTATGGTTGAACAAACAATCCCAACTTCTTTTACCAGCATCTAGAAAACTGTTTTCTGCTCACGACTTTTTTTAATTTGCGCTACTATCCGCTTGGAACCGCCATGTGACGAGCATAATAAAATCAAACTTTGTCTCCATAAGCGTTGACTTACTAGATATATTTATACAATGGTATTATTATATAGATTAGATTTAAAAAGAAACCGAACAGCATTATAATTTACTTTTAATAGTCCAGTCAATTAATGTTGGCGTTCGCCCATATAAGTCTGCCGTATATGCGCGGTTGACTTTAAACAAAGCTTTCGGGAAAAATTACCTTTCTGGCATTAATTTTAGTATTGAAAACGATTTATGAAGTGTACATAGGGATTGTGAAGACATCTTAAGAAACGGAGGTGTTTTAAAGCACTCGAAAAATGACTGATTTTTGGTATCTAAACCACATATAATCGCATTGACTTACCTAGGAATTTTCTTTAAAACTTAACATATTTACATGTTGTCTTTTCGTTACAACCCGTACAATACAGAAAAATAATGAAACACTTCACACTTCAAAATATTGTGTTTTTGAAAGCTTGGTTTAAAATTATATAAATTTTCTTTTTGAAAACACAATTTTATTTTGTATGTGATATATCACGTGACATAGCGGAAAGTTGAAATCATCTAGTTAAACAATTTTCGAGATAGGGCCAGACGCCGCCCTTACAGCTAAAATTTTAGCCTCACACTATTTGTATTCCTACCTGCTATTGATATTCGTCGTGGTATAGTTTTTAAAGATGGCCGACATGCTCTCAGTATTGGATATATTTCCAATGGTTGACGCGTTCCTTCTCATATATTCCATAGCGTCCCTCATGGCCAATTTCGAATATGTTTCCAAAATTTTTTGTTCGGCCCCTTGGCCGTGATGGTTGCGCAAAAGATAAGGCCTGATGAAGTGGTTATCGAAACGTTTGAATCTGAAACAAGCAAAAATTATCTTTAATAAACCGTTGTAGGGATTTTAAGAATATTTTAATTTGAGATATTTTGATGTAAAAATTCGTCGAAAACTCGAGGTCGAAAAAAATCATGATTCCTATACTTTCCTTATCTGTATACAGACAGGAAAGTAAAAATTGGTAATGCAAAAATAATATTCAAGAAACACTATAAAATTGATTTACCGCTGTTTCCGAACACAGCACAAAGTGAAAACAATTTGGCAAATAGCTTAATTTCCATAAAATTTATTGCCACCATTCTACGTTATGCGATATGAAAATTTTATTTTAATGAGAACCTGTTATGGAAATGGCACTCGGTCGATTTCATTTTATGTAACCCTTAATTCCAATTGTAGATCTGCCACATTTATATTTTTTATTTCGTTATTATGCCGTGAAACATCCTGCGTAACAGAACTGCGAACTGCAACAGCTAAATATTTGGATAGATTCTAAGTTTGTATTAAAAACTCACAAAAACATTTATCAAAAATTTGCTTTCCCGCGCTATTTTGGAATAGTGCAAAATAGTATATTACATTACGAGTGTGGAAAATCACTTTTCACACAAGTGATGTACAATATTTTTCCTACGATCACAAAATAATTTCATCAAAAATGTAAAACCAGATTATTATAATAATTAAAATGTATTTAAAAAAATAATCAACAATAATCGTATTTATTCAATTTTCATAATTTCTAAACAAATAAAAAAAAATTAAAAAACAAGAAAAAAAATCTGGCACAGCCAGGATTCGATCGCGGTCGTTGGACGGTCTCAAATTGCAAAGTTGATGCTCTAACCAACTGAGCTAACAGGCCTTACGGTAATTGATTGATCTAATCGCTTATGTGTTTAACCAGAATAAAAAGCAAATATATCTTAGTTATTTTAAAATTATTTTAAAAATAATTGTTAAAGATAAATATCTAGGATCTAATTTACAATAATTTAACAATCATATCGATTTTAGTTTGACATTTTCTGACAGCTACTGCGGAAAGTAGCATATTCTCACTTGGGTGGAAAGTAAATTCTTATTCATACGCGTGTGATATAGGGCACTTTCCATAGGTCTATATAGTGTGATATGTGTCACTTTCCTAAGTGGTCGTAGGAAAAAGCTTATTCGAGCTAATACTCTCATATTTTATTACAATGGCGCAGTCAAGTGAAAACATTATCCGAATCGACCATGAGGAGACCGCAGGTGAAAAAGAAAAAGACCAGAACATAATTTTTGGAAAGAACGAACTAGACAAAATGATGTCGAAGTGGCTGTCAATAAAAACTAGACCGGAGATGGTGAAAATACCGATGTTTGATGGTTTGGGCGAGAATCCACTGGCCTGGATGAACTCATATGAGTTTGCATGTCTTTTGAATGAATGGAATTCAACAGCTGAGAAGATCTTCCACCTTAGAGGTCAACTAACAGGCGTAGCACTAAGTTGGTATGAAGAGAAGGTTCAGATCACAGCAATGAATGAGTTTCAGTGGGAGGAATGGAAGAAGGAGTTCATCGAAACATTCGATGAAAATTACATTGTTAAATGGGAAAGGCATTGGCATTAAAATATCATTATGGAAATATATTAGAATATTTTTTCGAAAAGCAAAGGTTACTTAAATGGGCAGATGATACCATTTCTGAAAGATCTTTGATAGCTTTAGTTATTTTGGGACTTCCTACAACCATGCAAAGGCAGCTCAGTGGTAAAGAAATTAATTCGAAGCAGGAGTTACTACAAAATTTAAAATATTTAAAGATTGAGAAATTCTGCAGTGCTCCAGGTTATCAGGAGAACGGGTTGCCAAAGAATACTCAAACACGTTTCAAGAAGAATCACACGTGGAAGCCAGTAGAAAAAAGGGACACTAATAGAAGAACAGAAGGAGCAGGTTTGAAGGACAATTTTTCTAGAAACTACTGCAATGAAATAGTTAACAATGATGTTGATGAGAAAGAAATACAGTATTTTGAAAATTATTCGAATTTTTCGTACAATTTTAATATTTCAATAGAAAATAATGAAAATGTTGTACCTGTATTAGTATATGATATAAACTAAAGGCTTTGTTAGACACTGGTTCACAACTAGATATAATTAATGAAAAAGTAGTTGATAGGTATAAATTTCCAAAATTTAAGAAAAATGTCAGTATCAGAAGTCTAGCGGAAATAACAAGATGCTCTTATGATTCAAGAATCCAGATAAATATAAATGGGAACGAAAAAGAAATAAATCCTGTTATTGTTGAAGATATTTTATTTGACATGATAATAGGTCGAAAAACCCTAAATAATTTGGAGATTTTTCATAATAAAGTAAAACATCTTATATCTGAAGAGAGTATAAGAAAATCATTCCCAAATGTTTTAAATTATAATGATAGTAACCCCAGTAATTATAGTACAAATTTCGATTTAAAAGAACGTGCAAAAATTGTAGGATTAAAGCCATATAGACATTCTATAGAAAAGAAGAACTGGATTAAAGAAAAAATTAAAGAATTAATTGAAAGAGACATTACTACAAAATCTGATTCTCCGTATGCCTCACCTTGTGTACTTCAGATGAAGGCTGATGGGACAGATAGGCAGATGGGATAGATTTTGCATAGACTATAGGAAAATTAACGAAGAAACACACCTAGATCCTTTCCCGTTTCCCATGATTGATGATATTATCGAAACTTTCGGAACATACTAGGAAATACACAGCTTTTATAACTGAAGAAGGGCATTATGAATTTAAAAGATTACCTTTTGGATGGAAAAATTCAAGCGCTAGATTCTAGAGTATAATGCAAGAAGTATTAGGAGACTTATTGGGAAAAAAAATCTTAGTATACATCGACGACATCATTTGTGGAGGATCCGATTCAGACGAGTGTCAGGCAAACACTCTTGGAATTTTAAAGAGATTGAATGACAACAATTTTAAAATAAATTTGAAAAAAATGCATATTTTGTGTAAGAAAAGTTATATTTTTAGGAAGAGAAATAGATGGTAATATAAAAATAATGAAAAAAGAAACTGTAGGAAAGGTACAAAATATGAAGAAACCAACTGATTTAAAATCTTTACAGTGTTTCACTGGTCTTACTAATCATTTTAGAAGTTTCATTAAGGATTATAGTAAGATTGCCAAACCGTTAGAAGAACTCAAATCAAAAAATAAAAAATTTATTTGGAGTGAAAAATGTGAAGAAGCATTCCAAAATTTAAAAACAATTATTACTTCAGAACCGATTCTTCGTTTACCAGATCCAAAATTAAAATACGAACTAGCTACAGATGCGTCATACTATGGGTGTGGGTCTATCCTATATCAAAGAGATGAGAACGAGACTAAAAATAGACAACTCCGAGTTATAAGCTACTACTCATATACCTTTTCTAAAAGTGAGCTAAACTATTCAGTTACAGAAAAAGAGTGTCTAGGAGTGGTCAAGGCGGTCAAACATTTTAGAATATATTTAGAAAATAAACACTTTGTTGTTCATACTGATCACCGAGCTTTAACTCAACTTCTAAGCAGCGCAAATCTTAGAGACCGTTTGGCAAGATGGCAATTATTTTTATCGAGTTTTGACATGGAGGTAAATCATAAGAGTGGCCAAGAATTAAAAGATAGTGATGCGATTTCAAGGTTATGTATTGATATGCCGAATGAAACAAATGATTCCTTTTGGTGTAATTTATTGGTGGAAGATCTAGAAAAGTTAGAAGATGGCAGGTATTTAGTAAAGTCTCTTAGAATGGTAAAAGAAATATTAATGATGTATCACGATGATCCGATCTCAGGTGGGCATGACGGTTATTATAAGACATACTATAAGTTAAAAAGGAGATTTTTCTGGAATTCTATGGCAAAGCAGATAAGAGAGTACGTGAAAACTTGTCGAATATGTCAAATTAATAAATTCAAATATTTACCTAAACCAGATTTTATACACATCTCACAATGTTCTGAAATTCCATTTGAAACTGTACATATTGACTTTGGGGAAGTGAGTAAAAAGTCGGATTTAAATCAAACCACAAAATCGTTTGTTATTGTTATAGATGAAGCATCACGATATGTTTTTGGCAAATCATTAAAAGAGAGTAGCAGAGCCCTTATAGATTATTTAAATAAAATTCCTTATATTCACCAAATAAAGAACATCGTTTCAGATTATGGAAAAGCTTTTAAATCTGAAGAATTTCGAAATTTTGCAATAAGTAAGAATATAAAGTTAATTCACACTAGTCCTTATCATCCAAAAAGTAATGGTATTTCCGAACGAGCCATAAGAGACGTAAAAACTTACTTAAAATGCTACCCTGAACTCACTGGTGGCTGGAAAAAGGGATTAGAAGCAGCGATACAGCACCATAATTATTCACATAATGAGTATTTAGGCTGCTCGCCAAATTTTAAACTGTTTGGAAAGGCACCTATGTTACTAGCAGATAAATCTTTAGGACTGGATATAGAGATAAAGGAACTTCCCAAATCTAAAGAAGAACAAGATAAATATAAAAAATACACACAACAACAAGCAAACAAAAACAAAAAACTTAAACCGCCAAATTTAAGAATTGGATATCATATTTTAACAAGGCATTAAAAAATTGGGAAAGAATTTGTTGTCAAGGGACGTTTTGAAGTTACTAAAGTTAAAACCTTTAATGGAATAGTGTCATCGGTGAATTACTTCAATGAAGGCATAGAGGAATCTGTGCATGTTTCTAATTTAAGAAAATATCATCCCAGGAGTGATGACTTCATGAGGGAGGGGTTAGATGTAGAAGATCGTCCTGTATGATTGATTTTGATGAGATTTGGACAGTATTGTCAAGTTTGACATGAGTGATATTTGAAATAATATTGTAGAGCTATATTAATAAAGCTTATTCGAGCTAATACTCTCATATTTTATTACACAATTCATTACAAATTCTAAACGGGCCATGATGATTTTACGGTTACATGTGAAAAACAATTAAAACGCCATCAACGGGCCATCAAAATAATAAAGTTAAAGGACAGTTAAATACAAATTTCAAAAGGGCCATAACGATTTTACAGTTGCATATAGAAAACAGTTAAAAACCATCAATGGCCCATCAAATATTAAAGTTAAAAAGCAGTTAATTACAAATTTCAAACGGGAAATAAAGCTTTTTCTGTTGGATGTAGAAAACAGTTAAAAAACCATCAACGGCCCATCTAAAAATTAAAGTTAAAGTGCAATTAATTACAAATTTCAAACGGGCCATAATGATTTTGCAGTAGGATGTGGGAAACAGAAAAAATCCGTCAACAGCCCATCGAAAAAAAGTTAAAATGCAGTTAGGTACAAACTTCAAACGGGCCATAACGATTTTACAGTTGCATGTGGGAGTTAAGAAGCCATCAACGTTCCATCGAAAAATTAAAGTTAAAGGAGAGTTAATTATAATTTTCAATAAAGCCATAACGATTTTTCCGTTACAAGTTACTTTGCCATCACGTTCGTTAAGAGCCAACAACTTGCCATAACTTCAATGTTTGTTGGGTATATTCTTATTTCTCAAGCACCTGATTGTCCTTTGATTCGCTTAATTAAGCGATTCCTTTAGAGTCAATGTCAAAATAGTAATTTTTCGGTAACCGTATACAAAGTAGCCACTTCCCGGACGCTTTTTCTTTAACGTGTTTCTCTGACTAGGTCGGAAAAGTGTTACTTTCTCAAAGACTTTCTGCCACAAATAAATATTATAAAGAAACGTTTATTGATTTGTTATTCTACTCGGTTGCCGGAAAAATTATATACGCAACACGCCTGGACTCTAAGACTGGTCCAAAAACAGATTTTTAGGCCACTGTCATTAGTATTAATATCCCCGAAGTATAACTTTTTTGGTCGCATTTACTTTACGGTCGCTTTGTAAACAAATGCATTATAAAAGAGCCTACTGGAGTGGTAGACTTTTAATTTGACTTTTTGCTCATCTACAATTAAACATAGCAGAACACAAAATTATCTGGTAATCATATTTTTAATATTCTAAAACCAAACTTCTAATATCTTACGCGAGATCTTATGGTTATGTTTCTCAGCGAAAAATGGTGTTACTTGGGAGACCTTGTATTTCTCGGTTCGAATCGCATACCCAATTTCATCGATATGTTCATTCGTCCCAACTGCGATATTCTTTAGAAACATACATTCGCAACATAGTTTTAATTATTGACTATTTCGGTAGGATTGGCTCTAGGACAACAATTAGGGGTATACTTAATTTGACAGCTGTATTTGTCCGCAAGTCGAGTTAATTCCTTACTACGAAATTGGCTACCGTTATCGCATACGGTTACCCTAGGAACTCCAAACACAAAAAACACCGATTTCTCCAAATAACGAAAAATATAAGTGGCTACTGCCTTACACAGAGGGCATAATAAAAAGATTTTACTCAAATAATCCTAGACGACCAATATATAGCTATTTTGATGTTTGGATCAGGGAAGTGATCCTATGAGATCCATCGCCAACATCTCAAATGGCGACTATCCTTCGGATGACATACCATCTTGTCAGTTGATTGTCTCTGGCCAGGTTTATTTGCAACACAATCTACAATGCTTCATGAAACTTGCAACATCACTACCCATTTTAAGCCAATAATAGCGTTCGGCTAACCTAGCAAAAGTTTTATACACTCCTGCATACCCCGCAGTAGAAGGATTATGCGCAACTTCAATGACTTCTCGACAACCTTTCTTAGGAACAAATAACTTCCAAGAATTCGCCTGAACCTTCAATCTAGGATAACGAGAAGGAAGATGTCTCCACAACTAACCCTCAGAAACTCTCCAGTTACTAAACTTCATTGACGTTGTTAATTATTTTCTGTCGGGCTCAAATACTTCATCTTCACGAACTCAACATATCAGCGACTACATTATCCTTCTATTTCCTGTGAACTATTTGGAACGAATACTGCTATAAACGCACGGCCGAACGAGCTAAACGACCATTCGGACCCTTGAGACTGTTCAATCATAATAGACTGTAATGACCGGTGATTGGAGTAAACTATGTACTCTCTAAGTAACCCCTAAAAGTCTTGTTAGCTCACAATGCTGCCAAACATTCTCTCTCGGTGGTTGAGAAATTTTGCTCTTGTGTTGTCAGAGAGCGGCTTAAGTACCAGATCACCCTGTTGTCATCCTCATATGGTTGGATTAGAACAGCACCAATACCATACTCTGAGCTATTGGTTTATACTACAAACGATTTCGTGTAGTAAGGACAGCTTAAAATGGGTGCCGTGGCAAAGCATTCCTTAACCTGACATACAGACTCAGCGCACTCCTCGAACCACTTAAACTTATCCTTCTTCCGCAGTAACTTCGTGATTGATACCAATAATGTGGAAAAATTTGGAACAAAACGTCTGTACCATGAAAAAGTGCCTTAAACACGCCTAACCTCAGTGAAATTAGTGGTTATCAAGACTAGAGATGTTGTGGTAGGAATTTCAATCATCGCCTTTACCTTATCGGGATCTACATGCAATCCGTTCCTATCCACAACATAAATATTTGAACTGGGGCATACAAAATTGACACTTCTCCAGGTTGACGGAGATATTTGCCTCCCTAAATCTACGGATTACTTCCTCTAAAATTCCCAAATGTTGTTTAAAAGACTGACTAATGACAACATCATCGTGGTACACAAATACGTGAGGTTCAAGATCATGGCCAAGGACGTTATCGATCAACATATTCCAAGTTTCTGGAGCATTATGCAACCCAAACGGTATCTTCTTGAATTGAAAGAGTCCTCGATTTGACACGGTAAATGCGGTGTATTGCTTGGAGGATTCAGCCATAGATACCTACCAATATGCCGACTTGACCTCCAAAATTGACATATACCTTGCAACTTGCAATGTATTTAGGGTATCAGAAACCATGGAAAGGGGATAACTATCTCTTACCGTCACAGCGTTGATCTTTATAAATTCCACACAAAATCGATAAGAATCATCCTTCTTTTTAACTAATAAAATGGGATAAGACCAAGGACTGTTGGAAGGCTCCATGACGTCAAGTCTCAACATCTCCTCTAATTCCTTGTCGATTTGTTTTTAAACGACTAGATTTACCCTGTAATACCGTTGCTTTATGGGTGAACTGCTGGTAAAGATCACATCTTCAATTATATGCATGCATCCTAAAGTATTACACATTAGAACAAGATTTCTATCAACTAACGCCTTAAGCCTTGACCGTTCCAAAGTTGTTAAAGTAGTCTGGCCCCTCATATGCTCTACACTATTTACTACCACAGGTTCATCTGAGAAATACCATTCTTTAGCTCGCAGATCAGGCATAATGCCCATTTTCCTCCAAAACTCTGCGCCAAATATAAGTAAATGGGGTAACTCGGGAACAACAAGACAACTCTACCAACTAAACTAACTCTACTTTAAGGATAAAAGGCAAATCCACAGTTCCTAAAGCCTGACACTTAATACCATTAGCCACTGTACAATACGAATCAATATTTTTCTTAACAGAAATACCTAAATCTAATAAAACCATATATCCCTTGCTACCTAAAATTGTACGTAAGGGTCCAGAATCTAATAGCCTTAATGAAGGTTTACCCAAAAGTTCGACTGTCAGATAGGGACGCTCATCGCCCTTAGTATATTTTAAAATAAAATCCAATAAAACCTGTAACTTCCCGATCGAGACATCCCTGTCAGCGCACCTACCACGATCATCTTAAGTACGCTGGTTTCAATTTCCCGACCGATTCTGACAACAATTACAAGTTCTGGTGGTATATTCCTTCTTATTGCACCTAAATCAGAGTTTTTCAAAACGCAACCTATCGTTCGATGACCCGACTTCCTGCACCTAAAACAAACTACAGCTGTTTTATCTTGAACTTTTGGGCGAGGAGAATCAGCGGAATTCATTGGCCGATTGTCCACTAAAGCGACATCCTCATAAGCCAAATCTGGCTCCAAAACTTGACCCTAAAATTCCGAAAATAAAAAAAAAATAAATTACCTCTGACCACAAATAAATTTTCAAAAGATCAAAGACAATAACCAAATATGTACCCTGTATAAAAAAAATAAAAATATCCACTTTATATTTTTATACAGCTATATGCCCTGTATATAACTAGGCTGCAATTAATAGTCACAAAAAATTTGGTTTTCCCTATGACAACAGTTTCTCCTCATAGTTTCTCCGTAACTGATTTCAGCTAAAATATAGTGAAATTAAATCATCTATAATTGGCGACTACGCGTTTCTTCATCATTGTTTTTGTTAACTCGTTACCATGATAAGTATCATGGCAACAGTTTCTCCGTAACTGATTTCACCATGGGATTTGGGTTTTTGTTTACTTATTGTCGTCACAATTGTTGTCGTGACAACAATTTCTGCAAAACTGATTTCAGCTAAACGAAAGTTGAGCCAAAAAATGCTTGTCTGTTATATCAAAGACGTATTTACTAACCTTTAACAACGCATGTTTCCCGTATGTTAGCCATTCATTTTTTTAACACTTATATAACTGTGATCTCTAAGGTAACATCCAAACTGATATAAGAGTGCCGGGAACAACTTATGCATACGCCAGGACAGAATGAATAAAACATAATTTGTTAAGAAACACAGTATATATGAGCACAAGTTTGTAGGTGGGGTAAGTATGAACGGAAGTCCTACTGGATACAGAGGTCCACAAACATACAGTGGACATGGATGTTCTACCGAAAGGGAAGGGGTCATTAGGGGACATGTGTCCATAAATATTAGTAGGTACAATTTTAAAGTGCTCAGAAATATTTATTATATTCATAAAAAAAAAAATGTGATTCTTTACATAAACTATGATATAACTCGGAACGGACAGATAATTTAGAGAAGTCATAAAAAAACAATTATTCTCCTTACCGATATCTTTCATTTGGCATATATCTTACTTCTGTTGGGGGCGGGGAAAAACTGCCCATTCATGTTTTAATTTATGTTGGCATGTGCCTAACAACGCTTTAATTCATTGGCGGCGTCGTGCGCCACACTACCTTGATCATATAAATGACGCATGTCTTCATCCACACCTAGAAAATTTCTAGAGTCGCCAATATTTACGGGAATATTTTTTAATGGGTCCGAATAATTATATTTCAGGAATGTATAAAAACGGGTATTTAACATAGTCAAATCAATAATGAAATACCAACCGCTTTATTTTTACGTAAGTCTGAGCAGTATCCATGTTGCATAATCGCTTGACATTTTTTCATCCCACATTCAATCAGCACCAATTCCGTATCCTTGAAATATTCGAGATAAAGGGCTTCGTGTGAGAAGGTTTTAGAACTAGAGCAACCGCAACATCGATTCAGTTTTTCTGTCTAATCGGATATCGATTTTACTCACCACTTTTTTCACATAATAAATCACCCGCCCGAATCGAAACTTCGGGAGTTTTAAAGTCGGACTTACAAATTTTAATGTGTTAAAATTACCTGTCTCGAATATGGTAATTTCCGTGCTGGCCTAGAATATCTTCTATGCCTGCCATGGTGTGGTCCATCAACTAAAAATAAAATGTATATTTAGAGTTACAATACGTATCGGTTTTTATGATTTTATTGTGCAACATGCAATTGGGAGATGTTTAAAAAAGAATCAGAAGAAAACAGTTTTTCTCAACTTTTTTAGATTCACCCCCTAATTAAGAAAATATTGGTCTTAGAAAACATATTTAAATAATCAGAATGTTTTTCTCTAAAAGTTACAGAGACGGAATAATACGCAAAAGCTGCGTTTAGACAATTTCTTTAAGGTGACGAAATTTTGAGGTCGCAAATAGACACGATTAGTATAATTTCACGATTTAAGTAACTATTACTACTACTATCATAAAAATTACCACCTATTAAATTTGTCCTAACTCGCATTATGCATAGCACCGTCTTTTGGTAACGAAACGAAATAATATGCCGTCGGATACCCATTTATTAATAGAACTATAAAAGTACCTGTTACATCTTTTTTCCTGAACCAAATGATTGCCACGGCCTTTTTTGTACCCAAAATTTTCGAAAGACTTCCGTTACGTATCAATAGGCTTCATCCCCTTAGAAAGCTTGATTTTTCCTGAAGATTTCATGTTGATATCGCCTTTGGTGTTTGAGTTCTATTTTTTGTTATTTTAACCCTCCTTAACGGTTGTTTTGAAGCCTTTTAAGGTTTTTATCTTATGCACTAGGCTATATTTCAGAAGCAAACTTTTTTTTAAAAAGTTGCCGGTTTTGGGCTTAAACTATCGACGAGAGAAGAAAACAAGCACCTCTGCCTTTAACACTGTTTATTTTGTAAAGAGAACACCACACTACATAATCTGATTTGTATTTACACTATGTACACATAGACATACGCTTCTTACTCGGAATATTTATAATTTGTCGCCATTGTTAGCGTGGGTTTAATACCCCTGTTGATGTGTATGGTACGAACGGTGAGTCGAATCCGGTTAGGTGCTGCGCTTTTAAAAACCGTTGAGGCTAACCTCAGAGTAAGTAAGTAGTAAAGAGAGGACACTAAACAATGTTTGTGTCGCCATGATAATATGGTCGAGAATTCTAATTAGAGAGAAATAGATTAATATCTCTATCTCTTTGTTTGTATTTGTCAGTTTTACAAAGCTTTTCTCAGACAATTATTCCAGTGTTTAATTTAAATTTGTTCGTGTTGTGGTGTTAAAAGTAATTGTTATTAATATTATATTCATAACAAAAAAGTCATATTTTGTTTTCACTTCATTAAAAATGGACCTACCTACCTTTTAAAACATTTTATTTTATATTCTATTTGGTCAACATTTTCGCATTTAAAATGACCCAACGAAATTGTTACCTATACGGTACGCTACTGCTGGGAATTCTAAAACGAGTGAGAAAACCTTCATTAGAAAGAGAGATACTGATTATATGATAGCGAGATTAATATTGTATAACTTTATGCAGTGGTGGCCTATCTGCTATTATATTATCTAAGAGGCTAACGCAATCATTTTCGCGCTTACATCTTACCAATAACTTTTCTTTGTCCATTCGTTACTATTGATTTCAAATTCGTGCACCTGTATTGGACAGCAAGCGCGCTAGTTAATTTCACTTTATTGAGTTTGCCAACCTAGCTTTGAATTATTACTTAAGTGAATGTTACAGGGGCGGTTTTGAAATTATTTATGTTAAGGGTATTCTTAACAACGGTTAACCCTCCATTTTGTTTATAATTTTTTTTAAATCATAGACTTTGTCCCCATATAGAGCTTGATTTTTGCTTAAAATTTCAAGTTGTATTTAAGTTAGGATTTTTTTAAATATTTTCGATTAACCGATTATTTTCGATTATTTTCTATCAATAGATTATTTTCGATAAATCGATTATTTTCGTTTAATCGAATATTTTCGATAAATCGATTATTTTCGATTAATCGATTATTTTGAATTAATTGATTATTTTCGATTATTCGATTAATTGATTATTTTTAATTAATCGATTATTTTGGAATAATCGATTACTTTTGATTTAACGATCACTCGATTATTTTTGATTAATAGATTATTTTTAATTTATCGATTATTTTCGATTACTTTCGATTATTCAATTATTTTCGAATAATCTATTATTTTCAATTAATCTATTATTTTCGATTAATCAATTGTTTTTGATTATTCAAATTTTTTTTTGGATTAATCGATTATTTTTAATTTATCGATTATTTTAGATTATTCAATTTTTTTCGATTAATCATTATTTTTGATAAATCGACTGTATTCGATTAATATATTATTTTCGATTAATAGATTATTTTTGAATAATCGATTTATCGATCACTCGATTATTTTCGATTAATTTTTAATTTATCGATCACTCGATTATTTTCGATTATTTTTAATTTATCGATTATTTTTGATTATTCAATTATTTTAGATTAATCGATTATTTTTTATTATTCAATTATTTTCGATTAATCGATTATTTTTTATTAATCTACTATATTCGATTAATATATTATTTTCGATTAATCGAATATTTTTGATTAATCGATTTTTTTCGTTTAATCGATTATTTTCGAATAATATATTGTTACGCAGCACCCTGCAGCAGCCTGCGGCTATTATAGAAAACGTACAAATAGAAAAAGGAGTGGAATGTTACTCATCGCCCTATAGTGTGCTGCGGTCGTCATAAGTAAAAGTACAAGAAAAAGGAGAGAATAATCCAGAAATGTCTCGAAATGTCATCACCCATCAAGAATATTCTAGACGACAGTTCGCGAAGGTTCGAGAAGAGTCAATCAAGCTATATAAGGATGATCCTGATGTCTCTTTTCAGTTTTATGATAGACGTTATAGGTTAATGTTATCAGTTGGAAGTTATTGTTAAAGTTGAATTAAGTTATTATAAAAGTTGAGGTGAAATAAATTGTGATACCAAAAACCTGCGTAACAATATTCTTTTCAATTTATTATTTAGTCGATTATTCAAGTAATGAATTATTTTCGATTAATTGATTATTTTTTATTAATCGATTATTTTCGATTATTCGATTATTTATTTTGATGATGGCCCAGTCCTAATTTCAATCCATCTTATCCCCCATTTTCGATTAATCATTTATTTGTCGAGAATTTTGTTCGCAAAAAAGGCTGTACCAAACATTTGGCTCAAGAAAAGAGGTGACACAAGTACTTTTCTGAGTTCTATTAATCAATGGGTATCCGATGGTTCCGATGGTCAAATTTCTGATCTAGTTATCAAATCGCGTCGGAAGTGCCATTGTTTTTAACACTATACTCAGGATAGTGATAGGCATAGGTGCCGTTTGATAAAATAAAATGATTTACATGCCTTCAGACATATTTCAGAGGACGGCCGAAATTTGTAGTGTTGGATCTTGGTCTATTAGGATAGATGGCCATACACGTAGAAATGATGTGTTTCAAAATTATATATGCAGTAAAATAGTCAACAAATACCAAAGATGGAATAAATTGAAATAATACTTATCCCTTTTAATATGCCTTTTATTTACATGTTATTCATCATTATCAAGTTTAAGTGCAATATGGCGAGTATTTGAATAGATAAATTTTAACATAATGTAAATAATATGTGTCAATAATTTAACCAAAATTAATATAAACCTAATTTTATATATTTCCAGAACATCGTACCGTTAGGTACACCAAATCATAGGCGTGTCCACGGGAGAATGGGGGCGGTAAACTATCTATGACGAAAAAAATTAAAGTACCCACGTAATCCCCAAAAATGTATCATAAAAGTAATACCTATTTATGAAACCAGTTACGAAATGCCTTATTTTATGTAACGAGTGAATATTTGCGAGACGAGCAGAGTGAGGTATTTCGTAACTGGTTTTATAAATAGCTATTTCGAAACCAGTTATATAATGTTTAACATTATGCAACTGGTTATGTAAAGTAGATCATTTTGACACTTGCTGCGATTACAAAAAATGTCACTTTATATGTCACAATTAGAACAAATATTTTATAACTTATTACAGTAGACTAACCCTTTCGTGTATCCGTTCGTTCATTGTCGGCTTCTTCTTTTCGGCTGTTTTGACGTTCAATATCTTCACCAAAGGCTTAATGGTAATCCCTTGGAAAAATACAGTAAAATATACCACGGCGATGGTGGTGGTCATGAACATAGGCTGCAACTTGACTGTTTTCGGATCTATTAACAAGACCAAAGCGAAAGCTACCGCTCCTCTTAAGCCTCCATATGACATCACAAATTTGTCGACGGTGCTCAATTGATTCATACGGAAACGGTTGGCTAATGCTGTCAAAATTATTACTCCTGGAAAGTAAAGAAAAAGCACTCCATTTGAAATCATAATGACATTTCATTTTTATAATTTAATACAGCGTATAAACTGTGTCCCAAATTTGAGTCTCTATATTGGTATCTCGCTTAATATAGAAGATAGAACGTCGGTTGAATGAGGAACGTTTTAGAGAATTTGATGCAGTTTCGAATCAAAAAAACTGAAAATGCCAGATTTTGTTTTTAGCGGCCGAACAGTTAATTTGACATATTTCAAAGTATTTTGCTACAGCGTGAGTATCAAAACTGAACGACAAACAATGCTTGCACAGAAATATTTTTTGTTATAAACGTCTAGAAGCAAATTATTTCATTGCCAGCACAAAAACAAAAAACTCCATCGATTTGAGACATTATTTTGAATTTGACAGGTTAGACGACAGCTCCCACCGCCAGGACATAGTACATGTTGTTACTTCCCCTTCCACGTACCTATAGCAAGCAAAAAACACCACATGCCACTTTTGCAGTTAGATGATGGACTATAAGAATAGCGCTGATACCTTAGAAACTTATGTAAAAGCTAACTTCAACAGGACAGCACTAATCAAGACAATCTCTACAAAAACCCCCACCGAACTTCAGACATTCATCTGATAACAAATGGGGGATAATAAAATTATCTTCAACCCCAAACATACACAAAAAAATACCCGAAAAATTAACCAGATCTCTCTATTCCCAATTCTCTCTTGCCATCCGCCAGGTTGACAAAAACATAACTCTAGGGAAAATTCAAGTGGTTCTTGAGGAACTAAGCAATTTCGAATTAATAGCCCACACAATCGACGCCTTGTACTGCTCCGGCATTTTCTGATGGTAAGCAATCACAACTCGTTCATCTGCATCTGTTACCTTTTGATGAACTTTAATATTCTTTTTTATAGGCCTCTTCCGATTTTTGCGGTATCAATAGAGATTCTGCTTTACTATTCAAGTAATCAATTGAACTCATTTTTAAGTAACAATTGTGTGACAATTATTAATGTTGCAAATTTGTTTGTATTTTTCTCATTTCCATGAAAACGAAGGTATACTGATGTCCCATCACAAATTCAACCATTTTACAGGTAGGTAGCAATATCGATACGCAGAAAATCAGGAACTGAGTAAATAATAAAGACAATTTTATTTTAAAATATAAATGGGCATTAGCGTGGGCGTTATATAAAAATGTGTCAAAAGGTACGTCTTGTCTTCTGACTTTTTGTTCTTTATTTTTTATCTTCATCGTTACCAAGGTTCAAATGGGTAGGGCGCTACTGCTCACAGGTTATCGACTATAATCATAACGTGATGAACGTTGGTTTCTGACATTGACATTTAACTAACCACAAATAAAAATGGAAGAGGCGTTTTCTAATATTCATCGATGCCACCTAGCATCCATTAAAATCGTTCTGTTATCCATCAAAAAGTTTTAGATGAGTCATACATCATATTCTTAAATTCAACTTAATTATATTTCGGTCTCATCTCATAAATAATAGAACAAATGTAGTACCCCCGGTATGTATGGAATCACACAATATTCAAAGCTTTACGAAAAAAAACCCTGTTATCGCCTTTCACCTGCGGGCCTCTGCCAGCTATTATTGTCATTCTCTGTTGTGTGTGGAATCTACAAACACGCTGTAAAAATTTAAAATTTTAAACTCGGTAATTAAAATATTGTGCGCGGTGCTTTACGTTTCGTTTTAGGTGTTAATATGCCGAAACATAAAAGAAAACACAAGGAAACTACTTCAGAAACCAGTGAAAGGCTTAATAGACTGGAAAAAAGCATAGAAAAATTATTAAAAAACAGCCGCAATCCGGTCTCTAGAAAACGAAGGCGCATCGAAGAATCTAGCAGCGATAGCGACAATAGTAGCCTGTCTTCAATGGAAAAAAATGAGAATTTGGATATCACGCACAGTAGTGCCGACTCCGATAAATCTATATGTGAAGGTAAATTATCCTTTTATTTCGTTATAGTAAAATTAAATTCAATTTTTTGCTCATTTTATTTTCTGTTTGTGATAACAGAAAAATTCTTAGCTGATGACAGTTATAAATTCCGATTGTGATGTCGGAACAATTTAATTCTTATAACAATACATGTCCTGATTGTGATGTCAGAATATAAAAGGGAAAAATGCTTAATTTTTCAAATAAAAAACAATTTCTGATTGTGATGTCAGAGTAATGCTATTTGAGGGTACTATAATGTGTAGTCATAATACTCGGAATACCGATTTGAGAATGTATATTGGATATAATATATACGGGGTGCGTACTATATATATATATATCATTTTCTTTCATGATAATAAATATATTTTTTTGTTTTTACTGATTTTGAAACACTTTAATGTACTGTTATAACGTCGGGTAAACACTTATTCGATGAATGTTTTAAATTCTGGTTGTGATGTCAGAATACAAAAATAAGAAAAATTTATATTTTCCAAAACATTTTGCTTTTGATGAGCTACGTATCATTTCTGATAGTGATGTCATCTTATGACACTGCAAATAATAATAGTCCTTCCTTCTCCAACACAAGTCAGTCAGCTTCAGGGGTTGAAATTTACTCTTGAGGGGGTAAATTAGGGAGAGTATTATTATTATTAGTATGAGAAAAATAATTTTATATATAAAAAAAAAAAAAGGGGGGGAGGCGCCTCTATACATATATATAAAAAAAAAAAAAAAAAAAAATCTAAAACAAAGCATTCTTTACAGAAGATAATGCCCAAATTGATAATAATCAAAGGCAAACCATAGAAGAAAACCAAAGTAGTCCAACATTGAATCAAGAAATGTTATCATTGCTTGGGAAAGATTCAATTAAAGAAAAATTAAAAGGACCACCCATACAAAAAGATCTAGCGTCAAGATGGAACAATGTCTTAATAAATGGTATGACAGAAGATGAAAAAATGGAACTGCTTGAAAAATACCCCACTCCGGAAAACTGCAACAACGCAGCTCCAAAAATAAACAAATTAGTTGCGGGGGCATCTTCAGACAAGCGCTACCATATGGTAGAGCAGTCTAGCAAAATATTATTAAAGCAACCCACTGATAAAACAAGTCAGCAGTTAAACTTCAGGAGTCTGCCCCGGTCAATACAGGGAAATCGCCAGAGCAGACAACAAAAAACCAGAATTCCCATGCAGAGTCGCTACAAGCAGTACAAGGACACATCGAACCGATATCCCCTCCAGAATCGGTATCCCCCTCAGAATCGATACCAGGAATACAGGAAGGGAACTCAGATGAAAAATTTGAGGAGGAACTAAAAAAAGTTAGTGTCACAGCCGGAAGGTTAAAATATTTTTCTCGAAAATGGCAAAAAATAACAAATGATAAAAAAGTCCTATTATGGATTAAAGGCTTAAAACTCCCATTTATTAAAAATCCAATTCAAACAGTAGTTCCCAATGAACAAAAATGGTCATGTTCAGAGAAACACATGATTATAAATTCTATTAATCATCTATTAAAAATGGGAGCCGTTAGCATAGTTAAGCCTTCAATCCATCAATACCTTTCAAATATTTTTTTAAGACCCAAACCTGATGGATCCAAAAGACTCATCCTAAATTTGTCTAAATTAAACAAATTTATCAAAACAAACCACTTTAAAATGGAAGATCATAAAACGGTAACAAAACTCATAAGTCAAAAATGCTACATGTCTACTATAGATCTCAAGGATGCCTATTTTTTATTGCCCATTGCAAAAATACATAGAAAATTTTTAAGATTTCAGTTCGCAGGAAAATTATATCAGTTTAACTGCATGCCATTTGGCCTTAATTGTGCCCCACTAGTGTTCACAAAATTAATGAAACCCGTAATTAGAAAATTAAGAGAACAGAACTTAACATCAGTTATTTATTTAGACGACTTACTTCTAATTGGAAAATCGTTTTCAGATTGTAAAAACAACGTTCAAACAACCATAAAGTTACTGGTTTCCTTGGGATTTATAGTAAACCATGAAAAAAGCAAACTTCAGCCAAAACTTCAGCAAAAATTCTTAGGCTTCATTTATAATTCAGAATCTATGACAGTTTTTCCTCCGTCAGAAAAAAGAGAAAAAGTTAGAAATCTTGTTAAGCAGTTCAGTTCAAAAAATCAATGCAAAATAAGAGAATTTGCCAGTTTTATAGGAACTCTAATTTCTATATGACCGGCCATAAAATATAGTTGGGGTTATACAAAGGCATTTGAACGTGCTAAGTTTGTAGCTCTTCAGAAAAATAACGAAAACTATAACGCCATTATGAAAATCCCATCTGATTTGCAAAATAATTTTAATTGGTGGTTAAATAATATATCTGCAGGGTACAACACATTTAAACCTTTAAAATTTCAGCTAGAAATTTTTTCAGACGCCTGCAAAACCGGATGGAGCATTTGTAGTGGATCGGTAAGATCACACGGATTGTGGAATGTTAAAGAAAAAGAATTACATATTAATTATCTAGAACTCCTTGCATCATTTTTTGGACTGAAATGCTTTGCAAATCACTTAAAAAACTGTGATATATTATGCAAAATTGATAACACCACTGCCATATCCTACATTAATCGAATGGGTAGCATTCAGTACCCACAGCTTAACCGTCTAGCCAGAGAAATATGGCAGTGGTGTGAGGTAAGAAATAATTTTATTTATGCAAGTTACATAAATTCAAAAGACAATTTTGAAGCGGATGACGAGTCACGGAAAATAGAAAAAGAGACTGAATGGGAGCTTAAACAAACAGAATTTCTTAAAATAATTAAAACATTTAATAAACCAGACGTTGACTTGTTTGCTAGTAGAATAAACAAAAAATGTGAGAAATTTGTATCTTGGCGGAGGGATCCAGAGGCCTGGGCTGTTGATGCGTTCACACTAGATTGGAGCAAATTTTATTTTTATGCATTTCCTCCTTTTTGTTTAATTTTAAAAGTATTGCAAAAAATTATAAATGATAACGCATCTGGTATCTTGATAGTCCCAAATTGGACAACTCAGCCATGGTATCCTCTCTTTAAATCGCTACTTACAAAAGAACCCATTCACCTGAAACCAAATAAATCTTTACTTCTTTCTTTTGATAGGACTCCTCATCCGCTGTGGAAAAGCATTTCCCTGGTGGTAGGGCACTTATCCGGGAAGCTTTAACCCGAGGAGAAGTTCCCGAATCAGCAAGGGACATTTGTATGGCCAGCATAACTGAATCAACAATCAAGCAATATAATACAGGATTAAAATTATGGTGGTCGTTCTGTCAACACAAAAAATGGGACACTTATATGGTGTCAGTTCCGTTAGTGCTGCAATTTCTCACTCATCAATTCCATAACGGGGCAACCTACGGAACACTAAACTCTTATAGATCTGCAATAGCTCAAATTGCAGGACCAGAATTGGCATCAGATTTCAGGGTCAAAAGATTTTTTAAAGGTGCCTTTAACAAACGGCCAACAAAACCAAAATACACCATTACTTGGGATCCAACAACGGTATTAAATTATATTAAAACACTTAAAGAACCGCTAAACTTGGAACAACTTAGTTATAAGCTTATAACATTACTAGCAATTGGAACAGGACAAAGATTACAAACCATGGCACATATTGAAATTGTTAATATTGTTAGTGATTCGAAAGGAATTACAATTAGAATTACAAAGAGGATAAAAACATCAGGCCTAAATAAATTGCAACCAACCTTACTTTTACCATTTTTTAAAGAAGATCCTTCTATCTGTGTGGCCAAAACAATGTTAACCTACCTAGATAAAACCAAAAATTTACGGAAAAACAATGCTAGCAACTTATTCATATCATTCAAAAAACCTCACCAAAACGCTACTAGTCAAACACTAAGCAGATGGATCAAACGAACTCTTGAAAAGAGTGGCATTGACACATCTATATTTTCCCCTCATAGTACAAGACACGCTTCTACCTCTGCGGCGGCCAGAAAAGGGGTGAATATGGATGTAATAAGATTGACAGCGGGCTGGTCCGATAACTCAAAAACCTTTGCAAATTTTTATCAGAGACCATTAAAACCTACCAACAACTTTTTACATGCAATTTTTACTGAGTAAAAAGAAAAAATTGTTATATTGTGTATTATTATTCATGTTAGTATAAGTCTATTATATTATTTTTGTTCTCATTTACCATAAATTATGGAAATATAGTTACTCATTTTGTTGCATCGTTAATAAACTTTAAACAACTACATTTGTTCTATTATTTATGAGATGAGACCGAAATATAATTAAAAGATCAAACGAACTTACCTTAAGTGAAGTTCGATCTTAATTATATGTAGGTCTCATCGAAATAAATAACACCCTCCCTGCCCAAACTATAACCTTAAGAATATTCCCTTTTCGATGCAACAAACAGCTTTAAAGAAATGACAATAATAGCTGGCAGAGGCCCGCAGGTGAAAGGCGATAACAGGGTTTTTTTTCGTAAAGCTTTGAATATTGTGTGATTCCATACATACCGGGGGGTACTACATTTGTTCTATTATTTATTTCGATGAGACCTACATATAATTAAGATCGAACTTCACTTAAGGTAAGTTCGTTTGATCTTTTAATTCTCAGATGGTTGTCACCAAATCCATCAACTCGATTGTATTGATGCACTGATGAATCACGTGATATAACCTTAAATTTTTAATTATTATCAAACAGATAAGAAAATAGGAAAGAAAATTTGAGTGAAAAAACTCACTACGTTTCATTAACCCAATCTCTAAGTGGGTTAACTTTTAAAATAAGATTGTCAACATTAGATATACAGCAAGCAAATGAAGGCAAGTACATATTTTTTCAATTATTGTATTACCCATACTTGTTTTTAGCTTTTATACTTATCAAAAAGTGCTTAAATTTATTTGTTATCATTAAATAAAGACATTTTGACAGTTAAGATTAGAAAATCACAAATATCAGTCGTTCTTAAATAATTTTCATCAGATAATAATCAGGATTGCTCCAGTTGGCAATTTATTGGTCACGTGATTCATCAACAGTCCATCATTTTGTTGAATATTAGAAACCGCCCAAGTCTTAAACTAAAATGACATAAAAGTCAAAACTAAAAGTAAGACTATGTGATGCTTGCAATGTCACCACAGGTTCTCACTTCCTTTTTTTGTAGTAGCAATAATAACAGTATTTATAATTTCAAAGCGTACCAATACAAAATTAGCTTAAAGTATTCGTGGATAACTTGTACTAATTACTTCGTATCCACTTATACTTTAATATACTATTCTATTTTCATTTTTATATAATGCTATGCCTGTTGCGGTATTAGCCAAAAGAGTAGTTGTTTTCAAGAGGGAAACAGTCGCTCGACGTTCCTGTGACACAGACTTTTTCATTTTTTTGATTCATGTTTATTACTGTGTTGTGATTGACTATGAATTAATAATGCCTTGGCAATGTGTAAATAATATCAACAGTTTTTGTTATGTGTGTACCGAACTAAATTTTTAATCGCAAAAAAAGTTATTTCACCATACTTGTATGAAGACTTTACGAAATTTATTACGGATTTAAAGTAGGGGAGCAAGATAAGTCATGGGCCCCTACACGGCCCGTCACATATGTTGTAGCATTGTTAACAAGTTAGTTGAAAGGTACAAAACGTAAAAGGCATTTTGCAGTACCAATGGCGTGGGAGAACCTAAAAACCGTGACACATATTGTTATTTTTACACACTAACATATAGGGTATCGGATCAAAGTTCAACCATACTGTAGACTCAATTTACATCACCTTTACAGCCCTTGGAACATAGAAAATAACTTCCTACCCTAAAACCACCAGGATCTTAGGGTTTTGATGAAGAAGAACCAGAATGTACCGATGTATTGACCGTTGATATACAATTCGCATGGGAAATCGATAATGATCTAGTATTTCAAGCACAAGATTGTTCAACAGCATCACACCTGATTGATTGCATAGACTGAACTGAATGATTTAGTTCGAGATTTAAAACTACCCAAATCATCCAAATTAAAAGAACGGAATCTGCTCGAAGGGAATGTACATATAACTCACTTTCGAAAACATACAAAATTTTTCATTTAAAAAGGAATATAGGTATATTGCACGGATATTGATATTGAAAAATCGATTTATCGGTTAATAGGGTTTTTAATTAATCGATTATTTTCGATGTTTTAAAGATTATCGAATAATCTATTTCAATGAAAATACGAAAAAAAAAAATTAAAATATTTAAAATATTCGATAATTCGTTCATTATTTTTTTGAAACACCGATTTATAGGTCAATCGGTTTTTTAATTAATCAATTTCTTCGATTTTTCAAAGATAATCGAATAATCAATTTTAAAGAAAATTCGCTTACCCCTAGCAACCTAATGACTTTTATTAGGTATAAATTTTAAAATGTTATCCGGTTTCAGAAATATGTATTTCTAAAGATTTATGTGACATCCTCTATATTAATTAATATTCCTAAAGAAAGAAGCTTTAATATACCTTTTTCTGAGGTTACTATACAAAACAGTATTTTCTTATTTTGACTAATTTTTAATATTATGTAATAGCCGTTGAAAAAATATAATGTTCAACTCACAAGGTTTGATTTGCAGTATTCGCCTGCATACATGCTGCTATTATAATACTCGTAGACAATGAGTACCATTCCTTCTATCTATCTGAATTAGGTCGTGGTCCAAAGCTCACTCGTACTGAAGCTCTAGGCTTATTTTACCCCTCTCAGTTTCTATCCCATCAGATTGATTTTCTTGATGAATTCAAGAATATGTCTGATGGGCGCTTTCGCGATATCTTCAGGTTCCGGATATTGTACCCCGAAGTACCATTCCCGTTCCCATTTAAGGTTCCGACAGTGGCATAGTACGTGAGTAGGAGTTTCGTCCTCTTCTTCACATATTCTACATAGGGAGTCATCAGATATTTCTAAGAGATTTAGGTGTCTTCTAAGGCCGCAGTGTCCCGTAAGGAGTTCTATTACGGCCTTGAGTTCGCTTCTGCTGAGGTTTAGCAATTGATTTTGTCTGCTCGTGGATGGCCCCTGTATTAATGTTTTGGACTGTCTAAGTCCAGGAAGTTCCAACCAGAGCCTATGGTGTTCTCTATTTGTTTGTTCCTTTAACACCTATTTAACATGTTGGTATGAGATACCACATGTGGGTTCTGATCCAATAAGAGTTTTTCCGCTCCCTTCCTTGCTAGGAGGTCTGCTTTCTCGTTTCCAAACACTCCCTCATGTTCCGGCACCCATTCAAGGGTTATCTTGTTATGTTCTGCCAGGGCCTGAAGGGATTGTTGGCAATCAAGTATTGATTTAGATAGTTACACATTAAATTTAACTTACTAGAAAAGAAAATTTGTTTTTTTCAGAGTTTTAATGTTAGATGAAGAGTTACTACTGTTATTGTTTTGTTGAACCCCAATTTTGTCATTGTAAATATTTTTTATAGAATACTAAACGTTTAGAACAGTGGCAGCATATTATTCCTAGTGATGATAGGGTACTTTCTAGAGAAGGCGCTGTTTGCGAGCTACACTTTTTAGAAGATATTTCAAAATATTGAGACTCTTTTTACTGATGGATTGCTAATTTCGTTTGTTCGCCGACGTCGTGGGCTGTTGCAAAATGAATAGCATGTCTAACTTTGCGGTCATTTGCAATCAATATATTCACATGTTACAATTTTGCCGAACCATTTTTAAATGACGGAGTGAGTAAGCAAATTTTTACAGACATTTAAGACGTTATTAGTGAGTATACTGTGATTTTACAAGCATTTCAATATTTTGGTTACTAAATGAGATTGTTGAATTACTTCAACATATGCGGGCGGTTGTGTATTCTACTAATTTTATTTTAACAACACATTTTACTTTAAACCACTTCTGTCATTTCTAGAATCGAGAGCGATTGCGTCACTTTTCTACGCGCTAAGGATCGAAACCACAAAACTAATGAATGCTCTCAAGTAAGCTGCGTCTCACAAATAATTGGTTAAAGCTAAACCGACGCGACAGGGCATCTTTCATTTTCTTAGAGCACACGGCAGAAGCATACTTCTCGTAGTTAACAACACTTAAAAACTAAACAGCGTGCATCGCCATGTTGAAATTTGCTAGTTCTTGAATAATTTGGCACTAAATGGTTATGTTCTGTCTGAATAATAATATTAAAAGTATAATACAAAGTCAGTGATGTATAAACTTTCTTCTGTCCGTCGGAAAGCCCGGTCTAGGACGCAGAAAAAACCCGAGGTATAACCAAATGGGACCTTCACCATTTGAAAAAGCATATTTTTTTACATTGAAAATGGAAATTGACGACTCTCTCCATTAGTTGAGACTAAAGATATAGGCTAAAATAAAAAAAAGCTGTTTCTGTTTTGTTAACTTTGAACACTCGTAACTTTTTTACTAAAGAAGTTAGAATAACAACTTTTTTTATTTCTTATTCAATTTTCTTTCTTTTATTGTATTTGTTTTTACAAAAATGTTGTAAAATATATTTAAAAATAGTAAAATATTAAAAAAATAAAACAAAAAATTGACAATATATTTTTTTTAACCCACCTTGTCATAACTTTCTTATGCAAAGAGCTGTGTAATATTTTTTTTAAACTGCGCAATTTATTGAGCTGCATTTTGTTTGAATTAATACGCGGTACATTTTTAATAATAAAACCGCTAGCGGTTTTTAAACGTGGGGGCGCCTGGCTAGGCGGCAGGATTGATTGCGGTTTTTTCCATAACGATCGCTGCACTTGCGGCTGCACTCTTGTCTAGTTACTTAGTATATTTGCCCCTTGCAGTGAGAGATCATATATTTTCTTTTAAAAATTCTGTGTTTTGTATAATTTATACTTTATTGCTGAAACATTTGTGGTGGTTTTAATTTAAATAATTTTAATATTTGGTGATGTGTTTTAATAATAATAATAATAATAAAAGCATTTATTGCCCAACAGTTTCCCATTTACAAGGCAAATTTAACAATATAAAATTAAACTACGAAAATACATAAGGTAAGTAAATAAATTACAATAAAAGTAAAAGTAAAAAGTAGAAAATAGTAAAACATTAATATGAATTCAAAGATAAGCTCTTGATTTGTTTTTTAGTTCACATATACTGCAACAGAAAATATCACAAATATCTGATAGTTTGTTTGCATTACTACACATTAAGGTAATTGGCGCTTTTGATAACAAATTAGTTTGAGCTCGTTTACTTAGAAATGTAATATTATGTCTAGATGTTATCCTAGGTACAAAAAAAATTATTTTAGAGAGCAACAAAGCGCAGTCAATTTCGCCATTTAACAATTTATGCAAAAACAAAACAGATGCCTGATTTCTACGTGTTTCTACTGATACAAAATCAAATTGATGTAGTAAATCTAGGTAGTTACAACCTCTTGGAGGATAAAATCCATTTAATTTAAAACTTAAGAATTTTAAGAATTTCTTTTTAATTTTCTCAATAATGTCTGAATAATAAATATATATAGGATGCCATATTATTGATAAATATTCTAATTTTGTTCTAAGCTAAAATACAGGGAAGTTAATGCCGAGAGACTATTGAAATTCTTACAATTCCGAATTATAAAACGATATGCACGGTACGCTGAATTCACAATAGAGTTAATGTGGTAGTTAAAAGTAACTTGATAATCAAAGTGAACACCCAAATCTTTAATGGTGTCTGTTCTTTCTAAAATAATGTTATTAATAGAATAAGGAAAATTCAGAGAAATATGTTTGCGGCTATAAGTCACAATTTTACATATATAAATATTTAAAAAGAGGCGATTTCTGTGACACCTTTCCTGCAATAGGTTAATTTGATTTTGCAATGTTAAACAATCAGCTGTACTAGAGATACTGGCATATAATTTTCAAGTCATCTGCAAACATTAACCTATTGCATTCAAGCGAGTCACACAAATCGTTAATGAATATTAAGAACAATAAAGGCCCTAAATTGGACACTTGAGGAATTCCACTAGTTGAAGTAAATGAATTAGAATTAAATCCATTATAACAAACATATTGTTTGCGCTTAGTTAAATATGATTTAAGAATATGTACATAAGTAATATCAAAACCTAAACTAGAAAGCTTTTGCAGAATTATTTTGTGACCGATTTTATCGAAGGCCTTAGAGAAACCTGTCCTCTACTATCTGATGATTCACAGAGATATTGACTAAAAACTGCCAGATTACTAACAGTTGAACGAGAAGTCATGAATCCATGTTGATATACAGATATAAGATTTTTAGCAGATAGATAGATACGGCTATACAAGATGACCTCTAAAAGTTTTGCAGCGTTATTAAGAATGGATATTGGCCTATAATTGTTTATAGCAGCGCAATCTTGAGATTTATATATGGGACAGATTTTACCTACTTTCCAAACATCTGGAAAGACTGAAGTTTTAATGACTAGATTAAAAAGAGTTTGTAGGGGAAATATAAATATTAATTAAGCAATCTTTTAAGAGAAAAGAAGGTATTTTTTTTCTGAACGCGAGGTGAATTTATTTTTTAATTTTTTACCAGCATCTAGGATTTCTTTTTCTGTTATTGCTTCACTACTAATATTTAATAGCATATTAGGATCATAATTAAGTTGCAAATTCATGTCTTCACTATCTTCTGGCAAAAAATAGACACTTTCAGAGAATGTACTAAATGCATTCACTATCAAATCAGGATTATCATACCATTCATCATTATAGAACATTTTACCAGGAATTCTAGAAGTTTTCTTTTTATTATTAACAAATGACCAGAATAACTTTGATTCATCAGATAGCTTGATCTGAATATTTTGTAAATACAATGCATATACTTCCTTGATTTTAAGTTTGATAATAACTCGAAGTCTATTAAATTCATGGTAGTAAACAATATTTCCACTACAGTTCATCAAATTTCTAGAGGCTTTCGACGGCTAGACAGAGAAAGCACTACTGACAGGCATCCCGACGGATTTACGCAATGAAAGTACACTCTGCGCATCAAGTATTTCACTATTTCATTCAGACGTAAATGTCAGATGTAAATTTCGCTAAAACATTTCTTTTATTTTCGTTTGTGTTTTTGCTCATTACAGTTTAATAGAACCTAAGTATGGAGTTTAATAGCAAATTAAGAGGCCGCGTGATTAACAGTCAATCTCGCGAAATAATAGCCAATGTTATAGAGTTTATGAGAAGAGAAGGAAACTTTAATTCACCTTCAATACCATTTAAAAATGTAAATGATCGTGTTGCTGCAGCCACAGGAGTATCTAAAAACACTGTTGTCCGCATTTCTGGAGAGAAAAAAAGAATCGATAACCGTGAGATATCGGAATTTTCATCACCAAGAAAAACCATTAAAAAACCAAAAACAGTTAATGATATAGATGAAGCTGCACAAGAATCAAATTTTATTTTTTTATTATTAGATAGCTATTTTTGTTTCTGAGTTGTGTTCATTTACAGGCTCAATTTTTTTCCGTTTCTCCTTTTTGATTTTATATGGGGTTTCAAGTTGTTTTTGACTTATTTCGACGTAAATCACAACAACACACTTTTTTAATAAAGCAAACAAGTGTTAAGAGGTATATGTACGTGTAAACTACAATTACAAAAAATTGATATGAAACCCATGAAACCACCAACAAAAATGTAAAGCTAGCTTCCGTACTAGAACATGGTGTCATTCGTCGAGATAATTTATCGTTTTGTTTAATAGATCAAGAAATGTAAATATTCCCCTGTTATTTTTTATAAAATTATAAGAGAAATAAATTTTTTTCTAAATAGTATAGTTTATTATTTTGTAGAAAAACAAAATTTCGAAAATTTTAGTAATATTTCAGAAACAACCGTTATTAATAATAGGTACCATTTTCCTTAATAAGGTAGAAATAAAATATAAACTATTTCCACGATTTACAAAGGCCTACAAAAAAATTATAGGTATTTTCCGCTATCCTATAAAATTTATATTTTCTGACTCAATTTCAAAAGGTTGAAGGAATTCCAAAACACCTTTTATGGCATAATAATTATTTTCAATTCTACATACTATCTTTAGCTGCTTTTAAAAACGTTCTAAGAAAGTCCAATCAGACCAATTTAATCCCTAAACTATTCCACACTTTTAAAATTTAATTACCTAAAAATATTAAAAACTATTTAAAATAACTTGTTTAGCAGACTGTACAATAGCTATCTTAGTCACACGTAGCGCGTTCTCTGTCTGGGCGTCGAACACCTCTAGAAATTTGATGCTTTAAATTTTCTATGGAACTTAATTTTTTCTTTAATAAGTTTTATGATTTCACTAGTATACCAGACTGGATATTTTTGTTTGAAATTTTTAAAAATTGGAACATGTTGATCAAGTATTTCATAAAACTTATTATAGAAGGTTTCTACGTCAACATTAATATCAGTAATATTTTTCAAAAAATTCCAATTAGTGTGTAAAAACTCATTATTTAAAGACCGAAAGTTTGCTTTTTTAAAATTGTAAGATTTGCTATTATTATTTATACTGAAATTATTTTGATTTGTAGAGAATCCGAAAAGTTCAATTGAAAGAGATGGATGATAGGCATCCTCATTTACCAATGGTATACAGTCACGATTTACAAAACAGTTTATGCTGCTTACTACTAGGTCTAACAATTTATCATAAGTATTTAAAATGTTATTGTATTGTTTAAAATTTAGTACGGCCAAGAAATTTAAGATTGTGCGAGTTTTTCTATCTTCTAGATTGTTCTCAGTAAAATTTGAACAATTAAAGTCTCCTAATAACAAAACTTTATTATTGCTGAATCATCCCATTTTTCAACGGCCTCTAGAAAATTATCAAATTCTTCCAGAGACAAAGATGGAGGAATATAAAGTACTGCTAAATAAAAAGAACGGAAAGATACGGATTACTTGCAAACCAAGAAATCAATTTTTGGAAAATTTTCTTCAAATTGAGAAGTATCAACAATTTCAGAATTTATACACATATCTATATCGATTAATACACCTCCTCCACGCGTGATATCTAGCTGATCGAGTTTTCGATAGATATTATAGATAGTACATAACAGTAAACTTTAAAATTATTATTTTTTTTAAGTTTCAAACCATGCTGTTTCGAAAGAAGCACTTTTTACAGCAATTACGAATAAGCTGATACAAGGATTATTTTCCACATGGCATCCTCCAATAAAAATGGTAGACTGGTTTTAAATTGTGATGATACCGATATTCTAGTATTAATTATTATGCTACTCACGAACATTTTAATATCAAAGAAATATTCATGGAAACTGGTTACACAAATGGGACAACAAATAAAAAATTTAGAAATTTCAAAAAATATTGGTAAAACACTCTGTGAAGGCTTACCAAGTTTTCACAGCCTTACAGGGTGTGATACGACCAGATTCTTGTTTCAAATAGGAAAAAGCGATGCTTGGGAGGTGTACTATAAAAATTGCGACACGCTCAACCTTCGCAAATTTTCTGAAATGGCACTAGAAGAAGGATTAAAGTTAGCTAGATTTGTTTGCTTTTTATATAAAAATCAAAATGCAAAAGATTTAAAGAAAATTTGGTTAAAACTTACAAATAAGACCAAAAAACAAGCTCAGGAATTGCCTCCTACAGAAGATAGTTTCAAACTACTTAGGTGAATTTACAAAGCAAAAATTTTAGTGTCCCTATATTTTATTATTATGTGTAATTTTAGATCATATTATCAAACATTTATATCGATAAATAGTCCATATTGGTTAGATGACCAAAAAAGATCCCTTTCGATATGGATGGATTTTAAATGAGGACAATTTTATGGTTACAGAAATAATTTATCAGGATACAATTCCAGAAAATATACGACAAATTATCTCCTTATTTTGCAATGACAAGAACTGCAACACGCAAAAATGTCAGTGCAGCTCAAATTGCAAATGCAAAATGAATTGCATTAATATTAATCGTCACCTAAAGGAAAATACAAATGAATCTGAAGATCCTAAAGATTATACATTTTTCGTTAGTTTATTTTAATTTTGTTCGTTTGTTAGAACTTGTATTTAACAATAAATTTATACCACAATTAATTATTTATTATTTTTCTAAAGTAATAGAATTTTTTGGAAGAAAATGAACGAATTACGATTTATCTTCACTACATAGTACAAATCACTAATGAAAAATTGTATTTAAAACATTATTGCGTCGATCGTAATTTAAAAAAACAGCAATCCAATCCGGCCGCCGAGCCAGGTGCCCCTACGTTTAAAAGCCGCTAGCGATTTTGTTATTAAAAATAGACCGTGTATTAATCGAGACAAAATGCAGCTCATTAAATTGCGCAGTTTTTGAAAAAAAAAGAAATAATAATAATACTCTCCCTAATTCACCCCCTTACGAGTGAATTTTAACCCCAAAAACTGAGCTTGTGCGGGGAAAGGGAAAACCCGAAAAACCTCACCCACCATCATGAAATAAAATAGCTCTTTGCAAAAGAAAGTTATGACAAGTTGGGTTAAAAAAAATATTGTCAATTTGTTGTTATTATTTTAAATATTACTATTTTTAATATATTTTGTAACATTTTTCTAAAAACAAATACATCAAAAGAAAGGAAATTAAATAAGGAATAATACAAAAAAAGGGTGTTGTTGTTCTAACTTCTTTAATAAAAAAGTAACGAGTGTTCAAAGTTAACAAAAAAACACCTTTTTTTGTTTTTTGCCTATATCTTTAGTCTCGACCAATGGAGAGAGTCGTCAATTTCCATTTTCAGTGTAAAAAACATGCTTTTTCAAATGGTGAAGGTCCCATTTGGTTATACCTCGGTTTTTTCTGCGTGCTAGACCGGGCTTCCCAACGAGCTATTATGTGATTGAAAGAATAAAAAAAAGTTACAGTGAAACCGGTGTTTTTATCCTTAATTACGCAACGTTATATCGAAAAACCAGTGCATTCTCATACACTCCACTTATTCGAACCAAATTATACTAGGGGCCATCCATAAATTACATCATACGTTAAGGGGAGGGGGGTCGACGAAATGTGACATTGTATGACAAGAGGTGGGAGGGTCCTAAATTTCGTGACATCACATTTCAAACTATATTATATCTAAGTATTAAAACACGAAATTGGAGTATTAACGAAAAACCTTAAAATATTTTTAATTTAATAAATTCTAGATATAAAATTACAAAATGTGTGACGTCACACTAGGGAGGGAGGATTCTCACACATGTGATTAGCTGTAACAAGGATGGAGGGAGAGTTTTTTTGTCATATTACCAATGTTGCCGGTCGTGTATCGAGTTGTAAAATTGGCTAGTTTCGATTCATTCGGTACTTTATCTTACCTCAAAGTTTAAAACAAATGTTAAAATAAATGTTAAATTTTTCGGTTTGTACGTTTGTACGTCTATTTTACACAAAAAACAAAAACTCACCTATAACTCTATAGAATGAGCAAAAAACGATCGTGAGTATGACGAACCACGTGTTCCAATCATGGCTTTTATTGACAGTCGCCACGCCCAAGAACATGAATATAATAGTTTCGGATGAGCTGCTTAACATCTTCATGGTGTACTTGATGGTTGTATGCGATTTATGTGATATATTAGCTTCTACATAATTTTTCATTGTAATGCCACAAAAAGTTATTCTGAAAAAAAATAAATTATTTACGACCCCACTCCCATAGTTATATAAGCGGGAATCAATTAAATTATTTCTCCATTATGAACGTTTATTTAAAACCAGCTCAGTAAACTGAATATTTGTTTTAAATGCAACTCCCTGTATAAATATTTCATTTAAATTTCATTTTATTCTATGTTTATACAAGAACTATATGTTGAATATTAAAAGTTTGTAGATAATATACTTACGCTAAAATCCCGGACATATGAAAAATCTCAGCATTCAAATACGCTAAATAGGCCATAACAAATATAAAAATAGGTTCTATAACACGCACTTCATTTGTAAATTTAGTCACTAACGACGTAGCCATGCCCCAAATCACGCCGATCACCGTTCCCCCGATAGCCACCACCCAAAAATTGAGAAACCCCGATAGCACGTCCACGTACAGGATGTTCTTCAATCCCATCTCGGTGTAGGACTCGAACAGATGGTACAGCACCACGGTTACGGCGTCATTGAGAAGGGATTCCCCGAACACAACTATGTACAAGATCTCGTTTACTTGAATCTCTTCAAAGACGGCTAGCACCGCTACTGGATCCACTGCAGAGATCAGCGACCCAAAGAGGAACATATCCAGCAGGGGTGTATCACAGGAAAATAGACCTGTCAGTCCGACCGCCCATAAGGAAGCACCTGCAACACAAATTGTCTATAAATAGAAAGGAAGGACTATTTTAGGCTGAATTAAAAAAGAAATCTAGGTTATTAATTGCTTAATACATGACCAACCATTGTTTGCTATGGTTTTACGCAGACGTCAAAATAATAACAAACTTCGGTGCTATATTATTGGAGTAAGTGCAAACAAAGGCAACCTTAGCACAGAATTGGTGAACAATATAGAAATTAAAATAACGTAGAAGGGATAGAAATCTCTAACCTTCAGTTCCACCATGGAGGTGCTTTGAGAAAACTAATACACGCGATCATAAACTATTCATTGAAATCACACTGCGAAAACTAAATTTATTTCTATTGTACTTTAAAAATGCTTCACCATCTGAGGCCACGCCTATAGGGGGTAGGGTTTTGGCTGTAACCCTGTTTATTTTCTGTATTGTTAATATATGCTGTGACCCTAGTTATTGCTATTATTGTTAAATATGAGACTGTCAGCTTTAATTTGACACCAATTCCGTCAAAATAAAAGCACCGATAAAGCGCGACAAATCACGAATTTACTAGTTTAACTTATTTAAAAATGAATAATGCAAGAACATCTGCTGCTGGATAACACAGTGCTAGTGGTCATCAATATATCTCTTCGACAAATAGAAAACTAGAAGAACAAAGCAACTACAGCATTTGGAATTTTGGTATGGAAATGTACCTCATAAAATGTAACTTGTGAGATTGCATCAGCTGTCCTTTTGAATATGAAAAACTCTGCATAAAGAATAATTCAGAAAAAGGATGCTAAAGCACGTTCAAAAATATGTTTGATGGTTGCCCAAGTAAAGAGCTAAAAAAACTTGGATCTGTTTAGAGAAGGCATATGCTGATAGCAGTTTAGGCCGTCATCTGAACCTATTAAAAAAACTGCAGGTTCATTCGAAAGCTGCCAAACGGGTACTAAGATACCGTAAGGCAACAAAGAATATGAAACTAGTTTTCCAAAAGACAGATCAAGGGAACACACATATTCAGATATGCTGATGTTGACCGAAAGTCTTATACTGAATAAGTTTTTCCAATGAATGACTCATCAATCTCTTGGGAATTTAAAAAAGACAAGACAAATGCCGTTCAACAATGTTGTGAGTTACCTAAGTTTAAAGTAATCCTTTCGCCAATAAATGATAGAAGTGAACAAGCAGCTTTATCGGGATATGATTTTTTTATAATTTCAAGCGTGAATTAAACCGTAAAACATGTTTTGAGAAAATCAGTCGAGTGCTTGGTGACAAGTCGTGTTCCTTCGCTATCGTAAAGCGGTGGTACAATGAATTTCAACGTGGACACTTTCCTTAAATGACAATTTTCGAGCTTCTAAGCCAAAAACAGCCGTTACAGGAAAAAATATTAATCTTATTCGAAACATGATTAAAGAGAACCGGCACATTACTGTCAAAAACATTAAATTAAAACAACTTTAACGACTGTCGTTAAAGAATTAAGACTATTTTACACAGGCATTTGAAAGTCCGCAAACTGTTGATTTATTGACGGTGGATCTATAAGCCATTGCAAAGAGCAATTCAAATCGACAGATAAACTCTTTTATTAACACATCTGCAACAGTTGCGGCCTCTGGATTTGGAATGGCGTAGATTTCTACCCACTTTGTAAAATAGTCCATAACCACCAAAATGTATTTATTACCATCCTCGGTCATGGGAAATGGTCCAGCAATATCTAAAGCTATCCTCTCAAATGGGCTTCCAACATTGTATTGCTTTATAGGAGCCTTCCTTTTTCGTTGAGGTCCATTACTCATAGTATAGGTGGTACATTTCTTACACCAGTCCTTTACATCATCGGAATTGTTCATCCAGTAAAACCTTTCCCGAACTCTAAGAAGGGTTTTCCTAACACCGAGATGTCATCCTGATGGACTGTCGTGTAAGTGACGACGTACTTCGGCTACTCTACTCTTTGGAATGACCAACTGTCTTCTGTTTTCGGAACCATCAACATTTTCAGAATAAAAGAGTCCTACTGTGCCATATATGACTTAAGTACTGGAGAGAGATTAGATACTTTTTTCCAAGTAGGTCGACGATTTTCCTCTTTCCTTTGTCGCATTTTCTTTAAAACGGTATCATTTTCTTGTTCTTCCCTAATATTAGCAGGAGTCCACTCATCGTTGATTACAGTTGTTCTTAGTAGTCCACTTTCTTTGGATTTCGCATTGTTGCAGTGGGAGCACTCTGCTGGACACGGTCTTCTAGAGAGATAATCGGCATTTCTGTAACTTACTCCGGCTCAATGTTCGATCTTAAAGTCGTACTCTTGAAGTCGTTCAATCCATCTGGCTATTTGACCCTCCGGGTTTTTGAACTACATCAACCACTTAAGGGCGGCATGATCGGTACGGATTAAGAATTTCCTTCCATATAGGTATTGATAGAAGTGATCCATGCATTTCACAACTGCCAGGAGTTCTCTTCTCGTGACGCAGTAATTTCGTTCAAGTTTCGAGAGCACTTTACTAAAATAACCTAGTACTCTTTCTTTCCCTTCTTGAATCTGGGAAAGCACCCCTCCAATTCCCACATTACTAGCATCAGTATCCAGGATAAATTCTCCCTCTTGTAGTGGGTAGCCTAGTATTGTTGCTGTTGTTAAATGGTTCTTTAATGTTTCAAAGGCAGTTTGGCAGTCCTCGTCCCAGCAGAATTCCCTCGCTTCTTCTGTGAGTCGTGTTAATGGCTTAGCAATATCTGAAAACTTCCTAATGAATCTTCGATAGTACATACATAGCCCAAGAAAACTTCTTATTTGATGTTTATCAGTTGGTTGTGGCCATTCTTTGATCTATCAGGACTTTTTTTTCTACAGCCACGCCTACTTACTGACTATATGACCCAGGTAATTAACTTTATTTTGAAATAGCTGGCATTTCTTGGGGTTTAGCGTCAGTTGGGCAGCTTGAAGTCTTTTAAAAACATCTTCTAACTTCTTTAGATGTTCATCAAATGTCTTCCCCAAGACTATAATGTCATCCAAATATACCAGGCATGTTTTCCATGATAACCCTCTCAATACATTTTTCATAAGTCTTTCAAATGTCGCGGGGGCATTACATAGTCCAAATGGCATGACATTGAATTGTCACAATCTAGATCCGGTGGTAAAAGCTGTCTTTTCTTTGTCTACTGGGTCCATTTCCACCTGCCAATATCCAGACTTTAGGTCGAAGGTAGAAAATAATTTATTTCCGGCCAATGTGTCCAAGGTATCGTCGATTCGAGGAAGATGGTAACTGTCTTTCTTGGTAACCTCGTAGTTCCATCCTTTTTCTGGACCAGGACTACCGGAGAGACCCATGGGCTGGTAGAAGGTTCTATCACCCTGTGTTCCTTCATTTCTTGAACAATCCTTTCATCCTCCTCTCTCTTGGCTTTCCAGTAATCTTCGAGTTGATTCGCGAATCGGCCTGGCGTCGCCAGTGTCAATTTTGTGTTTTACAACAGAAGTTTTTCCTGTTTTTCCTCCTTTTGGTACAAACATGTCACGATATCGTCGAAGAAATTCCTTTATTTTCTTTTTCTCTAACTGATTCAGATTGACCAGTAACTGCAATCATTTGCTCAAATTTGTCGTTGGAATTATCAGAAATTGTTGTCTGACGAATTATGGAAGTTACTGGTACACAAGTTCCGATTCTAGTCTCTGGACGAACTGGAATCTCTTTAGCAGTCGTGACCAACCCCTTTTCAATCAGAATTCCTCGTCCTACCTCTTCATAGTGGTTCCAAGGTTCCATCATTACAGGTGTTTCTGCTTCCATAGTTTCTTGAAGCCGTGCTACTATAACGGTTCCACTTCTTCCAGGTACCACCGTATTCTCCTCTACAGCAACTGGCACGGTACTGTCCCCATATGGATGTAGGAATACCTCTTCGGCGCCAACTTTGATCACTCTGTTCTTAAACTGGAAACCATGTAAGTTCATTACATCCATTCCAAGTATAACATCTTCTTCGATATCATGCAGCGACAATAACAGTATGAGTGAACTCTGTACCGATTCCCAATTGAACCTAGATTTCCCCATAGATGTTGGCACTTTCACCTGTGACAGTCCGCAGTCGCAATCTTGTTGGTAGAAGCCTCTTACGGTTATTTATGGTTGTTGATCGTATAATGGTTCTAGTTACTCCAGTATCCACTAACAGTGTATACTGTTTACCATTTACTTCGCCGTCTACGTATACACTATCATCGCGACATTTCAAAGAGGCTATTAGTATGAGAGGGTCTTTGGAACGGTTTCGGGTCGGAGCTACCCCCTCTAGGCCGATCCGCACTAGTTTTCCTGCGGCGTGTTGTCTTGATTCGTTGTGACCCTAGGGCGTTTGCACGAACTGCGTACATGTCCCAGTTCACCGCAATTCCAGCACCTGATAGTCTTTGTCTTCATATTTCTGTCAGTAAGGCTCTTCATCATGTTTACCAGTTGATCGAGTTTACCTTCCTCTTTTTTTTCTTCTTTTACAGTCCTTACTTTACTGTATTCACCAGAAGCCTGCGTAGCTGCCTCATATTCTAAAGCAGTGGACAAGACATCGACCAATGTTTTGTGGTGAGCTAAGCGAAGTGTTTTCTGCATCTCGTGGTCACAGAGTCCATCAACAAATGTTTGGACTGCCAAATATTCCATCATATTTTCCGGAGCTGATGGGTAAGCAAATCGCACCAACCTGGCAATATCTACTTCATATTCTTGAAGGGTCTCGTTTCTGTTTGCCATTCTTTAACTGTGATTGGTATAGATGCTCCAAATGTTCGTGGCCATATCGCATATTTAGTCTCTTTTCAAGTTGCTCAAAATCATCTGTCTCTTCCACGGGTATAGTCTGAAGGACATCTAAAGCATCTCCTCGAAGAGCGATGGTCAGATTCACTGCCTTTTTTTCTCTCAGACCATTCGTTTGCTCTCGAACTGTTTAAGGTAGTTGGTCCATGACATCTTCCCGTCAAAAGTTGGAGCTTTAACACGAGCAGAATTTACAGTTCCTTCCAATTTCAACTTCGACTCTACCTCATGGCACTTTATTTCACCGTCCTTGACCGGTTCAGTATGTTCGAGTTCTTCTATCTTCTTTTCCATCTATTTTCTCCCCAACGGAAGACATTATTTTCTCCTCAACGGAAGACATTATTTTCTCCTCAACGGAAGACATTATTTTCTCCTCAACGGAAGACATTATTTTCTCCTCAACGGAAGACATTATTTTCTCCTCAACGGAAGTCATCTTATTTTCCACATTAGCAGAAATTTCATTTTTCAAGATATTTCGGAAGAAGAAATATTAGACGAAAATTTATTTTCCATAGAAGACATTTTTTTTTCCAAGTCAGAAGAAACTTTACTTTCTAAAGAGGAAATGTCTGAAGAAACTTTAGTTTCTAAACAGGAAATTTCATTTTTTACGGACGACACATCAGTAGACACCTTTTCTTCTAAGGAAGAAATATCAGTTTTAATAGAAGAAACATCAGAAGAAATATCGGTTTTCATGGCGATTCATATCGGAAGAAATTATAGCAGAAGATGTATCATCCAAAAAAGGTACGTTTCCGGATCCAAACCTTCACTTATTAATTCTTCTTTAAGCCGCTCTGCCAGTTCTGCTTTCTTCCCTGTCGTCTCCAGTTCACGATCTTCTAACTCCCGACGTAGCTCGGTTACTTTTAAATCACACAGTCTTTTAGCCATTATTGTCCACTATTTATTAACACTATCCCACTTCTGACACCAATGTGATGTTTGTTTATTTTAAACAACAGTTTATTTATTAATAATTTATTTAAGCACATATTTATTTTATAACACTACTATTCTAATTTATATATTTCGAATGTCTTTAAACTGTTCACTATTTATCTTCACTGTCCCATATATAACTGACTGCGTTGTTCCTCCACCAATATTTATATACAAATTTAAAATTATGGTGAAGAATCCAGAATGCTCCTCCGCCAAACTAGAAATATCTATTTATATTTGGAATATACTAGAAAAATTATCCCGTCCTTTCTCGAATAGAAATCAAAAGCACCTCTGCCATAGTCGTCACATATGTTTGGTATTAAGGAGTTTAATTATGTATCATAATTGGACAAGTTGAGCCTCAAAGGCCAAATAAGCCAAAGAGGGACTTGGAGGATTAGAGCATGACTGAATAATGAAATGGCTCACATTACATTATCTTAAAGTTGAAGGTATAACGTTTTTATGTTAAATTAATGGCAAATATAAACTATTTTATGTTTACTGTGAAAAATTACACAGGGGAACAGCTGTTTTGGTGTCGAGGTTTTTTGAGCTGATTCTATATTAATTTGATGTCCTGAATTCAAATAACGTAGGTATTCATTTTTACCTAGGAGCTCAAATTTTTAAGATATACAATTTTAGAGAAATATAAGTTACATTATTTTAACTCAAATCCGTAAGTGTAGTAAACAAAAGTAGATACGAAATTTTTATTTTAGTTATACAAAATACAATATTATGTCGTACTTACAAACAAAAAAAACATTGAAGAAATCAAATAGTCACTCAACACTTCAAAAGCTTCTTTTCCGCGACATTCTTGAATGTTTTTTTAAACAGTCCCTTTTTAAACTTCAGCAGTAATCTGCCATCATGTGCATGTCCCATCTTCCTTGGTAGCGATCCTCCATAAGTTTAATATCTTGGTGAAATCTTTCACTTTGTTCCTCACTCATGTCTCCTAAATTTTCTGGAAAGTGGTTGTGTAAATAGTGTATTTTAATACTCATATTGCACCCTAAGGATTTGAAACTATTAAGCATCTTGTTAACCATTTCAACGTAGTTTTGAGCTTCATGTTTGCCTAGAAAATTTTCTACAACTGCAACAAATGATGTCCAAGCTTCTCGTTCAACTTGATTCATTGAATTTATGAAGGCAGGATCCTTAATTAATTGTCTTTACAAATTGTTTCATTAAGCCCAACTTTATATGTAACGGAGGAAGTATTATTTTTTCTCTTTTAACCAAAGCGTCGTTAATGACATTCTTTTCCCCAACATCCATGTTTTCTCTTTGAGGCCAATCTTTTCTAACCCAGTGGTGTTTTGTTCCTACTATCCCAGAGGCACAAAAAACACGGATATTTCTTGTAACCACTTTGCTGCCCAAGAAGAAAGTTTACCATTTTTAAGTCTACACAAATCATCCATTGATGTTCGTGATACTTTATTTTCTGCAAGACCAAAGCTACGGTATTATATCCTTCTTTCAGTTTAGTTGAGTGAGCTAGTGGTATTGAACCATATTTATTCCCATTATGTAGAAGGACACATTTTAAACTTCGCTTTGAACTGTCAATAAATAGGCGCCAATCATCTGGAATATATTCAGAAAGTCCCATTTCTTTTATGAGTCCATTAATTTCGTGACAAAATACAAGATTGTCTTCTTGAGAAAAGAATGGTAGCAGATACTTTTTTCTTGTATGGTAAAAGGTAATTATGGTTCCTTGTGCCAATAAATTTTTGTCGTTCAACCTAGAAGCCAGTACTTCAGAAGCTTTTTTCGATAAATTGAGATCCCTGGTAAGATCATTTAATTCATTTTGATTGAAGCGTTGAGGAACTGATGACGTCTCCTCATAGTCACTGTTAGTTTCATTAGCATTAGAACTTTTATTAGCATCAGAACAGCGATCAGAGGGAAAATATTCGTCATCAGAGATATCTGGTAGCTGATGAAATGTCGGAATCGGTATTTCATCTGAGTACGGGATAGGGCGTATTGCCGAGTCTACATTGGGATAAGTCCACTTACTGCGGTTATTTCGATTGATTTCTTTAGTATTTACTAAACAGAAATAACAATCATTGAAGTGGTTTTTTGGTTCTCTCCAAACAATTGGTACGCCGAATTTATACATTTTCTTTTCACGGTAGTCCACTGCCGTAAATGATCCGTACAAGTTTTACATACGAGATGCGGGGCCCACTTTTTGTCCTGATCACCAAGGCTAACTCGAAAATATCCAAGATACGCACACTTTACAAAGTCAGTAATAGTTTATCTGTTTTGTTAAAACATGTATTCTCCGCATATATAGCAAAACACATCAGGTTGATTTACACAACTTCTTCTTGAACTGGAACCTGAACTCATTTCAATTCTGTTCAATAACTCAAAAACACTCTTTTCTTAACATAAAATAACACGCCGAATTCGATCTACTCTCATTAGTAAGAACGCACAAACTGACGAGACTTACCCGAGTTAGGGGATTAAAAGGGTCAGTTCATGTACCTGATAGACAATGGTTCCACTGTTCATAGATTTATCTGGAATTTACTCAATTACAGACTGACAATAAAAACATTGTACCTACATTAATGAATATATAATAATTTTAGAACTCTCATAAATGAATATACTGAATAAAAACCACATTGGTAGACAAGTTGATGTATCGAAAAAAGTAGAGCTGATAGAGAAAAACGGATTGCATGTACAGATTTAGCGTCCCAAATATAGTTAAAATCAGCTCTAGAATCCCAGGTACAAAAAAAAATTTGTTGTTGCCCTGTGTTATCTATCCTGTGTATTATTTACAAGTATTTAATTTTTAGAAATTATAACTGTGATTTATAAACATTGTTCCCATTTTTTGTTAATAATAAAATATTTGTCACATTGTTATTATTGAAATACATTCAACATTATATTCAGCATTTCTAATTTCCGAATAACCCCGACAGCCGTCCCTGTAGTCTGTACTATCTCAATCTATAAGACAATTCTCTAACAGATTAGTACGTCATGCGCGTCAGCTACATTGGTTAATAACTTAGATAAAAGAGACCGAAGATGTAACATTGCACACTGCGCATGTTGTCTGTTTTAACTCCAAGTAACCCACCAATTGAAAATCATTGTTTGCACGACGCCACCCGAATTGCTCCGATTTCCCATTCAACGCTCACCTCCGCCTGAGTTTCAATCACCATTGACAGCTGTTTTTGATTTATTTGTTGGTGCTTTAGCAATTTAAAGTGTTCTAGTTATTCAATTTTAAACTCAAAATGCCACGATGTATCTTAAGAAATTGTATTTACTTATAATACAAGTACCAGTGTTGTGAAATATAAAAAATATATTCGTTTTCAGCGGTAAATATTTATTAACGTTTTGACATAAAGCGCCATAATCCTTTGAGCTGAATACATCAGATCCGCATTAAGGGATTTCAATAAATATTCATCAAATACATTTCAGAAAACAGATTTCGTACTACTTACATAAATTTACAAGAGGGTAAAATTTTAAATATTTAATTTAAATAAGAAGTAAATAGACATTGTTGCTAACGAAATTTTGTTTTTAAGAAGTAGTTTTATAAGAATATTTACTAAAGGTGGTTTTTAGCTCTTTTTGGTAGATAAATAAGAAGTAAAGAAGCATAGTTGATTAGTAGTATTTTTATAAGAATATTAGATAAAATACAGGATGAATAACTTAAAATTTCAAGATAATGTAATAATCGATTTTATGGGAAATACAAAAAGAAAGTAGATTTATTCAAAATAATCGATTAATTGAAAATAATCGATTTTTCCAACATTTAATCGGTGTTTTAATTAATCGATTATTTTCGATTAATCGATTATTTTCGATTAATCGATTATTTTCAAATTATATTATATGAAAATAATTGATTGATCGAATATAATTCGTTATTTTATATAACCACTATTTCGGTTATTTTTTAGAAATATCGATTTATCGGTTAATCAGTTTTTTAATATTTATTAATTATTTTTGATTTATTGATTTTTATCGATTATTTTAGATTTTTCAAAGATAATAGAATAATCAATTTTAAAGGATTATTAGAAAATAATCGATAATTCGGTTATTTTTTTGGAAAATAGATTTATCGTAGAATTGGCTTCTTAATTAATCGATTATTTTCGGTACTTCAATGATAATCGAATTATCGATTTTAAATGAAATACAATAAAAATAAATTATTGATAATAATCGATTGATCGAAAATAATCGATTATTTAAAATAATCGACAATTCGGTTTTTTTTGAAAATCGATTTATCAGTTAATCGACTTTTTAATTAATCGATTATTTTCGATTTTTCAAAGATTATCAAATAATCTGTTTCAATGGACGAAAAAAAAAATGGATTATTTGAAAATAATCGACTATTTAAAATAATCGATAATTTTTTGTAAACACTGATTTATCGGTTAATTGGCTTTTTAATTAATCGATTATTTTTTATTTTTCAAAGATAATCATGTAGTTTATTTTAAAGGAAATACGAAAAACAAATAGATTGAAAACAATGAATTGATCGAAAATAATCGATTATTTTCAATGATCATTTATTTATTTCGACAATCACCCATCCTCTATAATAATTAATATTCCTAAAGAAAGAAGCTGAGGTTACAATACAAAACAGCATTTTCTCATTTTGACTAATTTTTAATATTATGTAATAGCCGTAGAAAAAATATAATGTTTGACTCAAAAGGTTTGATTTGCAGTATTACAAATCATAAATTAAAAACAAATTCAAATATACTAAGAATTCAGATAATTAGCAATATAGGTATTAGATAATTAAATAATAAACAAACAAAGTGGTAACATAGACGTTGGGCACTTAACGGCATGTTATTCGAGGCTGTTGAGGCGATATGGGGTCCTATGATTGAACGTTTACGTTAATGTTAACACGAATCTGTTATGTTATGCTAACAGGGAATAGATAACGTATGAAATAACAGTAGATGTCGTATCGGTATGATTGAAACGACCGATAACAGATGTTAAGCTGGCTGTTACAAATGGAAGAAAGTATTTGTTTGTGTTATTGCGCGTGCGCACAAAATGTACCTAACTTCACTTCATTTCTAAAAATGACTAAAATGAGGTTTTTCATGTTTTTCTGAATGTAAAAACAACAACAACAATTAGGTTAGAATTTTTTGTAGTTCATTTTTCATTTTACTTAATTTATTATGGCGGAAAGATTAGCTAAAACAACTGTGTAATAGTATGTTAGAATAATTTTGTTTTTTTCTAATAAAATTAAGTAGTTCCTCACACTATTACACGTCATTAGTCAGTGTGTGATTTATGGGTAACAAATTTCCTTTTCAAGGCTAAATTACATCTTCACCTATCCAAGATAGTCCTGGTGAACGTTTAATTGCAGAAATCACTTCTGCCAATTACCATCTAAAAATTGTACAGGCCGAAAGAAAAAAATACTTTTTTTAAGAATCACTTACCTATAGTTAGAGTATTAAAAATAGTGCCGACAACAGCAAACAACAGTATAGTCCCAAAATGTTCGAAAAACAAACGATTAGGCATGAAGTAACCAGCATCCAGGATGATCGGCGGAAGCATGTAGAAGAAGAACGTATCTGGCGTCAACGGTGACATGTGGACGCTGTCAGTGATGTGGACCAAGATGACGCCTATAGCCACTCCGACGAAAATCAATAGGCACGATTCGGGAAATATTTCGCTTAACTTCGGGGCCATGTGAAAGCCTGAAACAAACAAAAAACACTAACATAATTTTCAGTAAAAAGGTTATCTGAGGTGAGTTTGAGAAATTTGATATCAAGATGATACCCATTCATCAGGGGTATTGGGTTCTCGATATTTTGACGAGTGCAGTGATGTGTAAGCTTACAAGCAAAAGGCATTAAGTCAAAAAATAAGTTTATGAGTTATAAGCAATTTAAAGTTTCAATGAAGTTCTATTTTTTGAATTATTTAGGGATTATCAACTGCTTTAACCCTTAAGTACTAACACATTAAATTAGTTATACCTACAATAACAGACCGTCTGAGAGACGTGTTTCACGAAATTACAAAGCCTAAAGTTGGGCTTTTTCGTTACACCCTTGCACATTTTTTTAGCACACTCCAAACATATTGGCCTTTGGCAATTGTAGCAAACAGGACGTTCTTCTCTTCTTCTTATAATGGCAAAGTGAGCAGTCTTTGCTTTTTTCTAACTTTTCAACTCGCATTTCTAAGGGTCGGTTTACTTCTTCAACGCTCAAGATTTCACATATGCTCAATTTTAGTTAGTAGAAACGAGCTCGCCAGTCTTCTTTTGAGATGTGCTTCCACAAGAAGAAATGCTAATTTTTGGATAAATTTTGACCGTTCTAGATGAGTATTATTTCTGTAAGATTCGTAAAGTGTATAAGCATTCACTGTGCTAATGTCAAAGAGTCTGAAAAACAGTGCCATAGACCAGCGACATGTTCGACGACTACAACTAAACTTGCTACATTTTTTATCTAACGTGTCGACACCACCTTTGGTGCTGTTGTAATCAGCAATAATATCAGGTTCGTTGGTTAGTGCGTCTACACTGGCATGAAGGTGGAAAGACGAGAGCAGTAGGACAGCCTTATTGATTTTTGTTGTGTACGAAACCAAAGTGATATCCTTTGTATAGCCGTATAGAGTTGTTCCTACTTCGCGTTTTCTTGTTGATAGAAAAATAACAGGTATTTATTTTTTGTTCTTCTTCAGCGTACCAATACAAGTTAATCCTCTTTGTGTCATAGCTTGGACTAACTTTACCGAAGTTACTGACCTATTTGAACCAAAAAGTGATTTTATAAGTCGTAATACGGCCTGTGTAGGTATATTGAATTTCTTTTCGTCATCTGATAGTCCATTCCCATCATAATTTTTACCAGTATAGATATAAGCATTCAAAAGATAATTAGTTTTGGCATCAGTGCAACACATAATCTTTATCCCATATCTTTCAGGCTTATTTGGGATATACATTTTGAAACAGCACCGATCTCTAAATCCTACAAGCATTTCTTCGCCGCGTGCTGATTTGCCTATAAATTGAATAACAAGTCTGACAGTTTTTGATAAAAATTTCAAATATTTCTGGTACTGAAGCGGATGGATTTACTGCTTTCCTGACATCCCTGGTTTCTGGATTGTCAGACCTCAAACATGTTAGAAGAAAAGCACATCTTTCTTTAGACTTAATGCACCTTATAATTTTCCTGCCAGTTCCGTTGGTAGCAAATATTGTATCTAAGTTTTTTTTATTAGATTTAAACGCTGCCGTAAACAGCATATAGTTCAATCATATTAAGATCCCTAAGCGTTGGTGAATTTTGATTTTCATACTTAGCCCTCTCTATTTCTATTCTAACATTTGTCAATTTTAAAACTGTTTCACAAATATCATCAGTGAACAAGAGCGTAAATGTTAACAATCCCTAGGGCGATTATGCTATTACTGAGGAATATATGGAGGTCTGTTAAACTGTGAGTATAATATAAAATGCCAAGTATATATATCTTCATACTAGTTTATACCTAATATCGTAATATTGTCACGGGCCTTTCGGACGTGAGGGAGTCACTTTAAATAGTGACTCTATGTGCTACCTGACTCGGGGAAATAAGCATAACAACAACTAACAATTTATTAAAGATAAAATAATATATCCACAAAGTTACAATAATATGAAAAGGGTCTTACCAAGGGCGACGAGGGCACGTCACGTCACTTCTTTTATTGGGATGCAAAACGATGATACTCAAACTAAAAGTATCGGATGAGACTCCGGCAGAGAGTCTAGGATGGGATTCCGACCAAGAGTGTCATTATATATTGTTCATCCAGCCGATTTTATATTAATCGATTTAGGTCAGTACGTGTCTAGTTTAATGCTATATTTATATTTTCGAGAATGCAGTTATAAATTGCATCTATTGTTTATCAAAATATTACATAAAATATTATGCTGAATTATTTAACGAATGTATATTAAAATACAAAATGTATATTTTATATATAGGGTGATATTTGTTTAGCGTGACAATATCTAGTTATTTGTCTCGATTTACTTAATATTTTTTAAATCAAATGAAGACCGACTAGATTTTTTGAAAAACTTAAATAAGATCGAGTTTCGCAAAAGTGTAATATTTTTTGGTTTTTCGTTAATGTTAACTAAATAAAGATTTTGCAATTATGAAATTACTTTTACTAGCTATCGTCAGTAAATGTGGTTTTTATTAGCTTTTCCAAGATTTACTAGTAAAATTTTTAAATCCTGTTCACATATAACATTTCCTAATAGATTAAGTAATTGCTAGTAGTAACTAGTAAAAGATAGCATTTTCTGTATTTCCAACTATTACTGTAACCTACATACAACAAAGATTTTTCCCTAGAGAGTATTAAATAATCGAGGAAGTCGGCACCAGTTGGAGCTTTCGTTTAACCTTGACATTATATCCTCATTTTTATCCAATTCTCAGCAGTTTGTATGTTCGTATTGGATGACATTCGCACGCCTCCAAGGACTAAAATTACGTGATTTTGATATACGATAAGGCCATGAGACCGCAGAAACAGAAACAATCCTTGAGAGGATAACTGGCGCCGACCGACGCTACGTGAATGACACAGTTTGCTTGTCATATTTATACAGTTTATTGCCATCTTGTTTGTAGACGTTTATCTTTCTAACATGGTCCGTTTTAATCAAAGAATTGGAGTGGTGTAGAATGCTTGTCAATAGGCTTGAAATGCGACTCTATGGGCATTTTTCATCTCACTCGAGAGTATTTATAATCATTTTCTATTTCATATTGGTGTTGTCTGATCCACCAGATTGTGGACTGGACAATAACAATGAGGAACAGAAAATGGTTATTATAAATGTGGAGCAAATACGCAAATGCCGATAAATCCAGTTTTACTGATTTTGAGATATTGGTCAAAAACATATACTGCGGAATCCGCTAGGTATTTTAAAAAAATTATTAAAGGGTTTTGCTCTTTTTGAGTTGTCTTTGATTGTCCCAAAATTTCGTGGTCGTTGTATTTTTTGTGTTTTTATTTTTTGTTTTTTTTTTTTAATTTATCGGTTTTTGCTTGAAAAATAAGTTTTTGTGGCTTTATAAGACAGGCGTGTTAAAAAAATAAAAATTGATTTTATTTTATCCTTATCAATACAGTGATAATAGAAATAAATAACATACACGATTATATAGATATTTTATTCATAGCACAAAACAAAACAAAACAGTGAATATGATATAACAAGAGCATACAGTTAACACAGAAAGAGTTTGGACAAAACATTTTATTAAAAAAAAAACTAAATATGAACAGCCACTTCCTCTTCAAGACAGTCGCATATACCTTCCGGTTCAACAATGGGATCCCCCTCTTTATCGGGTAATGTATTTCCTGAAGTAATGTCCGATACCATTGCAGATCCTCTGACTTCTCCCAATTCAGACCAAATTGCTGATTTAGCAAATGCTGAAGAGATTTTTTTTTCTCTGGAATGCCCCGTTTGGTATCTTTTTCCAATATTGTTAAATCTAGATCCGAAAACTTAGGCTTCATCAATTTTTCAAACTTTTCTGTTCCTGAGCAGTTGTAAAAGTTTTCAAATGCGCATATTTTAATCAACGCTACATCGTTAAATTTTTAAAAAAACTACTCTTTTCATTTCTGATAGCCCTTTAACCTTTTTTAAACCCACTTAGAGTGTTTTTACATCAAAACGTCTCCAGTCAATGCCTAGTCTTTTTACTATTCCAACTTTTTCGTAAATTTCTTCATAATGCTTTCTTGAAAGGATTGTAGCTTGTTTTCTTAGAAGTTTTTCCACCCGCCCAAATACTCTATCGGCTGGTAGGAAGGAATGACCCATTATTGGAAAAACTATTTGTAATTTTGTAACTTTTATTGGTGCTTTAAATCTAAGCCAGAAGTATAGAGTGTGCAAAATATGATTATTTTTATTTTGTCCTCCGCATCCGTCGCAGAATAGACGAACTGTGGTGATATCGTCATAATTCAATGAATCCAAATAACTTAAAAGTGCAGATCCTACCTCGATTGGTCCTCTTCCTGCCATATCTTCCGTCCAAGTAAAAAAAGTTGGTTTTTTGAATTGACTGTCCACGCAACAAAAAATATACATGCTAACTTTTTGCGCATAAAACTCATCGTTAATTGGGGTTTTGGGCAAAGGCTGAATTTGTTGAAAATTAAAGCAAAAAGTAATTGAATTGTTAGGGTTCTTAAGAGCCTATAAAAAGCATTAGCCCTCTTTTTTTAAATTGTAAGTTCGATTTGTAACCCCCTTTTCTTTTCTGTATCAACTTCACTTTTGGTCAAGTATTTAAGCCTAGTACATTTTGCGCAAATATCGGTGGCTGGACTAGAAAAGCCAATATTAAAGTCATTCTCGAATATTTTTCTAAACATAGAAAAGTTAACTTTATGCTCAACATTGCACTGACTTTGATACATGTTGCGCAATTTTTTTATGTTTAAGTTAGCATCTAAATAAATCCTTTTCGACTTTTCTCTATTATAGTGACTTTCCTTTCCTTTTAGGTTTCCAATGAATTCTTCTACATTAACTTTTTTGCAACAGATTTAGCGGACATGTGATCTCCACCACGGTTTTCTTTTGGAATATTCCCTTCAGATAAAACCTGCGCTATGTGATTAATTCGGTCTTTTTTTACATTAACACATTTGAGAAGAAAAGCCTGGCATGCCTGAACTTTTTTCTTGGACACTCTTTTGGGCAGAAAATAATGCACCGAAAAATTGCGACTTCTGGATTGTGTCCCTTTGTAGCCTTTTTTCTATCAATCGGTACTACTGACATGTAATGGCACAATTTAGTATCTTGGTCCACTTTATTATAAGTGTCAAAAATTTTGCTTTGTAAAGCACGTACATCACTTACTGCAATATTTTCACACCGATATGTAGGTCCTTTATTATCGCAAACCTTTTTAAAATTAATCAAATCCGGATCGTCATCTTTGTATCTAAAAAACAAACACAAAGTAAACAACACGCTAATGTAAATTTTTACTTTTGCTTTTTTTGCATCTGCCTTTTTGTCTCATTTGTTTTTCGTTTTCTACTTCCTATGCTAATATCAAATACATTGGCTTCTCCTTCATCCATCATAAACAATTCCAAAAATAATATTAAAAACGAGCAACAGGTTAACTGCTAAAATGCCACTGCACTTCTAGAAAAAATCAGCTGTTTCTCTGAATATAAACAATAATATTCATACTAGTGCCTCCTTTATCTTTTAGTTTTTATTGACAAACGGGAATAACTATTTTGTAAAAAAGATAGCTGTAATTTTCTGGCGTCACGTTACCTTAGTAATCCGCATAGATGGCAGAAGTTTAAAATTTTTTATCGGGTTTTTTCTTGAAATTTGGATTTATCGTTATTTGCATGAAATTGACAAATTAAGGTGCTTTTTTAATACGATGTATCGGGATTTGCTTGAATCTAATGCGATAGATCGGTAAAGCATACCAAAATTAGTAAAAAGTGGATTTATCGGCTTTTGCATGTTTGCTCCACAAATATTCCCGAGTAAAATGAACAATAAAAATGGCTGCGTCCATAAAGTCGCACCATTCGCACCTAGTTCTATTAATACATCATGCACATTGGCATTATTATACCCCTCTCCAGTTCATTGGTTTTAATCAACGGAAATATCACTAACGGCAATTTCAGTCAAACCCTTACTTTCTTGAGAAAAATCACGTGTACATGTAATCAATTTCTCTATTTTCGAACGGAGCTAATAATGTTGATTACATTTTCTGATACAGTTTTTTGTACCTTTAAGCGTAGGAGAATATCGTCTCATCTAGATAATTTGATAAAGCTAATTGGAAAACACGTGGTAAAAGTAAGATTTATTAATTAAGACGTCAAGTGCCTTATGACAGACCTTAAAAAAGCCAGTTACAAAGGTAAAAATTTACAGAATAAGAACAGAGGAACATTGAAACAAATCAGCAATTAATTTACACTTTTACAATAAAAATGGAAATCCCAAATAAATAAATAAATAAATATAGTTTGAGAGCCAATCATTAAACTCAAAAGAGTAAAAAAAATTCCACCAAATAATAATAATAATAAGTTGTAAATCAGCACAAGCTGAACTTCACCTTTTCATCTACCTTATATATGTATATATTTACACTTATACTAAAACTTGATGAATAAAGACGCTTTATTATTATTATTATTATTATTATTATATGTTTTGAGATGTTTGTGAAACCTTTTTAGTGCATCATGTAGTTTGTAATTAAGGAATTACTCGCAAGCTAAGGGTTTTTTTATAGTTAATGTGATTAGGATTCTTCAACATCGTCCTAGCAGAGACCTTGTGCGGATTCTGTCAGGCCCAGATATTGCGAGGGTCTGTAATAATTGACATTGTTATTAGTAAAATATAAAAAATTCAAAAAAATTCTAAAAAGTATTTTATTGCTTTAACGTAATATCGCGACGAATTGAGAACCTCCTCCTTTTTTGAAGTCGGTTAAAAAGAAAACACACGTTCTGAAATAAACCAAACCATTAGGTTATTATTACTCTAGTTCAATGGCATACATTGAACTAGAGAATTATCCAAGGTAGTATGTTGACATTCTAAAATGTAAAACGGTCACGTAAATTTTGGGTTTAAATAGACTGTCGATAGTAGTAGTTGACAGAAAGACGAGTCTGGGGTAGAAAACTCAAGTAAGGACTGCGGTCCAAAACTCTGGCCATTAGGCCTCTCATTGTGTGCAGATTTGTGTGCTGGAGGTAAATATGTTTAAATTATTTTAACATGTTGTTTGGGTTTTGTTTTGAGATAATTAATTTATTAACTTCTATATAAATGCCAATCTTTCCATTTTCGTCCCAAATGTTACATATCTTATAATTATCTTATATTTATCAATATTCATTTAATTTAATATTTATCTCTTAAATATAAATTGATTATTAATTCTTGAGACTATTCGTTTTTTTGTACCTATTTTACATATACATAATATGTATTAATACTAATTATTAATGTCTCCTCCCCTTTCCAAGACCAGTTATGAAATAGTCTGGCGTTTCTAACACTAAAGAATAGAACATACTATAACTAGTTGCCAAGAACTGCTCGACTTTGCTATTAAGAGATTACTTTGTTTTTTTAATTTTATTTTTTATTATTTTTATTTGCAACTGGTGAATGGATGTTCCTTCGACTTCAGGACCCTTTGCCTTAGTCCCTTAATAATACATTGATAAAAGTAGTTAAAGACCCATCAGTTGTTACAAATGGGTCTTTATACTAATTGGTTCTTACATTTGGTGTCAACAGTGGTCCTTTTACTAACCGATTATTACAGATCTATCAAAATGAGAAAGAAAAGTAAAGGTAAAAAATTATACTTATATATTTTTCAACTGTAGGCTAGATTTTTATCTACCAGCAAATATTCCCAGCGTCTAAACATGCCTCAAAATTTTTTGCACAAATGAAAAAATATATAAAAAATATCAAAATATCGAGTTTCAAGATCCATGATTATTTTATCCAACAGGGGAACAAAAATAAAAACACTAGTTAACACTAATTACAGTATCTGTTTAGATTAGATTTAGATCTCCAAGGAGTTGGATATTATTTCTCCTTGTCCACCGCGATCTTTTCAGGTCTCTTGTGGGACTCCGTTTTTTTAGAGTACCGTAAACTGGAGGTACTTTGCTCCACTTTCAGGAATACTTCCAAGAACTCTATAAAAATATATTAAAATTGGAGAGTAAGATTTTTTTTTATACATATACGGGACTTTTATGCTATTTATAATTGACTATATTATCTATAGTGCTACTCATGAGACAAATATTCTATAGTCTCCTACTTTTTTATTGAAAAGTGGAGCAAAGTTTCCCATAGGTCGGGGTTACTTTGCTCCACCGAACATTTTACGTTATAACGTATGTCTTTCAACAAGGTGAGGAAATGTTAACTAGCTGTTTCATTAACTTTTCTTCGGGGAAAAGACACACAAAAAAAACTCTTAAATGTTACATAGAACTTTTTAATCTACCTATCATAAATCAACACCATATTCTTTATAGATAAAAAATAAAATCCACATAAAAAAATATAAAAAAAAAACAAGTTTTAATTAGAGAAATCCGTTAATTTCGGGAGGAAAAAGGCACATCTTTTGGAAATTTGTTTGGGGGTCTTAGTACAGCCTAAAACATCGGACCATTGATATGTTAATTCATCCCGCTTTGAGGGCCATTTCCACATCTTTAGGGACCTTTGCATTGCGTTAATTGTAACTGTTTCCTCATTAAAAGAAACAATTTCTCCGGGGTATAATTGTCCTTCATAGGAAAACACCACAAAACGTCATCTTTCCACATTCTAAAATTTGGCGTTGGTATATAGGGAAGATTTGCCTTCTAAAAAATTAACAAACTAGTTTTCTTTTTCTTGCTCTTTGGCAAGCTCTTCAAAATTAATATCATCTGAAGAGTTGTCATCAAAAACAACATCGTCCTTCTTGCCACAGCGAGACGTAGTTGGTTCTTCTTGAGAAATTATCTCATCTCCAGTTACTATAAATTCGTCAGTTTCTTCAGTAACCATGGGCTGATCGGTGCAAACACTTTTTCCAGCTAAAATATTCATTTTTTTTCTGCGTTGTTTTACTGTAACGGTTACTTCTGATCTTTTGATCTCCAGAGATTTAAGAAACTCTGATTGAACTATAGTTTCATTAGGAATAGTTCTAAGAATCCGACATAGCACCTCTTCGATATTTAATGGAAATATACCGCATTTCCGAAAACCGGCTTTCAAATTGGCTGCAGCTTGTGGAGTAATAATTTCCATCATCTTTGCTAATAATGATGGGAAGTTTTCTTTCTGAATATTAGTACCATCGGCAGTGTCCTTCCAATCAGATAATACTTTCCGCCATGCTATTTTTAGAGGGCGAAAAAATGCCACATCAAGAGGCTGTGTAAGGTGGGTACTATTCGGTGGAAGACAAATTAAGTGTATTTCATTTTGGCGACACAATTGTAGAGCATTTAGAGTTAGATGTGAAGATAAATTATCACAGAGTAAAACTTTTATACCTTGTAGTTTTGTTACTCAAGCCAGTCCGTAAATATACTTGCATCAAACCATCCAGAAGTACTGACATTGTAACGGCAGCCTTTAGGACCATTCTCTGTCCAAGTTGTCCACATTTTACTAGTACGATAGACAACATATGGTGGCAATAATTCAACTGCGGCATTTCCACAAAACATGATGGATATTGATGTTTTTGACGCATTTCGGATAAGCTCTGGATATTAACTTCCTTTCTTAACAAGAACTTTCTTTTTTCCCGGATCGTCGGTGACGTTTATTTCGTCAAAGTTCTATATATTTGTGGGAGGAACGTCTTTTATTTCACTCTCCAAGTTGTCACAAAAGTTTTTTAGCATTTTCTCATCCACTGCTGCTCGTGTCTGTTTAACGTTTTCTGCAAAATGCACTGAAAGTTCGGAATGCCTAGCTAAAAAGGCTCTTACCCAGTCGTGCCCAGGTATATTATTCTGAAACGCTTTTACCTCTCTTCCACAGCGATTTAAATAATTTTTGATAATATGTCTTAATTCCCTTGTATCTATAGGAAACCCATACTTTCCCAAAGAAATCAAGCAATTAACAAAACTCTGCTCTTTATCGGAAGTAAATATAGGCTGTTTTCCTGGTTTTCTTTGATGTTTCTCCTTTAGTTTATTAAAAAGTATTCTCCTAGGTATATTATATTTTTCTTCCGCTTTTCTATGTGAAATTTCACCTCTTTTAATTTCTTCCAAACATGCTTGCAGTGTTTCGGCCGTGTAATCGGCATATCTTCTTGATCCCAGTTTTCTTTTATACGTTGTGGACATTCCTGTAACAAAAATAAACAATGTAATAGCAACACATAATACTAATACAAATTTAAAAAATTAAAACAAAAATATTTAATTTTCTTGGGGATACTTTTCTCCACGGATCAAACTAACCCCAAAATACCTTGATATTTGCATGATCATTCAAGAAAAAATAAAAGTAAGTCATCAAATTAATTTTGAAGGATTATTTTATACAAAACGCGTTAATAAAATAAAATATTAACTAGTGTATACTTACTAAATAGGTAGAGATTAACAGAAATTGCTGCACACACCAAATTTTTAAGGTTAAAAATTAATAAATTTTTAGCACACCTGTTTTAGCCCAAGAGCCCACTGCAAATTTTTACCGTCATCTGATAACGAAATGAAATATACCCCAAAAGCATGGAAAAACCTTGTACTTTACCAAATGACACCTGTGCCAATCCCAATCCTGAGCAAAGTTGCTTAAAAAAATTATTTTAAATTAAAAAAATCACATAAGGCATGACAGCGCTAATTTTGTTTGCCCTTAAAGTTTTCTAGAAAATAACATTCAAATATATCTTGATATATATCGTTAAAGGGAAACATTTTCTTCCTCTTAACATCGCACAAAAACATATATCCACGATTAGTAGATAAAAATTATTAAAAATATGAATCAATGTTTGCTGATTTAAAAATGTATTTGTATACCTATTGTTGTGATTCATTTTTACAGGTTGCCATAGGAATGACAAAAAAGCTACTATGATTATGGTTTAAAATAATTGTCTAACAAGAGTTTATAATTATTATTGACTATCTCTGCAAATGGTTTATATAATGCCATCCTTCTTCCATTCATACATAAACATAGTTTAAAAGGTAGGTAAATATATTAGTAATTCAGGTTTACAATGAATTAGGATTGTAATTTTTACGGAAAACACAATTGTCGCTGTCATGTCTTATGTGAGTTTTTGAATATAAAATATTTTTTTAACCACTTTGCTCAGGATAGGGATTGGCACAGGTGTAATTTGGTAAAGTACAAAGTTGTTACATGCCTTTGGAGCATATTTCATTTCGTTATCAGATGACGGTCGAAATTTGCAGTAGGCTCTCAATATACAAGACTGCACGTAGAACAATAATTTGCACCTTTATTGGAAATGCATAGGCAACACTTAAAACACAGCTGTATAAACGGACTTCTAAAACATCTTGTCTAAACTTTAATACAGAATTAAACACTTTTAATCAATGGCGCAAAGTAACACTTGATGGCGCAAAGTACTCCCAGTTTACGGTATGTCGTCTAGCTTGGCATTTTTTATTAGACTCTGACAATTTGGCTTTTCTTCGCCTAATTTTAGAAACCTCATTCTAGCCAATCCTTCACACTGGCACAGGACGTGGATTTATATTTCCTCTTCTTCTTCACAGAACGTACACAAAGTTCCTTCTGCTGGATGGTGACACTTATGTGCCTTCTAAGGCGACAGTGTCTAGCAAGAAGACCTACTGTTATCCTAACGATTTGACGTTTTTGATCCAGTAGACCTTTCGTGAACTTGGCGATGGTTCCTTGACGAACTGTTTGGCCTGTCTCAGTCTTGTATATTTGTTCCATTATTCCTGAGATTCTTTTTGCACAATGCCTTAGCAACTCCACAAAAGAGTTCGGGACCTGCCATTGCCTTATCTGAGCCTTTTTGGGCTAATTCGTCGCCCTGATATCCCTCATGGCCTGGCACCTAGAATAGAGTCATCTAGTTTTGACTAGCAAGGCTCTGCCAGGTCTTCCAGGCAGTATATCACCAGTTGTGATTTGATTTCTGGTGAGAGAATTGCCTGAGCTGCTTGGCGATCAGAGTAGATTGCAATGGTTTTTCCTGATACTTGCTGATTTAATATTTCTCTGGCACAGTATTGTATGGCTATTAGTTCAGCCTGGAACACTGTTTCATATTCTCCTAGACTCAGTGAAATCGTTGTTTTCGACTTGGGTCCATAGATACCAGCACCGGCTCCTTCCTCGGTTTTTGAACCGTATGTGTACCAGATGAGTTTAGCCTGTACGGTGGGTCCCTGTTTCCAGGATTCTCAGGCTGGTATTTTAATTTGAGAGTTTCTTTCAAATTTGTAAGTGGTTATGGCTATATCAGTAGGCATAAGTCACCTAAGTATATATTTAAAATAAAAACTACACTAAATATGTCTCCGTTATAAATTTTTATATTTAAAACTACATACCCAGATAGCACAGGACGTCCTAAGGACGTCCATTAAATGTCCATTTAACGTCTGTACGTCCAGGACCAATTATGGACGTTTTAAGTACGTCCAATTTAGTACATTCTCGGGACGTCAAGAAATAGATATCCGCAGAACGTTAATTTTACGTGCTTTACTGTATTTCCATGGATTCACATTCGCATTGCATTATTATTTGTTTATATTATATAAAAAACATATATAATCAAATAATATAAATAATTATTAAAGATAACATTGTCCCAATATCCAATTGAGAAAAGGCCAAATAGACAAAAACGAAGAAGGTCATTTACAAGAAAGAGACATTGTTGACAAGTGTCATTTTATTTTTTATTTTTAATTATTAAAGATTCAAGCACTGAAATATTCTCAAGACTCAGGTTTTATAAAAAAAAAGAAAAAACATGTGTTCAATGTTCATGATTCGATGGTATATACATATTATACGAGTACAAGTTCTATCATCCCGCCATTTGACTGTGATTCGACTCTGTGAGTTTGTTGTTGATGAATATTAATTTTTTGCAGTTTGTATGTTTGAGAAAGGTAGAAATTTTCCAATGAATACTACAAAGCTAAAAGGTTAGTGAATGTATAATGTCTAGCAAGGCAAACTTAAACAAACAGATTGGATTTTAATATTGATCTGCCTTTTATTTTGAATAAGGGATTAAATTATTTTTAGATTCAGCTGAGAAGGCAAATATGGCCAAATCAAGAAAAAAAAATGACTGCTGTCAATCCAGGCATGGTTGAAAAGAATAAAGTAGAGGAGTTTTTCATTGAATACTACAAAGCTAAAAGGTTAGTATATTCATAATGTCTAGCAGGGCAAACTTTAACAAACAGATTGGATTTTCATATTGATCTGCCTTTCATTTTGAATAAGCGATTAAATTATTTTCAGGTTCAACTGAAAAGGCAAATATGGCCAAATCAAGAAAAAAACTGACTGCTGTCAATCCAGGCATGGTTGAAAAGAGTAAAGTAGAGGTGTTTTCCAGTGAATAATTCAAAGATAAAAGGTTAGTGAATTCATAATGTCTAGCAGAGCAAACTTTCGCAAACAGATTGAATTTTCATATTGATCTGCCTTTCATTTTGAATGAGCTATTAAATTATTTTCAGGTTCAACTGAGAAGGCAAATATGGCCAAATCAAGAAGAAACAACTGCTGTCAATCCAGGCATGGTTGAAAAGCGTAAAGAAGAGGAAAGACGGAATGAATTTGACGAAAAAGTTTCAATAATTTTATTATTTGTAGGTTATTTGCTTCCAAATAAATTTTTTTGAAATTATTCATTATTTTCACTAATTTCCTTACATCCTATTATTCCCCATTCAAGCTTTTGAAAATGTCCATGGAATGTCCTTAAATGGACGTTCTTAAGACATCCTGATTATTAACAATGGACGTTCCAAAGACGTCCATAAGACGTCCACGTCCGTGAAATGGACGTTTTAAGGATGTCCTGAATGTCCAAGCAGGACGTTTTTAGAACGTCCATAAGACGTATTTGTGCTATCTGGGTACATAGATTTTGCAGTACCTAAATAACGTATAGAATAAAATTCTACAACATACCCACTAGAAAAGTTTTGGAATAGAGTAATTCTTAAGAAATATAGCAAAACCTCTATTTTGTTACTATAACCTTGTGGGTTATATATATTTTCCTTGACAAACTAACGTTATATTTTGAACTAAAAGTAATTAAACTTTACACTAAAAAATATTTAAAACGGTTCTGTCCTTTTTACATTTGCAAAGAATGCCCTGATATATAATCGATTTTCTCCTTCCGTCTGTATGAAGGTATCTCACATCTTACTCATACACACTATTTGGAAAGCTGCAGAAAAAAATTCAACTAATCAGGTATAACCAAGTCCGTGTGAAGAAAACTTCATATCCTGAAAAAGTCAAGTGTCAACTAAAATTTTTACTTTTAAAGATCAAACCAATGAAGTGGAGAGGGTAGATGATAAGGTACCGTCTGCGCATCTATGACGAGTGTAGAAATTATGCATGATTCAACCTTCCACTCTTACTCACGTAAATGACAAGGAGAGGTTGCCCTAAAGCACAGTAAACAAATTCCAAGCTTGGCTTTGTTCAGCTATTATAATATTGGCTTGCTTACAATTATGATTTTTTTGTACTTTAATTTCGATATAGTGTTAAATTATACCGGATAATTATTTTCCGATGCACTATTTTATAATTGTTGCACAAAATGTTCCTAAACCATCCCTGAATCTTGTTTACAAAATGTGCCAAACCAAACTGTGCATAGTGTCTATACTTTTTCATGGACAGTTATCATTCTACCCCTACTCGGACCTACATTGCGTACCAACATACAGTGGCGAATTATGGTAATTTAAAAAGGGTGTTCACTTTTTCCAATAATTTTATCATTTGTAAGTTCGGTTCAAAACTTTGTACAAGAGCCAATATCGCTGGTTTTCTATTATTGTATTGTATTAAGTGTAGTTATTATTATCAACATCATACTATTTTCAAGCACTAAAACTATTAATAAATGAATATTTTAGTTAGTGTAATAGTTTAATATTTGTTTTGTTTTTAGTACGTTGAAAACCATCTATAAACATTATTAGTTAGTAAACTGACTTTTCTTCATAATTTGAGATTATTTTTAAATATACCTATATGAGGTTATGTAGAAAGCTTGACATTGATTTTTGTGTAAAAAATATTATATGAAACTTTACCTACCACTTTTCAGTTTTTATTGTAAGTTTAATCATTTTCACAATTTGTCACAAAAGTCAAATAAAAAATATATTTTTTAAATACCTTTTATTGGCAAATAAAATAAGAACTAAAATGTTTTAAATGTTTATTTTATAAGATTAGTCCGATAACAATACATAATATTACACAGACACAAACTAGAATAAAGATATATAATGCCTGGCATTTTAAATGATACTCTGCAGTTTAACAGACCCCCTTAGCCCCCATTTTCAAAAACATACACACATATTACAGTCGGTCATTCAGTGGGAATATACAAGACAGTCATTCTTTTCGTTATATTAGTTCATTTGTTTCTTAGTTATAGTTGTTAGTTTCTTGTTCCGATAATGAAGGGTTTTTCACTATAAATCTACGTGCTTTATTTACCAAGCCACCTCATCAAACTACAAAACTTAAAATTGTCTGAATGCTTACACCATAACTTGTGTGCCAATTAAAAATTCCTGGGCCATTTTGTCTCGAAAAGAGTGTGTTTTTTAGTTTTACATCCCTCGGACCTCCCGTGCTATACTCTAATCCGTCTATAGCCTGGCGGCACTGCAGCCTGCGGTTTATTGTACCATCATTTGAAGGTCCTACTACTTTCCCATTCTCTAATTCACTCCCTCATTCATCGTCTTTTGTTCCAGGTCGTCGGAGGTGAATCGCTAGTCGGATGAATCCCATGGTGACACGGCCCTTAGTGGAACCTCCCAGTGGTCATTCATCCACGACGTGACCGGAGAGATGAATGCTTAACTGTTGCGAGTATGTGGATGCCTTAGATAAAAGAGACCAGAGATGTACACCGGTGTTTAACCTGTCCAAATGTTGCCAATTTCTAAAGAAAGGTTAACGGAGTGGGGGAACTAGGCGGATACCCGAACTCTGTGTATAGGGACGGACTTTGTTTATTACCATAATAATGAACAACTATTAGATTTACTTATAAGATATTTAATGGAATTTTGTATTATGCAATAAAATTAACGTGATTTTTTAATATCAAACAGTCGCCACGATATTTTATGTAAAGAGAAGACCTTTTGTAGAATATTTCGATAGCGTTTATTTACTACAGACTTTTCTGCAAGAGACTACAGTAAAATTTTTAAATAGAATATTGTTAATCGAGCAAGAAATGGTACTCATTGTCTGCGACTACTATAAAAAAGCATGTGCGCAGGCGAATACTGCAAATCAAACTTTGCGAGTTGAACATTATATTTTTTCTACGGCTTTTAATATTAAAAATTAATCAAAATGAGAAACTGCTGTTTTGTATTCTAACCTCAGAAAAAGGTATAATAAAACTTCTTTCTATATTAATTAATATAGAGGATGAGTCACATAAAGCTCTAGAAATGCATATGTTTGAAACCAGATAACATTTTAAAATTTAAATCTATTAAAAATCATTTGGTCGATAGGGGTGGGTGATTATCGAAGTAAATTATCGATCATTAATAATAATCGATTATTTTCGATCAATCGATTATTTTCAATCTATTTTTGTTCGTATTGTCTTTAAAATCGACTACTTGATTATCTTTGAAAAATCAAAAATAATAGAATAATAAAAAAGCCAATTATTCGATAAATCAGTGTTTAGAAAAAATAATAAACGAATTATCGTATATTTTAAATAATCCATTATTTTCAACTAATCTATCTTTTTTCGTATTTCCATTGAAACAGATTATTCGATAATCTTTGAAAAATCGAAAATAATCTATTTATTAAAAATAATCGATTATTTAAAAAGTCTAATAACCGATAAATGTATTTTCAAAAAAAAAAAAATTATTTCCTTTAAAATCGATTATTCGATCATCTTTGAAAATAATCGCTTAATCGAAAATAATCGATTAAGAGAAAATAACCAATTAATTAAGAAGTCGATTCTACGATAAATCGATTTTCCATAAAAATAACTGAATTATCGATTATTTTCAAATAATTCTGTTTTTTATATTTCCTTTAAAATTGATTATTTGATTATCTTTGAAAAATCGAAAATAATCGATTAAAAAAAGCTGATTGATTGATAAATCGATCATTCTAAAAAAAAACTGAAATATCGATTATATAAAATGACCGATTATATTCGATCAATCGATTATTTTCATATAATCTATTTTTTCGTATTTCTTTTAAAATAAATTATGCGAATACCTTTAAAAATCGAAAATAATCGATTAATCGAAAATATTCGGTTAATCGAAAATAATCGATTAATCGATAATAACCAATTAATTAAGCCGATTCTACAATAAATCGATTTTCCAAAAAAAAATAACTGAATTATTGATTATTTTCAAATAATCCTTTTTTTTTTTCATATTTTCTTTAAAATTGATTATTTGATTACCTTTGAAAAATCGAAAATAATCGATTAATAAAAAGCTGATTGACCGATAAATCGATAATTCATAAAAATAACCAAAATATCGATTATATAAAATAACCGATTATATCCGATCAATCGATTAATTTCATATAATCTATTTTTCCGTATTTTAAAACAAATTATTCGAATACCTTTGAAAAATCGAAAATAATTCTTAATCAAAAATATTCGGTTAATCGAAAATATTCGGTCAATCGAAAATAATCTATTAATTTAAAAAGCCGATTAAACAATAAATCGAATATTTTGAATAAATCTACTTTCTTTTTGTAATTCCTTTATAATCGATTATTCCATTACCTTAAAAAAAGGAAAATTATTTATTGAAAATGTTCGATTAATCGAAAATAATCGATTAATTATAACGGATAAATCGATTTTCATAAAAAAAATAAACGATAAATCAATTTTTTTTAACTCCTATCGGTCGCTTGCTTTTATCCGAGCATTTAGCTCCAAAATTTAGAGATTCGGATTTTTTGATCCTGTTACCTTTGAACCCGCATTCGATTGTATAATAAATATTGCTAGAATTTAGATCTTTTTAGTAAACTAAGATTTTTTTTTTGAGTTGTTTAAGGGTTTATAATGTAACATTTTATTAATAATATGACTAACTTCCGTAACTTTAGTATTTTTTTTGCTTATACTAGATCATATTGCGCGATTTAACTTTGTTTTGAGACTTAAGATTCAAATGTTACTTTTGATTTAACCGCAAATGAGATGAACCTTGAAATATTAAGAAGGTGATCCTGTATTTCATCTAATATTCTTGTAAAAATACCTTATAAAAATCAAATTTCGCTGGTAACTATGCTTCTTTGCTTCTTATTTATTTACCAAAAAGGACTAAAAACCACCTCTAGTAAATATTCTTATAAAACTACTTTTTAAAAACAAAATTTCGTTAGTAATATTGCCTATTTACTTCTTATTTAGATTAAATGTTTAAAATTTTGCTCTTTTGTAAATATATGCATTATGAAATCTTTTTTATGAAATAGGTATTATGTATTTGATGCTTAATATTTATTGAAATCCCTTAATGCGGATCTAAAGTATTCAGCTCAAAGAATCATGGCGACTTTATGTCAAAACGTTAACAAATATTTACCGCTGAAAATGAATATATTTCTTATTTTTCAAACATTGACACTTATATTATTTGTATATACAATTTTTCACCGTACATCGTGGCATTTTCAACTTGAAATTGAATAACTAAACCAAAAAAATAATTCAAAAAACGGCGGTCCATAAATGATTTACTCACGCGGAGACGAGCGTAGAATAGAAATTTCGGAGCAATTCTTGTGGCGTCGTGGACACAATGATTTTAAATTGGTGGGTTACTTAGGGTTAGAATAGACAACGTGTGCAATGTGCAATGTTACATCTCCGGTTTCTTTTATCTAAGGTGGATGCACACATGCGGCTAGCATCTCCGGTAAAGAGTACGATAGGGGTTGAGAAGCCGAAACGAGCAATAATTGAAATGTTGGGTTTTTATAAAAAATTCAGGAGATTGATGTGAAACGGTCCAAGAACTGATGAGAGATGTACCCAGAAGAATGCGCATTGTTTAAGATCGTGGACCTTTACATTTATTTTAAAATACAAATTTTGTTGTTTATAAAGGTGTAAATTTTACCTATTTGGAAAAATTTCTGTGAAATAATCTTGATTTTTAAAAGAAATTTGTGCCAAAACTTTTGAGACATACGTTATAACTAAATAGAAAAATAAATAGACGATGCACTAATTCATTTGTTTGGAGGTGGAAAAATACGCATATAATTGAAAATTGCATTTTACAATTTATAATGCCATCTTGCTCACCCATACACACACTACATATAGGGTGATTCATTACTAATTGGAAATATTTCAACTATAGAATCCTGAGCTCAAATTATGAAGATTTAACCTAAATCACCTAGATAAAGTGTGCCTCCATTCTGAGTTTCAGGGTGTTCTGTTTAAACATTTAAAAATTATTTCTCTCCAGTACTTTAAAACTATTTGACGTATTATTGTCATATTTCGCGGGAAGTGTAGATACTATACACCCTACTAAATTATGTTAAATAAACGTTTCTGGCTACCATCAGAGACGTACGACAGGGGCAAGTGACTGGTTAATCCTTCCCAAATTCTACGCCACTGGTGGAATTGCAATTTTATTTTAGATTCTCCAATACTTTCTACATAAATATCATACTCTTTCTTCATAGCAATACAGTTATTATTTTTCGAGATATTTTAAGTTAAACATGAGACTGCACAATTATTTTGTTTTACATTAATTGAGTCAACTTTAAATTATTATTGTAAACGCTTTGTATTGCCGAGTGGCACAATTTTTTGTATTTTTGTTTCTTTTAATAGAACCAGTAATTAAATCATACAGCCCATTTAATTCACAGGGAGTGATTAACCACGTTAACATGGATTAAACAATTAAAAACAAATAATCTAAATAGAGGAACAATTTTAATAAGAAGAAAATATCAAAAAGCACAAAAAACAATACTTATAAAACTTTTTATAACAAATGTTCAATGTGACCCCCGTTTACTTCAATAAGTTTATTCATTATTTCGCTAAACGATCTTCTAACTTTAAAAAATATGTTTGGCTGATTAGTAATAAAATTAATGGAATTTAAGATTTGCTGCCATAGTTCCTGTAGAGTATTTATTACTTGGAAATATACTAGTAATTTTATATAACCCCAGAAATAGAAATCTAAGGGATTACAATCGGGACTTTGAGGCGGCCACGTAAATTCACTACCTCTGCCAATCCAACGATGAGGAAATTGATGATCGAGATAGTTCCGCACTATTAAAGGATAATGAGGTAGTGCTCCATCTTGCATGAATAACATGTCTCTTCTTCTATTTGTCGACAATTCCTCTAGATAATCGAAAAGTGTAGTTTGTAAAAACTGTAAATACGAGTTATCATTCAAATTTTCTGGTAATTCATAAGGATCCATCAAATTATCTCTAAATATACCACACCATACATTTATCTTAAATTCGTGTTAAAAATGTGATTCTCGGAATAGATGGGGATTTTCAATATCCCAATTGTGACAGTTTCTCCAGTGTAAATGTGGCCCCGTCAGTAAAAATAATTTTTTCAATAAAATTATGATTTTTTTTATTTATCACCCAATGAGCAAAATTCATTTGTAAAGGATAATCTCTAGGCAATAAATTATGTACCGGTGTAAATGTTCTTTTTTCAGTATTCGAAAAATTGAGGACTGGCTTACTCCAGTCATTGCTGCTAAACGCTGAGTACTTAGTTCAGGATTATCAGCAACTCTCACTAAAATATCCTCCTGATGCATAGATTATCGGTCGTTCCATACTGTTACGCATAAATTGTCCAGTTTCTCCTAATTGATTGAAAATATTACTGAAAGTCTGGCGATTGAAATGAACTCTGTTTGGATAGATTTCTTGATATCTTAGAGCAGCAGCAAGAGAGGAATAATTTTCATTTACATAAACATAGAGCATGTCTCGCATTTCAAGATTAGTAAAATTATTGTGCCGCGGCATTTTCATTAATAGATATTTTAAATTTTACAACAATTACAATCTTAAGGCTTGCGTCCGGCACACAAGGAATCACTTTTGTATGTACTAATATGTACTAATATGTACTAAAATGAGAAAATCAAAAATTCTTAACCAATTTACCTAACCTGTCCGGCCTGAAGCCATTTAAATTTATCTCATTGTTCTCGCACAGGTTAGGTAAATTAGTTTTTTTTTAGTTTTTCTAGTTTTATGTATATTTGAGTTTTCGATCAATTGCTTTTTCTGCCAAATCTATTCTTGATCAATTTTCTTTTCGATCATTGTTCTTTTTATTCATTGTTCTTTTCGATAATTTTTTTTTTTTTTTGATCAATTGATATTCGTTCAAATGTTTTTTCGATCAAATGTATTTGATCAATTTTGTGCCACCCATCAAATTGTTCGTAATAAAATATGAAGATTTAAAAATAATTTAAAGTGCGTTTAAATCCAATAACATAATTTTTCTAGGTATGCTAAATCGGTAAGCCGTACCGAACATTTAAAAAATAGCATACCTAGCTGAAGAATTTTTAAATACGTTGGCTACTGAAAACCGAGAAATACCCTCTAATAGACGGCCCTAATAGACCAGTTAATTACAGCATTTGACAAAGCGACGTTCTTGAGAGTAACCAGCTCATCAACTGTCATCGGTCCCAACCAATATTCGAATAGCAAGCAACGTTCATGTGAATAACGAATTTTCAACTAAAATAAAATATATCTTTACGTCGGTTTCACTGCGTTACATGTTACCAAATGAAAATGAAAATTAGAAATGTTACCGTCTAGAAAAAAGTAATAATGCCCTTAAGTCACAAACGAAAAATGATATCAACTTTTTTAGGATAAATCAAGCTCTATAAGGGGAGAGAGACTATTGATTAAAAAACAATCTGATAGGGCCTTTAAGGAGACTTGAAATTAAAAAAGAAAAACATAAATCAAAAACGAAAAACGGTAACAACTTGAAATATATAATATTTAACAATATAAACAGAACTTTTATAAACAACATTTACTTTGTTTCCATAACATGAAGTCGATTCTGTACTTAAATTATTGAAATAACTAAAACGATTTTTGTCCATTTTTTGACAAACTTCACATTGACGTTTCGTATAAATCATTGATACGTTACTTTGGTAAACAAAACCAAATAGTTTGATATGCGGGGTATTTCACACGATATAACCCATTTTATATGAAAATTGTATTCATTTCAATGATCTGTATATATACTGCAAAAGAAACAATTGAAAACTATTTATTTGCGATAAAAGTATTTCGATATTAGTCAACATTTTTTGCCGATGTATTATTTTTTATTTCGAAACAAATCTTTACAGGGTGAATCAAAATTTAAATACATCATTTTCTCTTTTTTACACCTTGTATTTTATATTACCATTTGAAAGTAACTCACTTAAAGTTAAACATTCCCTATACCTAAATATAATAATTTTTAAAGATATTTAAATTTAAATGAGAAAAATCAAATTTTAATGGTCACTGTTTAATAGGAAAAAACGTATGTTAATTGGTAATTATAATGCAACCAGACAATAAAAGTTTGTCTAAGTCTTCAGTGACATTTATGGTGGTCAAAAGGTGGTTTTAAAAGGTTCAACTCACATTTCTAGGCATTTTTTAAGTAACACTTGAAATACTTCACGACTAAGGATCATATTAAAAAACTGTCTAGATTTTTTAAAAACAAATGTTGCAACACTAATGACATTAGGAATAACGAACTGCCAGTACTAGGGTTTCAAAGTCGACTTAAAAATATAATTAACTTAGAATAAAGTAGATATTTATTTTTAACTATTAGAAATTGTGAAAAACTTATTCAGATAATAAATTATAGCTGGTTAAATTCTAATTAACAATTTACAAATAGCTTACTTTCAATTAACCAGTGACCAGTTAAAATTTTATTTTGTGAATTCTTTTTCTCATTAAAAATTTAAAAAATTCCAAAATTAATAACTTTAGGTATTTGCTCCGTGGGAAGTCATGGAAAGGGAAGCAAAAGCGATACTAGCGCTAGCTGCGAATAATTCGTGCATTTTAGGACGATATTTTGTAATTTTGGCATATCAAATACACGTATACATTTTACTTTTTTTCAAAAAAGTAGGTAAAAACAATACAATAAGCAACCGGAGTTGCTGTGTTGAAAATTGTACAAATACTAGCAAAAAAAAACAGTGAAACTTAATAAAAAATTTCAGTAGCAAAGCGGAAATTAAATCAAAGAAATAAATGGATAGGTGTACAATAAAAAGAAAAATTACTTTTATTTTTGTAATAATAAAAGTAATGCTGGAAATAGTAGACATCAGAAACTTGAAAGGTTTTAAATAAACAATAAATTATCATTTTACGATGTTCTTTAATATCCCTTTATTCTTAAATGTTCATTCAGCAAGGACTAGATTTCAAGATTTCTGTCTTTGATTATTATAATATGTTACTGGAATGCAATTTTGTGACTTACTGATGGAAAACCAGTTTTAATCATTCATTCTATGTTTTCCTTCGAACAAAAATGAAAATATAAATAACGATCCTTTTTTTATACATTTTACTTCACGCTATTATTAAATGGTATTTTTTTTATTTTGACAGAATAGACTAATTCTTCAATGACAACTTATTAGACTTAGGCAACTTCTCATACACTTTCCAGTAAATACTGTTGCCTGCCTATATTTTATTATTGATTTTTAGTGATTATACATAATTTTCTTTAATTTAAGCGATAAAAATATATAATAATAATAAATTAACGTTTTACTTGTTTTACAAATCCATATACTTTTATTAAAACTAACATATATACTTTTTAATTACGAATTCTATTAAAAATTATATTTGTCAGTATACGCAGAAATAGTCCATTAGTATCAAAACAAATTGGCGCTGCTGTCGCGCACGGAGCGAATAGGAAAAGCTTATTAAAATTAACAATAAAAATGAAAAAATTAGGTTTTTAAATTTTGACTTACCCTGTACAGATTAGTTTCGAATTAAAAAAGTAGTGCATCGGCATAAAATGTCGAAAATCTTTTACCATAAAAGATTGGTTTCAATTGTTTCTTACAATGCGATTTTCATATAAAATTGGTTATAGCGTGTGAAATACTCTGTATATTCTTATACTATAAACCTTACTTTGATATGTATCACTTTCTTGAATAACCCTGTATAATTGAAATTATTTTAAAGTTTTTGGTTTTTGCGATATACATCTCATTGTGAAAACAAATTTTAAAAAAATCAAATGGTTGTGGCTCTGCAGACCAAGGCGTTACCAGTGGCCCACCGTGTATATAAGATATTACCTTAAAAGGTTCATTTTTAATTTCAGTGCAAGAAAAATATGTAGGTATGTATAAATGTTAAAAATGAATTCTGTGAAGCTAATTTTTAAAAATCTCAAATAGACATCTCTATAAAGATGTTTGTTTTTTAGAGAAAACAAAATCAAAATTTTAAAAAGAAACATTACATAAATTTAGCCTAAAAAATATTAAACATTGGTAAACAGTTTTATAAAGATAGAGTACGTATTTATTTTTAAAATTAAAACCAATAATTACCAAGAATGGCAGTGGGTTAAATTTCATTCGGAAATAAAAATATTTTTCAAGGGCAATAACCACATTTGTTAATAATATATAGAATTATTTAATTAATTAAATCCAAACACGCTGGTATTAAAATTGTATTTGTTCCGGCCCTGTCTGCTTCAAGTTTAACGGTAATATGCAAACGATCAAAGTTTTGAAGCGGCATCTGTAAAATTACCTTGAAGTTCTAACAGCGTAGATTTCTACAATCTTTGGATACGGCGTATATAATATTTCATCTGCGTTGTCCTTAGCCGATTAGGTGAATTAATAATTAGTTTTTATTTCAAACCAAGCTTTCAGGAAAACCAAACATTATTTTGAAGTGCAATTTGTTTCATTTATTTGATATGTTAGTTGTACGGGTGGTAAAGAAAAGAAAACGTCTAAATATGTTTAGATTCAAAAAGGAAAAACTTGTATTTCGTGCAAAACTTTTTTATTAATCAATGCAAAGCGCTTTCGGCTTATTTGCCATCATCAGTGCTCATCTACAAAGATTGTGGATACAAACTTACAATTTAAAAAGATTAAAAAAAAAAAAAAATTATAAAATCTGAATTAGACTTTTAAGTTAAAATAGTATATATACAATTGTTTGAACGAATTAAAAATTACAAGAAACAGACAAAGTGACATAAAACCTGGTATTGGGAATAGTGAGTGTGGGATAAGCCCTTACAAATCAAATCTGATCTCCAAAAGCAAGTTAGCTTGTGTGGAACTAAGGAATCATGCCACCCTCACTATTCACAAAATTGAAAAAAGGTTAACAAATTAGTTAAAATTTAAAGAAATTTACAATTAGAGGGTGACTGTGGAATATATATTGAAATTTGAATCTATAATGCAATATTTGATATGAAGAAAGTAAAACGCAGAAGGCCAAAGTAAAAAAAACTGAAGGTTTTTTTATATACGTTTTATATACATTATAATTATGAAAAAGTCTACCTACTGTCCACAACGTATCCAACAAGTTCCCGGTCATCCTCACTCCCAAAATTATATATTTCGGGATGTTCACAACTTGCTAAATCATAATTTTATTAATATTAGTATTTTCAAATTTAAATTTATCTCTTCATTTTGGTTCAAGTTGTTTAACCGTTTCCACATGACAGTGGTGACAAGCGACACTTGAAGACTTTGACTTGTCAAATGTCAACAGAAGGAGGTGCGTTCACCTCAGTGTTGACATTTGACAAGTCAAAGTCTTCAAGTGTCGCTTGTCACCACTGTCATGTGGAAACGGTTAAACAACTTGAACCAAAATGAAGAGATAAATTTAAATTTGAAAATACTAATATTAATAAAATTATGATTTATCAAGTTGTGAACATCCCGAAATATATAATTTTGGGAGTGAGGATGACCGGGAACTTGTTGGATACGTTGTGGACAGTAGGTAGACTTTTTCATAATTATAATGTATATAAAACATACATAAAAAAACCTTCAGTTTTTTTTACTTTGGCCTTCTGCGTTTTACTTTCTTCATATCAAATATTGCATTATAGATTCAAATTTCAATATATGTTCCACAGTCACCCTCTAATTGTAAATTTCTTTAAATTTTAACTAATTTGTTAACCTTTTTTCAATTTTGTGAATAGTGAGGGTGGCATGATTCCTTAGTTCCACACAAGCTAACTTGCTTTTGGAGATCAGATTTGATTTGTAAGGGCTTATCCCACACTCACTATTCCCAATACCAGGTTTTTTGTCACTTTGTCTGTTTCTTGTAATTTTTAATTCGTTCAAACAATTGTATATATACTATTTTAACTTTTGACTTAAACGTCAAATTCAGATTTTATAATTTTTTTTTTTTTTTAAATCTTTTTAAATTGTAAGTTTGTATCCACAATCTTTGTAGATGAGCACTGATGATGGCAAATAAGCCGAAAGCGCTTTGCATTGATTAATAAAAAAGTTTTGCACGAAATACAAGTTTTTCCTTTTTGAATCTAAACTACGTGCACACAGCTGTCAACCTTTTTTGGTTTTTTTTAAATATGTTTAGTTTTAAAGTAAATACGTCGACAAGTCGAGGGTTTCTATGTGATTTTGACACCAAGGATCAAAGTCATTTTTCGAGTATTTTTAAAAAACTCTGCTTCTTTAGATTTCTTTACAACCCGTAGGCATTATTCATGAACTGATTTCTATATTAAAATTAATGCTACGAAGTATACTTTTCCCGAAAGCTTCGTCAAAAGTAACCTCTGCATATACGGGAAATTAACATGGGTGATCGCCGGCCTTAAGTGTCAGTAACAACTAACAGTAATGACAGCATCCTGCTAGATCGAAACAATTAAGTCAGACCAAAGCCAACTACACAAAACCAATGAACTGGAGTGGGGTAGAAAGCTAATGTGCATATTTTATCAATTGAACAAGATGTGACTCTATGGGCGCAGCCATTTTTATTTCTCATCTCACTCGGGAGTATTTATAATAACCATTTTCTGTTTCACATTGTTATTGTTCAATCCACAGGCTGGTGGATCAGACAATAACAAAGTGTAATAGGAAATGGTCGTTATAAATACTCCCGAGTGAGATGAAAAATAACCTGTCTTCGCCCATAGAGTCGCATCTCAAGCCTATTGACAAGCATTCTACCCCACTCCAGTTCATTGCACAAAACCTAAGCTTATTTTGAATATGAAAGCATGTATCCCGCCAAATACGACAATATTACGTCAAATAGTTTTAAAGTACCTACTGGGCACAAATAATTTTTAAATAAAACACTGTGTAACTCAAACAGGAGACATATTTTTGTTAATACGGATTAAAGTTTCATTTGCGTAATAAATGCTATCCAATGTCCCAAAATAACGACATAATTATTAATACACAATAAAATCAAAATAATTGTACAGCTTTATGTTTAACTTAAAATATCTCGAAAAATAATAAGTTTATCGCTATGAAGAAAGAGTACAATATTTATGTAGAAAGTATTGGGGAATCGAAAAATTGTGATAAAATTGCAATTTCGCTAGTGGCGTAGACTTTGGAAAGGATTAACCAGACACTTGCCCCTGTCGTACGCCTCTGATGATAGCCAGAAACGTTTATTTAATATAATTTAGTAGGGTGTATAGTATCTATACTTCCCGCCAAATATGACAATAATACGTCAAATAGTTTTAAAGTACTGGACAGAAATAATTTTTAAATTTTTAAACAAAACACACTGTAACTCAGAATGGAGACACATTTTATCTAGGTGATTTGGGTTAAATCTTCATAATTTGAGCTCAGGATTCTATAGTTAAAATATTTCCAATTGTAATGAATCACCCTGTATATACTAGAAATGACCAAACAAGACACTTTGCTCTAACTCATGATCAAAGAATATTAAGTACTTAATATGGAGTGATTAAAAAAAAAACAATATTTCTACACTAATATTTTGTTGATAAAGAAAAATTCTTTTAAATGAATTAAATTATTTTCAAATTAAAGGATGGGGAACAAATAATCTTTATACCTAAAGATTATTATTGGAAAACCAATAAAAGCAAATTTGTAATAATATAATAATAATGAACTCTCTATTTCTTAACTTGTCACGTGTTTTCCTCCACGTGCAACTAACTCGGTATTATTGCCCTACGGAAATGAGTGTGATATATTGCATAAGAGCGTAAATCCATTGCTTTGCACATTGCCATTGCAGCGTGGCACAAAATGCTTTTTGTTTCAAATTCTCTGCGGAATAATTAAAACGTACATGTACCTGCAATGATTTATTTGAGCTTTTCGTTTACATGAATTATTTATGAAAGGAATTCCCAACGGCATACATATTGCAGATGCGATTTTTTTTGATTACTTGAATTAAAACTGGATTAAAGCAAAAAAACATCACCAATTTTTTAATCTTTGAATAGTATTTAAATCTTTGGAAAATTTATTTATTACTTTGTTCCCGCTATTTTTAAAAATATTGTTTTTTGATATTACAACTACATACAATTATTCAGTGGCGGCTGGTGCATAAATGCTGTAGAGCTGTAGAACGGCCAAATTATTTTAGACAGTCTAAAATATACCTAAAATATATTTTATGGAAAATTTCTAGCATCAATAGAAAACCAATTAAAATCGTTCTCCGTCACGTGTAACATCATATCCAATTAGCTTTGACTGAAACACTGATAAGTTTCCTAGGGGTATTATCACTTAAGTCAAGTTTACATCAAACAAACCATTATATATGAACTATTACGCCTATTTTTTATTCCGCTAAATGATAAAACTTAAAATTGAGTTTCGTCTAGTAACTATTTTATTAATTATTTATTAAAAAGATTCACAGTAGAGACATTAATTCATGACTTTTTACCGTTTTTCTCTTATCAATGAGTATTTAATACGAACGTTAATCTGGTGTACCCCATATCGAAACCAGATTTAATAATATGACATTTCTAAAATTAATAATCAAAATATTGATAATTTAATAGAAGAAAACACACCAATAATTAATAGTAAAAAATATCTACTTTGGTACAAAATTTAAAATGTTTATAATACGATACTTTTTCGTAGTCGAAAATGGAAAATTTTTATTAACGATTTTTGTATTAAAAAATTACTACGCTACTGGATTAAGAGTACCTTCTAATAGCTGTGACTAACATTTTATAAAAATATAATTATTAATAACGAAGTTATGACCACTTAAATTTCGAAAACTTACTAAGGTAACGCTCACAAAGAACATTCAGTATCAACAGATAGCCATGGAAATTATTTTTCCTTATAAATCTAACACTGCATGAAAAAATGTCAACTTCAGAATTATGCTTTTACGAATTTATTGATAGTACCATGAATGCTGCTAAACAGCCTGCTACCAAGTATCATAAAGTTAAATCTTGGTGATATCTGCGGGATGGGATATGAATGGGACAGACGTACAAAACTACAATAAATTATTTTGGTGACCACAACGTTACTGTTCTTTCTTGGCCTTCCATTCAATACTCTTGAAACAGTATGGTATTTAACGAAACCGGTATTAAAGAACAAGCCACAATTAGGCATTCCAACGACCTGTCCAAATGGCTACCAGTGGGTAATGACAGTTTATATATGGCAACCCTGTTGTCATGTTGTCATTAACAGGGTCAATGATACATATATAGTTATATAGATTGCTCAAAGCTGGTCGTTTACGAGCGTCCATATTGCCTGGCAAATATTTATTAATTTGAATCGGTTTAGCAAAAATGTGTTTTAAAACCAATTTATAGCCTTTATATATTTAAAAAAAAATAATTGCTTACATTTTTACTTCAAGGCATAAGCTTATGTTTATTTTGAAAAATATGGATGATCAATCTATGTAACTATCTATTTCATTGACCTTGTCAAATCACCAGGCCTACAGGGTTGCCATAATTTTGCCATATCATATTTTATTATGTCTATGAAAAACAAAAGCGTTGTCATGACAATTGTTACCACGAGTGTCAAAACAAAATCATTCAATTTGGAGTTTATTTTCAAATTAAAACTCAAGTAAAAGTAAAGTTGTAACTGTAAAAGCAAGGATCTACATACAAGGATTGGTTTTGTTCAGTGTTATTACAGGTTTATTCCAACAACGATCGGAAATCAGTCATTGCCACCAGGATTGTGAGCTGTATGAATTTGGCGGTCTAAATAATCTACTGCGCAGAATCCTGGTGCATTGTTGGTGATCATTGTTAGAACAAACCTTATGAATGCGGCAGAAATTACACCGCTGGATTACGAAGATTTTGCACGAGAATTGGTTTGAGAGCGGGGCCCTGTCAAATGAAAGAGTACCGCAATTTGATATGAAATGTTATGTACAATTTAGAGGAACGGTTGCTGAATTTACAAGATCAAAATGGAGATAATATTGAACATTTACGGTAACTGGATTTGGGTAGACAAAATCCTATTATTTAAACGAGAGGTTCACAAACTCTTTTGTTTCATAGACCACTTTCAAAATTTTGCTGAATTCGGTGGACATCACTACAAATTTCTAAATCTCGAAAAAAAATGTGAAGATTAGATCTATCTATGGAAACTAGCATTGTGGCGGACTTTTAACGACGAATTAAGTTTTAAAAAAAAAGGTTAGAATTGATTGCTTGATAGGGTTAATTATTTGATAATAAAGTCGACTAAACACACTTTCAATTAAATTTTAACTGATTGTGCTGTGAGTGGATGTCAAAAAAGCAAAGTTGGCCTAACAAAAAAGTGACTCCATCCAACTTTACTTTTTTGAAATCTACAGTGACTCACAGCACAAGAACCAATCAATTCTCACAAATTTTATTTAGAAAACGTTCCATTCGGAGTGGTAAAAAGAAATATAGTATATTTCCTTGTGTTGTAGGTATTTATTTAAATTTAAATATATAAATTATTACACTATTAATTATTGTTATAACCGTCGTAATATAATTAAAATTAAACACTTATAACGTAATGTAATTTCTACAATGGTAATAACAAAAAATTATATAATTTTAATGAGAGGGATGTACTTGATGGATTGACAGCAAATTATCAATATTTGGCTTGAGTTTTGTAAGGAATAACCGTAAATATCTCCTTTCTGTGATATTCAATCTGCTCCTATTTTTGTTAATAAGTTTGTAACGGCACTAAAACTTTTTTCGACGAGATATGACGAGGGAAACGCTATCAGAAGCTTTTGCACAATTTCCCACAGTCCAAGATATTTTTCGGGTATTTCTGCCTGCGTCCAAAATTTTTGATACCCTCTCTTAAATGTCACTTTCAGCTCTTCATTAGTGCTAAGCTCGAGTAGCTCCTCTTGTAATATCACATTCTCCACTTCCGTTTCATCATATGGATTTATGATCCATGGTGGTATTTCCATCGACAGAATATCTTCAAATCTGAATTTAAAATCATCATGCAGGGCAATCAAATGTTGAACATCCTTATCAAGGCATTCTACCTGCAACAAGTTTGAAAACTGTGAAAATTCGCGCCGATCAATATTTTCCTTCATAAATTTCAATTTACCAAGAAAAGCTGAAATTACACTCTTTGTTCTTATTAACTTGAGGCTGTCCCCTTGTAATTGTAAGTTGAGGTCATTTAAATTTTTTGAACAAATCTGTCAAATACGCGATGTCGGCTTTAAAATTGATCAAGTTTTTTTTTAATCAAGATCTTTACTTTCCAATAACTCTAAAACTGAGTCAAAAAGTAAATAAAATCTAGATAAACATGCACCTTTCGACAACCAGCGTACTTCGGTATGTAACAGCAATCGTTGGAAGTCTTCATCATTTTCATCGCACAATTGTGCAAATAAACGCGTATTCAATGCATTGCTTCTTATTTTGTTAACTGCATTAATCACAAATCGAAGCGATTGGTCAAATCACTCAAATTTTTCGCTACTAGATGTTGTCGGTGGATAACACAGTGAATCGCAATTACCTCTGGTATAATTCTTTTAAGATGGCTTATAAATCCACGATATCGCCCGACCATGGCAAGAGCTTCATCTGTTGCCACCGAAATAACGTTTGTAAATGGAATCTATTTTTTAAAAAATCACTCAAAACATTAAATATTGATTCACCTTTAGTGTCCGTCTTCAAAGTTTTCGAGAATAGTAGCTCTTCATGAATTTCTTCGCCCATAACAAATCGAACATATGCCAATAATAATGCTTCATATCCAGGTAAAGTTGACTCGTCCAGTTGAATAGAAAAATGAGTTGTTCGTAGATAATCCCACAAGAAATTTTCAACATCAGAGCTCATTTCATCAATACGTCTTTGTACAGTGTTGTTACTCAAAGGAATTCTTTTGAGTATGTCAAATGAAGATTTGTGCAGAACAGTTTTTAAAACCTCTTCAACAGCAGGTAAAATTAACTGTTCTCCAATGGTGTGCGGTTTTCCAGATTTTGCGATAAGTAATGAGATATTGTAAGATGCCCGCAAGCCATCATCGTTGCTTTCAGACGTTGAAGAGAACATATTGTGCATATTTTTCCTTTAATGTTTGGAAATATTTCAAATCTTTACCTATTTTATCAGGATGACACCTTCTTAGATGATCTTCCAGCTTTTATGGTTTCATAGAGTCATTGCTCAAAACTTTGTTGCATAAAAAGCATGTGGGCAATCGTTTGTCTGCCTTTGATGGAAGAAAACCAAATTTTAAATATTTAGCACTGTTCTGACGACACTTCTTAGATTTGGCCATGTTTTGTATCAGTTACCTACCTGTAAATATGTAAGTGAATAAATAAAAAAAAAACTTTGTTTTAGTAATTTTAAGGCGATTCGAACTTAACAGGATATGGCTATTTTAACATAATATGATTAATCAATTATTATAAATATTATGAAATAAACAAAGTTCCGGCTGCAAACTGTTTCTAATTATTAAAAGCAATAATAAGATCAATAATAGAGTTTTATGAAAACGGCTGAACTTATTTTAATGGGATATAAAATTATTGTTTCATTTATTATATTTTAATATATTTCGGTAAATTCTATAAAAACTTTTAAACAATATTTTGATATCAAAACTCCGCAATAATTAAATGAATTAGATAGGTAATAAAAATAAAGTAGGGACGATAAGTTCAACGGCTTAAAAACTATATGCATATAACAAATAGGCAGGTAGGTACTTACCTTTCCGACACTGGCAATCAATAATATCGTATTACTTTACTTTTCTTTTCGAAAGTCTGGAAACAAATTCAGTCACTGGCCAACACTAATATCGATTCACTTTACTTTATGAAATTCCAGAAAGAAATGAGTAACGATTATACTTGACATTCGTATTTATATTGGTGAAGAATCAAACACGTTCATGCAAGATTGCAAGCACATACACAAGTCGTATTAATTTGCACGTCTGAACAATCGTTGCGGACGGGACGGCGGCCGGCGCTGCAACTACAAGTCTCGACGCGTTGTACTGAATACGGAATATGCAAGTTTTTACAATTAACAGTCGCATCTGCCTATATTGATAAGAGAAGTCAAGTCAACATTTTAGTAACTAAAATGTTGACTGTTTATATTATAAACAGTTGAAGTTTTTTACAAGAATTTCTTCATCACATGGAAAAATGAGTAATCAATTGTTTAATAGTATATTGCTTCACTATCGAAACCAAATTAATTTTCATGCACCCCCGCTTACGGTTGTGGACCTCCATTTTATTACGCCCAACGTAGACCCCCGTCGAGTCCCCCGTGGACCCCTGGGGGTCCACTTGGACCACTTTGGGAAATACTGTCCTAAAACAATGTCCAGTATACATAGTCGGATTTGACAATTGAAGATAATTTGCTATAATAGATGGCATTTTGCTAAATGTATTTATGCCTGTTTGGTGCACTTATTGTTTCCATATTTCAAAAAGAATCTGGAAGTCGCCATCATAGGAGGACTTACGGCAATATATTTTTTAATATAGGATAAATAATTAATTTTTGAATTGGTAGGATTTAAAATAGTAAAAATTATTTCCAACCCATTTTCATTTTCAGGAATTCTAATAATAAGCACTGTTTCTTTATCTTCGATATCATCATATTTTAAATTTGTCAGTTCGTCTCTTCGGCATGTACCGGAAATGCCAATTATAAAATGCCACCTGGAAAAACAATATTGATGTAATGTCTTATGACTTTATTATTCACTTCAGCAGAAAAAAAAGCTTCCTTGGCGCGGATTTGAACCCGGGATTTTCGTCACCGGAGACAAGCATTTTATCACTGTGCCACTATAACTCTTTGTTATATTATTGATATTTGAAATTTTTCCATAAAAATGAGTGCTAAATTACAACACTACAGTTTTTATTATAAAAATTATATAAATACTTTATAATTTAAATATACTTATAATAATTATTGTAAATTATGCTTACTTTAATCATTAGAAAAGTTGAATCTGGAGCCTTTTTAAGAAAAGTTATTAAGTGATCTTTTTCAAAAATGTTTGACTTTTTAGCCTCGTACCCCTTGCTCTTGTTTTTTACAAAACTAACTAATTTATAATATTTTGATATGTTAATATTATTTTTGATTTTCAAAGTTGTTTTTAACATAGAAAATATCGACCATATTGTGGATGGATTATAGTGTTTTAATTCACTTGAAAAATATGCCACCAGGACATTCTCAGAATATTTGGTAATTTTATTTCTTTTACATCATTTCATAAAGAAATTATATTTCGACTGATGTTGGCCTCGACTGGCCTATTGCACCGGAAGTGGGAGAGCCCCGATGGAGTACATGTAGTCCGAGGTCACAGGTGAGAAATGTATTGGATGGAGTAGCTTCACAGCAGCCGTTCAGGAGAACACTTTGATACTAAAAAGACACTGGCACGAGTTCGAGAACGATTTTATTGGGTCAATTTCCGACGGGATGTAGTGGATTGGTGTAAAAGATGTGATGTATACAATGGCAGGACAAAGGTCTATGGATTCGCTCGGGAACGACTGAAAGCCCACAACGATAAAGCAGAAGCTAGAATCGACAGGCGTGCCACAGATACACATTTTGAGAGGGGCGACAAGGTATGGTGGTGCAATCCCAAGCAGCGAGGAGGACTTTGTCAGAAATCGCAACGGAACTGGCGAGGCCCCTACTCTGTCCTTAAGGAAAATCAACGACATGATCTGCCGCATTCAACTGTCAGTGCGAGGTAAATCCAACGTAGTTCACAGTGGAAAGATAGCCCCATACTATGGTCCAGATCCTCCCCATTGGCTCCAGCCAGGTTCCAGTAATCAAGTTATTCGGGGCGAATAACCAGAGAGGAGGGAGCAATGTTACGCAGCACCCTGTAGCGTGCTGCGGTCTAAATAAGTAAAGGTACGAGTAAATAAAGAAGATAAAATAATCCAGAAATGTCTCGAAATGTCATTCCTTGTCAAAGAAAAGTCCGGATTGTTCGAAAAGGTTCTAGAAGAGTTCAGTTTTATGATAGACGTTACACGTTAATGTTATCAGTTGCATTGTTTAGTTGAAATAAATTGTGATACCAAAAACCTGCGTAACAATATCTTTCCATCTCATGTTATTATAATATTATATGAATTTTTATATTCTGCTGAAATGAAGTTTTCGTTGTATATTATGTGATTTTAATTTCCAATAAATGCCTGATTTTCGTATTTCTTATTTTAGTACCTATTTCTAGTTTTGTAAAAAATATAGCATAGGCGACGATTTGGTTCAACCTATAGGCGGCAAAATTGATTTAGCCGATAGGCGATATATTTGTAAACCCGACCCTGCCAAACATTGTAATGGAAGATCTGAAGCTTATATTTTGTTATTTGGATATTGTATCGATAGTTTAATTTATTTAAAGTTTGTTTATTTAAAACACACTATTTACAATTTATTTAAGACCTTCTAATTAATTTATATAATACTCACAATTCTAATTTATTTATTACAATTTAACTTTTCTCTCCAACACGTTATTCGAATCTACTCGTTCGCCGATAAGTCAGGCTATTTATACCAAATCCGACTCTGTACGAGAAAACTCTAGACGGTGTGGAATGTCCTAGAATTCCATCTCTATGACTCAACGTCACATACCTTCCGATTGTTCTGGTATATTCGAGAAGCGCCCGATTGTCTCTATATTGCCAGCGCAGCGCGCCGCTAGACTCCATACCGCGGAAGTAAACACAAAGGACAGAGTAGGCTTTCACGTGACAATATCTTATATTCTTAAGTTTATAAGTGAAACTCCCTTCTTTGTAAAATGAGTGAACCTAATATACTCGTGGATACATCTGAACGGGCTTCAACATCGTTTAAATTGGCACCTTTTTAGCCTCAATGTCCAGAGGCTTGGTTTATGCAAGTAGACATGTTATTTAAATTAAAAAATATCTGGCAAGATTCAACATTTAATAGCTTCTTTGCATCAAGAGGTTATTTTAACGATTTGCGACAAACTTCAAGATCAGAAAATTCAAAATTATGATAAAATTGAAGATATTTTAATTCTCAGACATTCTAAAAGCGACAAAAAAAGGTTAAAGAACTTCTTTCCTGTACAGAGCTGGGGCAACATATACCATCAGAGCTTTATCAAACAATGCAAATTTTAGTTTTTCTTCTTTTACGGTTAACAATCAACTTTTAAAGCTATTGCGGTTTAAAAAGCTAGATACCATAATTTATAAGATTTACACAAGTCATGAACCAGTTGAATTGGCAGATAAAATAAAGAATATTTCTCCTGATTATCAAGTAAGTTCGGCTAGTTCAGAATCTTCGGATAAATTAAATAATAAATTTCAAATGGTAAAAATGGGAACTTTCTGATATCAAACATTTAATTAAATACAAAAGTTATAATTACTATAAACCTTCTTCTTCTAGGTCTTCCTCTTCATACTCTCGTTTATGCTGATATCATGAGAATTTTGTAAGTTCCGCTTCAAAGTGTATTCTTCCCTGTAATTTTTATAAAAACAAAAAAAAACTCTTAAAATCTGTCATATCGATGACGATTGATAGATTCCATTAAACACGTCGTCTTTTTATTGTAGACAATAAAAATAGTATAAAATTTGTAGTGGATAGAGGTACAGATTTGCCGATTTGTAGACTTTCTTCATCACCAGTTTCTTGTCCACTGCATATGATGTGCAAAAAAGATAGCAAAGATTGGCGACCTTGTGGGAATTATAGGCGATTAAATTATATTAGCGAACCAGACAGATATCCGCTACCAAATATACAAGACTTCAATATTTCTTTGAAAATTTTAATTAGTTTTCTAAATTTGACCTTATGAGAGCGTATCATCGGAATTATATTGCAGAGGAGGACGTTTATAAAACTGCACAACACCATTCGGACTTATTGAATTTAATCACATGGCTTTTGATCTACGGAATGCATCCCAACCTTTCAACGTTTTATGAATAAAGTTACTTTTGCTTTCAATTTTGTATTTGTATAAATCTACGATATTCTTATGGCAAGTAGAGATGAGGCTAAACACGAGTAGCATCTTAGGGAACTATTTCAATGGTAAAATAGTTACGATTTAACAATTAAGCCTTCAAAATGTATTTGGTGTTAATCCTTTAACGTTTTAAGTCAAAGTATGAACAAAAACGAAATTCTTCCCTCAGAAAACCATGTTAAAGTCATCAATTATTTTCCTAGTCCATATTCGTTTATGAAACTTAAATAGAAGTTTAAGTTTCAACATAAATGTTATCAATTAAAGATAAATTGTAAAATAAATAAATTAGTAGTGTGAATTATAATAGTGCTTAAGTATTATAAATAAATAAATTAGTAATAGTATAAATAAATAGACCTAAATAATTTAACTATTTTTAAATTAAACAATCTACATTATTATGATTTTATATTAGGTATGTTATTATGAATATGGAACATTGTCAATACTGATTTTAAGTTGTCAAAAATTGAACTATTAAATTAGACTTTTTGGTGTATGTTACCTTCAGTATTTAAGAGTAATAAACCAAAAAAATATATAATAAATTTACTGTCCAATACCTAAATTATGCATGAATTTTATTTTGTTCCAATATACGGAGTGGCCCAAAAGTTTGGAAACGGCCAATTATCTCGTAAATTGCTAGTCCTGATTGTACAAAATTTGGGGTACACCTATTTTGGGGTACGGAAATTCCAGATATGATATTTGCAATGTTTCCAGATTTGCCATTTCTCTTATATTATTAGTCACTTTAGTTTTTCAAATTCATCACCCTGTATATTCAGTCATTATTGGAATCTCCTATTCAATACGAGTTCAACCCTATGTAACAAATACTATCGATTAGGGTACTATCAACTCACAAATGGAACACATTTTATTTTATCTGTGAACTTCATTGAGATAAACACGCATGCGTGCCTGGAAACTACACAATATTACAGTCAAAATTACCTTATATAAGTAAAGTAAGTAAGTACCTACATGAAAATTCAAATGACAGAAAAACCAACACAAATAATAGTTTCCTTTTGATACTTTAAAATCACAGTTAATATTAATTATATTCCTGACTTGAAATTATGGACATACCCTCGTATTTCTCGTATATGAACCATAATACGCCATTTTAGTGATGATGTAATTATGGTTCTACTGACAATTAAAGTGACAGTAGATTTTTTTGAGTGCGTTTTGTTTACATAAATTATATCGTTTTTTCACTTTTATAAATATATTCCTAGAGTAAGTAGATAACATCAAATAAACAATCGTTTAGTTACCAATTACATACCTTTAAACCAGGTGCGGTTTCTCCATTGATTCATTTGTGCAGTGAACATTTCATTTCATAAAAACAAATTATTTTAAAATAAATAACATACAAATATCAATTCAATTTTAATAATTTTATTGTTTTCATGTGTTAATCTCTATTTTTGGGTACGCCCCTGCGCTTTGGCTAATCGCGTTTCTGTGGCGCTCTTTTATAAGTGAGCCCGAAGGAGTGACAAGTGTTCTCGAAAGTATTTAGCTAAAAAGAGATGTCACACGTTAACAGATCTGTGAAACGTAGTAAAACAAACAAAATCACTTAAATTAGCTTAATTTGCGCAACGCACACAGTGACGTCACAAAGTAGGGCGGGGCATACGAACTTTCAAATCATTTATATACGATACTAAAAGTGTCCGTACAGTTTTACGTCATATGTCAAACTCAAGCAAGTGGAGTTAGTCAGTTTTAGTGAGAATAAACACCATTTTTTTTAATGACTTAAATGATATAAAAACATTTTCATTCAGTCAATCTTCAAATATAAAATTATTAACGTCAAATTAATTAAAATACGACTCAAAGTGTGTTCACTTGTCATATCGCAAAATAGTGTTTATTTTGATGTTTTCATCAAGCTGTCAAACTCTAAAATTTACCTTAAAACAATTTTAATTGTGTTTATTTAAAAACCGTGTTTAAATAAAACTGCGAATTTAATAAGTCTTAAGTATGTGTATCAATTCAATGATTGTTAACGAAACACATCTCCAGATAAAACATTTACTGCTATTTTTGAGGTTATGTTTATATTTTGTTTTGTTCCAGTTTCTACAAAATAGTCATAAGTTTTATACCCAACTCTAAAACAGAACACTGTGTAAATGGATACAATGTCATCGGTACTCTTTTATAGGAAAACCATCAAAATTAAGCGATGACTGAGTTTCATCAAGAAATGGACTCTTATGGCAATGACATAAACTACCTAACTTTAAACAGATCTTAGCTTGCAGTTGCCAGCCAAGAAAAATCATTGCACATTTTACCAGAAGGTATTTCACGAGTATGACAATTTTATTATATATTTTATTTGAAATCAACATGAAATTTTAAGTAAAAATCAAGCTCTATAAGGAGATGAGGCTTATTGATTGTAAAAAAAAATTTGAATGAAAGTGGGGGGGGGCGGGGTTAAGGGAGGTTGAAATATTTAAAAAAAATTCTCAACCAGTTGCATAAAGTAGAACATTATTTAACTGATTAAGAAAAGTTGATTATGTCACCAGTTACGAAATGAAAATAAATAAAACTGCCTCTTTTTTGGTTTTTAAGTCAAAAAATCGAAAAATCGAGAAATCAAGAAATCGAGAAATCGAGCAATCGAGAAATCGAAAAATCGAGTAATCGAAAAATCGAGTAATCGAAAAATCTAAAAATAAAAAATCGAAAAATCCAAAAATCGAAGAAACCAAATATCGAAAAAAAGGCAATGAATAGTGACATTTCACATTTAAAAATATGACATTACGTTTAACAACAAAAAAGAAAACAAAAAAAGAAAAGCTGTAAATTGTGTTTTATTTTTTAAATAATTGAACATCGTTATTAAAAACTGCCCAGAAATTTTGACGTACTCCTTTAAGGATAATGGGTAAAACCGTTTTTTTTTTAATTTCTCGCGGGTCATGTCAAAAATCAGCTCATGCCCCTTATTTTTATTTTTACTATTGAAAAAAAAAACGTCGTAGGGCAATCAAATACAACAATTTTCTGAAATATTTGATTGGAAGTACCTACAAAAGAATGATGGTGAATCATTTTTCAACACAATTTTATAAATAATCAAGTCAAAGTTAGAAAAAATCTTGAATGTAAACACGTTACGAAATGCCGTTTTGTGTAACTCGCTCATTTTGCGCTCGTCCCGCAAATATTTACTCGTTACACAAAATAAGGCATTTCGTAACTGGTTAAATAAGTAGCTATTAATTGACTTCCTATTTTAAATCATTGAACGGTATTTTCCGTAAATAATTAAATCATAAATAATTACCGGCATATAAGTACCAAACCATTTTTCTCTTCGAAGAGTAGGCTTATGTCAAATAAACTTAAAATATTATTAGTCCATTTAAAATAACGGTAAAAGGTCGAGAAATGCCGCACTTGACGAGACCACTTGTCCCCTACGTATTTTGGGGCGCTGATTACGAAAATGAGGGTTAAAACTGGCAGCAATGGTTGGAACACCCCTAAAATTGCAAAAATCACACTTAAATAGGGGTGTTTTTCGACTGTACTTGTTGTTTTGCAAACTAAGCTACCCAAAAAATATATAAGATGACTTAGTTCGCGAAACACCGTGACTGGTCATTTTTTCCGAAAATTCACCCCTTGAAAGGGGTGTTTCTGGCATGTGGGGGGTGTCACACAAACTTTCCAGTCTCGACACCCCGATTTTCGTAATCAGCGACCCAAAAACCATATGAGATGAGTTAGTTTGCAAAACAATAAGTACAGTCGAAAAACACCCCTATTTAGGGGTGTTTTTTGCAATTTTAGTGGTGGTTTAACCATTGGTGCAAGTTTTAACCCCAATTTTCGTAATCAGCGCCCCAAAAAAACATATAAGATGGCTTAGTTTGCAAAACAACAAGTACAATCGAAAAACACCCCTATGTAGGGGTGTTTTTTGCAATTTAAGGGGTGGTTCAATTATTGCTGCAAGTTTTAACCCCGATTTTCGTAATCAGCGCCCCAAAAAACATATAAGATGGCTTAGTTTGCAAAACAACAAGTACAGTCGAAAAACACCTCTATTTAGGGGTGTTTTTTGCAATTTTAGGGCTGTTCCAACCATTGCTGTCAGTTTTAACACTCATTTTCGTAATCAGCGCCCCAAAATACGTAGGGGACAAGTGGTCTCGTCAAGTTGGCGTTTCTCGACCTTCTACCGTTATTTTAAATGGACTATATAGCGAACGAAAAGGTAACCCATTTCTAATAAAATTTATTTATTTTATTTTGGTGTGATCGTAGAAAAAATCTTTTGTGTAATTCAAGCAAAAAGTACTTTGGCTGTTTCGATAACTTTTTGTCTCAACATTTATTTTGTTACAATAATTTTATAAACTTTTACGTAGGGTCGATTTTGCCGTTTTGTTAAACGAAGTTTAAAATACTAAACGAAGATTAAAATTACATTTTTATATTAACAAAAACAAAGCTTAAATTACTAAACGGAGATTAAAATGACATTTTTACATTAACAATGTCATTTTAATCTTCGTTTAGTAATTTAAACTTCGTTTGACACAACGGTGGAATCGGCCCTTCGCTAGCTACATATTGATAAAGTGTTATTGCCCTCATCATAAATGAATCGTGCTAACAAATAAAGTGAAAAAAACCTCTCATAATTTTTCATCTTTTAGTTACCTACCAAAATTAGGTACTACAAGTATTTAAGCCCGGCCCAGAACATCTCCCTACTCCTTCCACCCAGTTTTTCGGTTTTGGCAAAATTCGCGCAGCGACAAATGCTTCCTATGTTAACTCTACCCTTTCTAACTTCTTTGGCCACAGTATGTCCATGACACTGGTGTTTACTATTTAGCAGAGATTAATCTCTGCTATTCAGTCAATTCGTGTCAAATTGACAGGCCTCTGCCGAGGCGATAGCTGCCGTTTTCTTTCTCTGCCGACATATTGATAAGCTAAGGGAAGTCAGCTTTCGTACTACAATGGAAATATTCATGATATTTAACGTTGATTAAAATAACTTTTTGATAAGTTTTAAAGCCCTTCCCGGAGTTTAAATAACGAAGTAGGAACAGCGGAGTTTTTAATATAGGCATTTTGGATATTATCTTAATATTAAAATATATTTAAACCTTCTGTGGAATAGAAATAATATAGAAGACCAATATAAATAAAAACTTGAAACCTACTGTGCATAAAAACGCGTTTCTGCGCCTGATATCGCAAAATAGTGTGTCTAGAAGCATGCGCAGTATGCATGACTTGTCCCTGTAGTGTTTCCAAGTATATTAAACCTAACACAAAAAAATTCAAATTTATTTATTTGTGTGTGTGTGTGTGTGTGTGTGTGTGTGTGTGTGTGTGTGTGTGTGTGTGTGTGTGTGTGTGTGTGTGTGTGTGTGTGTGTGTGTGTGTGTGTGTGTGTGTGTGTGTGTGTGTGTGTGTGTGTGTGTGTGTGTGTGTGTGTGTGTGTGTGTGTGTGTGTGTGTGTGTGTGTGTGTGTGTGTGTGTGTGTGTGTGTGTGTGTGTGTGTGTGTGTGTGTGTGTGTGTGTGTGTGTGTGTGTGTGTGTGTGTGTGTGTGTGTGTGTGTGTGTGTGTGTGTGTGTGTGTGTGTGTGTGTGTGTGTGTGTGTGTGTGTGTGTGTGTGTGTGTGTGTGTGTGTGTGTGTGTGTGTGTGTGTGTGTGTGTGTGTGTGTGTGTGTGTGTGTGTGTGTGTGTGTGTGTGTGTGTGTGTGTGTGTGTGTGTGTGTGTGTGTGTGTGTGTGTGTGTGTGTGTGTGTGTGTGTGTGTGTGTGTGTGTGTGTGTGTGTGTGTGTGTGTGTGTGTGTGTGTGTGTGTGTGTGTGTGTGTGTGTGTGTGTGTGTGTGTCTGTATAACGCATAACTCATGAACCGATACACGGAAAAACACCAAATTTCAAACTTAAGCTTTATTCCAGCGTCTCATGAACTGATTAGATTTTGGGCAGAGTCGGAACATCTGGGGGGGTACTTTATAGGTAGTCATTTTTATATTTTATGGAATATATCTGTTATTTACGTTTGGGGAAGAAAATTTTTTAAATAAAAGTTACTTCTTATTTTATTATCTATAATTTTTGTTATTTACAAAATTTTCCTAAAATGGTCCGTATTCGAGAAATTTGACAAAATGTAAAAAAATATGTGTGTGTGTGTGTGTGTGTGTGTGTGTGTGTGTGTGTGTGTGTGTGTGTGTGTGTGTGTGTGTGTGTGTGTGTGTGTGTGTGTGTGTGTGTGTGTGTGTGTGTGTGTGTGTGTGTGTGTGTGTGTGTGTGTGTGTGTGTGTGTGTGTGTGTGTGTGTGTGTGTGTGTGTGTGTGTGTGTGTGTGTGTGTGTGTGTGTGTGTGTGTGTGTGTGTGTGTGTGTGTGTGTGTGTGTGTGTGTGTGTGTGTGTGTGTGTGTGTGTGTGTGTGTGTGTGTGTGTGTGTGTGTGTGTGTGTGTGTGTGTGTGTGTGTGTGTGTGTGTGTGTGTGTGTGTGTGTGTGTGTGTGTGTGTGTGTGTGTGTGTGTGTGTGTGTGTGTGTGTGTGTGTGTGTGTGTGTGTGTGTGTGTGTGTGTGTGTGTGTGTGTGTGTGTGTGTGTGTGTGTGTGTGTGTGTGTGTGTGTGTGTGTGTGTGTGTGTGTGTGTGTGTGTGTGTGTGTGTGTGTGTGTGTGTGTGTGTGTGTGTGTGTGTGTGTGTGTGTGTGTGTGTGTGTGTGTACTAATAGGTTATATATGTTCTTGTCAAAACTATTAAGAAGAGTGGTAATATTAAGTTAAGTTAAGTTAAGAATATATTAAAGTTTTTTAGCTCAGATATTAATTGTATTATAGCATTATTATTATTGAAACAGTGGAAGAATAGGTGGTTCAAGTCTGCAATACTTGAATTGTCGCAAGGACAGTAGGGATTCTCTAAAATTCCTATTTTGTTCAGATGATGAGGAAAGCGTCCGTGATTTAGTTTAAGTCGCGTTATAATGGTAGAAATATGTCCAGAAGTAGAGAAATAGAGGTTTGGAATATCTTTTGGGAGGGTAGGATGTATTAAAAAGTAATGGTTTTTTGATCTGCTAACAAACTCATTATATAAAGCCGACCATTTGTCCCTAATGTCCTTATTTATTTTTAAATTATATTATTTAAACAGTTTATATCTACGAAATATCGCCATAAAATAACTTAAAAACATTTAAATAATCAACTAATAATATTTATGTGTAATTACATTCCCAAAAATATATATAAATACCGTATTAATGTTCAACAAGCGATTTACCTACAAATTCAATATTGACCTGGCAATACCACTTAAATCTCGAGTTTCAAGGCTATATGACGCTGCCCGTACAGGACCGTTTGTGATATTTTGGATTTAATTTGTAGTTTATTATTTAATTACACGGTGAAAGTGGCATTTTATTTTTAGTTTAGTTAAGTTTAGTTAAATCCTAGGTACAATAAAATACATTTTTACTTTGGCTAATGAAAATGTAATCAATGTATTTAGCAGCTGTAATATTTATTACAAGAATTATGTCTGGAAATACCTAAGAATTATAATTATGTAAATAGAGAGCTGTATATTTATATTTAGAAAGTTTTATAAATAAACTGTAGAAATATCGACAATCTCGATTTTGAATCGGAGTATTCTATGCAATTTAGAATGAAAGCTAATTAAAATGAAACACATGAACGACACGCTAATGTTATTGACCACTTTCTTCAAACGTTTTCTAGTTTTCCGAAAACTAACTGGATAGTTCGAAAATCATTTCCGTTGTTAAAGCGCCTCTTGTTCCAAAAAAGTTACACGCCTGTCAACATTCATCGTTCAATAAAAAAACTGTTAGATACAAAACGCTTCGTATTGTAAGGCCAAAATATACAGGGTGTTTCTTAATTCATGCGACAAAATTCAGGAGGTGATTCCTCGTATTAAATTAAGACGGGTCTTTCCTATAACAAAATTTCCTCAGCCCACCCCTTTCCGAGATATCACCCTTAAGAGGTGGTGACTAAAATGGAGTTTTTATTTTTTTTTTCTAAAATTTCAGTAATGTACTTTGGCTATAGGTGGTCATTTCCAGCATTTATTATGAATCGTATTACATTTTACATCGTTACTGTTTTCCACTCAATTTATTAAAAAAATTATAAATTATGGTGTTTATTTTTTTTCTTTTCAGCTATTGGTTTTGGGAAAAAAATTTAAGAATAAATTTTTTTTTTAATAAAACAAATATTTCAAGTTATAATTTTATTTCATATAACTTCATCTCGAAAAAAGTTTTGATATGAAATAAAGTAAGGGTTGCTAATTTCACCCCCCTATAATGTAACAGGAATATTGAAAAAATACCCGTGGTTAGTTCTTTGCGAGTGCACGAAAATTACAAAATTTGAAGTGTCTAGCTTATCTGAAATTTTATAAAAAAAATAAAAACTCCATTTTAAACACCACCTTTTAAGGGTGATATCTCGGAAAGGGGTGGGCTGAGGAAATTTTGTTATAGGAAAGACCCATCTTAATTTCATACGAGCAATCACAATTTTGTCGCATGAATTTAGAAACACCCTGTATTTAGAAATCAAAAGAGTTATATAAACAAAAAAAATCATTATAAGTGAGATAACTACTAAATGAATGATTTATAAGTTTATTCTTGTTATCTATAAAATAGGTTTGCAATGTGCTAATGTGGAATATGTGGAACATGAAAGGTTTTCTGTCTAATAAGTAACGACTCATAGTCTCAGTTGATAAAATGTAAAAAATATCGAACATAATATTCCTGGGCGAAACGCAACTGCCCCCTATTTTGCACTCCCCAGATTGAAACTTGTAGTAAATGATACTAAATGAAATAAGATGTCAGGTCACAAGCAAAATCTCGTAACTATGGCACTAATGATTGCCGAAAATTAACTAATTCATATTTTATGCCATATCTTTCTTAATAAGGACTTTCAGAACCATATTGATTTTATTTGAATTTTGTTCAACGTTTTTTATATAGAATCGTCTCTAAAATGTATGACTTCCAACCTGAAACATCGTGTGAACTATTTGCTCGATCAATAAAAAACTTGCACCGATCCTGTCCGAGCCAGCACCGTTATGCGCATGAGCTTCGACACACCATTTTCTCCTTATGGTTTCATTTTTGATATATGGAATTGGCTTACTATACTATTTCTATGTTCTGTAGGGACCTGACTAATTTTGTTCGGCGCCTCCCGGTCTAAAACAATGACTAATTTTCAGACTGTTGCAAGTGCAATATGGAGACATTTATAGATTGTTATGCGATGCATTGAATTAGTAATAAAATTAGCTTTCAAATGAAGTATCACACTTTTCATTACATAACATTTTTTTATCAAGTTAGACGGCGCTAAAATCAACAGGAACGCAATAAATGGTCTTATTACCGAATTCTCAAGGGTAATATCAAAAGAGGTGAGAATTTTTGGAGAACATTTTATTGTTTATTTGGAAATTATGCGTCTAAAGTTCACGAATCAAAAAGCTCCTTAAAATACCACAAGACGTCAGTTAGGAATTTGTAGAGTGAAATTTGCATAATTTGTAAGGAAACATCAAATGTTCTTAAAAAAAATTTTTACCTTGCGTGGTGTTTGAAAAGATTATTTAACATAAAAAAAACATTTATAAACAACATTTACTTTGTTTCTATAAGACGATGTCGATTCTGTATTTAAAATGTATATATAAACGATTTTTGTCAATTTTTCGTCACCTTTTTGACAAACTTCACATTGACGTTTTGTATAAATTAGTGATGCATTAGTCTGATAATGAATTGATTTTTTAAATCAAACCTTTTTGATAAACTTCACATCGACGTTTCGCATAAAGCTTTGATGCATTAAATCGATTTATAAACTTGCAGTTTCTGTCGCTGTTACCGTTTGTTTGACGTTCCAGTCTCCGTTGAACTTAAAACCTTGTTATGTTTGAATTTGCAACAGCGAACGGTGAAATCAACACAGAATATAAGTGCGCTAAAATGAAAGTAGCTTTTAGGTCGATTTATAAACTTGCAGTTTCCGTCACTATTACCGTTTCTATTCCGTTTCTGTTTGACGTCGCAGTCGCCGTTGATATTCATAATTTATAAAGCTGACGTTCGGCGCCGTTGGAAACAAGAAGCTGACTTTTACCCAGATTTTCATGCGATTTTCATTTTCAATTTTCATTAAGTGTCTATTTTGATTCAGTTGAGATATCTATTTAGGCATTCTTGGAATACTTTTGTGTTCGTTTACTTTACATAAAATTAAGCAAAGAACATATACGGCGTTTTAAGGTACGTCCCATTAACCAAATAATGAAATAATTAGGAACTTTCCAATATTATTCAGGCATTTGATTGGTTAATATGCGAACGGCAAGAACGGTGAACTGCAGAACTTAAAAGTTTATGTTTGAGCGTCAGGGAACGTCAAGTGCAACAGCGAACGGTGACAGCAACAGAGAGTATAACTTCCAACGGGAACTGCAACTGCGAGCGATAACTGCAACTGCCAGTTTATAAATCGGTCTTTACTCTGTTAGTATGCAGTGTTTTCAGATACAGTTTGTGTTGATTGGCGTCTGTTGGAATAAAAGATTATAAATGTATTATATCGTTAAATAATCCATCAAATTACATTTTCTCTGATGTGTCATTTAGGGTACTTTCCCTATTTAAATTGTAGGGGTTGTTCACCCCACTGCTAGAGGGTTGATGTGACGATGCTGCATTAAGAAAAAAAGTGTCCCCTTCCAAACTAAAATCGACTTGTCCGAGCGTTCTTTAACATCCACGATATTAATACCTAAAACGCCCATGTCAAGTTTCCGTTGGGCTACCTTGAACGTTCGAGCACTAACCACTATATGTTCGGCCTTTTTATAATAATTTTATTTCCATTATATATTAGGAAACTTAAGGTTGAAGAAGAACATCTATTTTTTTAAAAATTACTTAAATTTAATAGTTGTTGATGTTTCTACTATTTGTGCATGACGTACCATGATCTTAATTTTTTAAAAAACAGTATCTAATCGAAAGATAAATGACCATTTAAATGTTCGAGCAGTATCCTCCGCAATTATTAAATTTAATGTTTGGGAGGCTTTGGAATTTTGGACGTTTAGAATTTTTTGCGTGTTTGACGCACATAATAAACACTAATTTATTTTGTTGGCTTTGGAATTTTTGACGTTTAGAATTTTTTACGTGTTTGACGCACATAATGAAACACTAACTTATTTTGTGGTTTGACGTTTTAAGTTGTTGAAAGTGTGATGGTATCTTTGTGAATTTTTTTTATTCGTTATTGAAAATGGGTCGCGGTAAAGCAACTCCAAAAAAATTAGCGATTTGATCATAAACAAATATAAACACAAACATAAGTTTCCTAATAAATATCTGAAATAAAATTATGAAAAGGCCGAACATATAGTGGTTAGGGCTCGTAGATTCTTCTTCTAGCTGGGAACTTGTAAGTAAGTATATCTTTATCTATGTCTTAAATTTTGGGTTATTTTTAATCTAATAGGAAGAGAAACAATTATATCGTTTTAACTAAATCAAGTAGCTATTTAAATTTCCATAATACAAAAGTAGCAATTTCAACATTGGTCTCTCTTGAACTCAGTATTACCATTGAGTGTATTACGTAAGTCAAAACGTCTACATAGATCCACATGACCGATATAACAACAAGATCGTGACGCAATCAGCTGATCGCTCATTCCTGCTTACCTATTTTCGACAAACTGGCGCAAAAAATCCATAAAGCGATGATGAACGGCGTTTCGACTCTATAGAACGACACCGATATTATCGGGTACCGAATCACCTCTTTTTTACCCTGCGTTTTTTCGGTAGGTACCACCTTCCGTACGTTCTTTTCCTGCTGTCGGATCGTATTGTCGAATCGTTCGGTATTATCCTGGACTGGTACGGCATTCCTGCTATTACCGCCGTCCCCTGGGGTAGCGGCGGAGGGCGTCGAGATGGTCTTGTACAGAGCCTCGAAATCGTACGAATTGGTGTCGAGGTTGCCTTGCGAAGGCTTGCCGTGCCTGTGACTGTCCGAGGCATGATCCGGCGGTTTAGCTCGGCCGCCACCCAACAACAATAACAACAACAACACGTGGCTAACGGTCTTGCATGCCCGCCTCGAAAGGTTGACGGCGTGCCGCAGGGAATACATCACATATGGGAAACGCGACGCGAATTGACTGCCATAGGGCAGTCGGTGGCAGGTTGCGAGCACCTGACTACTGACTGAATGGGACTCTGAAGGTGACTGGGGATGTAGATGTAGGAACTCGTGTAGGAAGTTCGAACATTAGTCGATCGGGGGTTGTGATGACGCCGACGCGCCGATTTGGGGGGCGCAGGCGCCTTAGGGGATGCGACAGATCGGCTATTATATGTACCTACATAGGGGAGAGTGGGTACGAATGGGTCGTTTTTTTATTGGCCAGTCGTCAGTTCGCCAACAATTAAGTTTTTTAGAAAATTAATTGCTATAGAGAAATGCTATTTATATTATTTATTATAAGGGTGTCCCAAAAAATAGGCCAATCCGTTAACCATAGAATACTTAGGTCAATGTAAAGAAACCACTATTATATTTTTTTTCCATTGTGGTCATCATGTTCAATATACTGGGTGACAAAGTTAATTTTAAAAAATACATTTTTCATTAAATTTTCCTCGTTATATTAAGTAAATGGCTTAAAATTGGTAAATTGATGTTTTTTGGGATGCCAAATTATAATTTACCCAAATATCACCTACCTTATAAAGGGCGCTAGTAGCAAATCACCCTGTATATTGAACATGATGGTCCCAATCGAAAAAAAAAATAATAGTGGTTTCTTACACTGACCTAAGGAATCTATGGTTAACGAATTGGCCTACTTTGTTGGGACATATATAAAATATAATCAAATCATAGAGTTATAAGGTAGGGAGACGCTATAAGTATCTTTTTCAAACATTTGGCGTAGATATTGTCAACCCGATATGGCCGATCCGCCAGATACAGACTTTTCTGAATGTAACCCAAATCTACATTTTTATTTTTTTTATTTTTTGTTTAGAAAATGTAACCGCAATATTTATTAATTGTTATAAAATGGATGATTAAGGTCATAAAAACTATTTTTTTGTAATTCCACCGAGAATTCCACTTATTGATAAAATAAGTTTCATGAATAAAAAATGTGTAAGTGGAAGATAGTATTTTATATAATAATAGAGTCTAGAAATTTCATTCAATATATTATGGTTTAACATAACTGTTATTTTAGACCGAAACTGATATAACATAGAATAATCAAACAGTTGGTAGGTATTAATTGAAAATATATTATGGCAAAATAACAAATAATATAAATATTATGTTTATATTGGCCATTACAAAATACAATTTTATTGTTATGATGTCTTATGGTATCACATTTTTTAATTTTATTTTTAATGAAGTAAAACATCCTAATGTTTGTATATTTGTTAGGTTATACAAGGGATGCTGATCAAAACTGTATAATTTGCAAATATGTTTTAATTTATAAATGACTTGTAGCACTGATCACACTACACATTTTACTATTATGCTTCACATCCTTGTTAGTGGAAATAAAGATAACCATGTAGTATACCTATGTTACGCCGCTGACCCACATGTTCAGATTAAAGATTTTACGTTACTCTCTATCGCTGCCTGCTTAGATTACCCATTACCAATTGTTGTGTCGCATGATTCACATCGTTTAAATCGGACCACATTCCAATTATAAAAACATGGATAAAAACTATCGAAAACGAAAATCGTCTCAGAAATACGATAAATTAAAAAAGAAATGAAGAAATTCAGACCACAGGTAGGAAAATAATGTTTTTCTTTTTATTTAACTGATTTTTAGCTTGCAGAAGATACTACTTTATGTGTAAATTTCTGCATTTAGACGACAAATAAATATACAGATACTACTTTATGTGTTAACGGTGCACTCATTCATAAAATTCGTCTGCAAAACGAAAAATGCTACTTAATGTGCAAATTTCGGAAAACTTTGATGATGGCAGATACTACTTTATGTGTAAATTCTGCATTATAGACAGAGACATGTACAGATGAGGCTACTTTATGTGTTAACTTCGATCTTATACTAGTACAGGTTTGAAAATGGTTTTCTTCATAATTTAATTGATTTTTAGCTTGCAGAAGATACTGCTTTACTATAAATTTCCGAATTTAGACGACATATAAATAAGCAGAAGATACATGATTCATATAAGCCTTATGCAGAGCGAAAAATGCGACTTTATGTGCAAATTTTGCAAAACTTTTGTGCCGGAAGATACTACTTTATGTGTAAATTCTGCAAATAACAACTGTACAGAGGAGGCTACTTTATGTGTTAACTCTGATCTTATATTTATAAACTGCAAACTCGGCTAACTGCAACTCGAAAAATGCTACTTAATGTGTAAATTTTGTAAAACTTTGGTCGAGAAGATACTATTTTATGTGTAACTTATTTAAGCCAAATAAATGTACAGAGAAGGCTACTTTATGTGTTAACTCTGATCTCATACTTATAAACTGCAACTCGAAAAATGCTATTTAATGTGTAAATGTTGTAAAACTTTGGTTAAGAAGATACTATTTTATGTACCTACTAACTCTGATCTTATACTTATAAACTTTGCTAATTGTAACGCAAAAAATGCCTCTTAATGTGTAATGTTTGTAAAACTTTGGTCGAGAAGACACTATTTTATGTGTAAATTCTGCATTTAAGCCAAATAAATATGCAGAGAAAGCTATTTTATGTGTTCACTCTGATCTTATACTTATAAACTGCAAACTCGGCTAACCGCACCGCGAATAATTCTACTTAATGTGTAAATTTCGCAAAACTTTGGTCACAAAACATAATATTTCATATGAAAATTCTGCATTATAAACAAATAAATGTACAAACGAGGCTGCTTTATGTATTAAAGCTGATCTTATACTTATAAGATGCTAGCCCGGCTAACCGCTATGCGAAAAATGCTACTTTAAGTATAAACTTCAAAAAACTTGGAAACAGAATGTAGGTACTATGTAAATTCTGCATTATAGACAAATAAATATCTGGTAACTCTGGTCTTACGCTTATAAAATGTATGGACGCAAAAATGCTACGCAAAGCTCATTGATTATATTACTTTATGGGTAAATCCTACACCTAAAAAAAATGCCCCTTTATGTGCCATTGATTAAATATAGATTTAAGTTGATTCAGAATCTAAGAGGTATATACATTAAACTCGTCATCTTCACCAGAACAGACGTTCGAATAGTAAGGATCAAATTCAGTATCAGGATATTCTGAGAGCGGATCCTAATAGCAACATCTCTCTCGGAAAACCAATCAACGAAGAAATGGTAAAAAGTTGGGAAAATATTTGCAAGACGGTTTGGAGAATGGCAAAATATCAAAGTTTCTTTGCGAAATCAAAATCTAGAATACTTCCACTTGGGTCCCCCACCTTAAACTCCGAACCAAAAAGTTTAGTGACTAGTCACGTCATCAAATAAAACCGACAGCTATTTATATATGCTGCAAGACCAACTTGAAAGGTGATGGGAAGTTTAAATGAACCTCTGTAAGCTAGGCTTGGAGGGAACAGAAATAGACGCATCAAAACAAATGCAAATGTAACAAAAGTATATCAGACATCTACCATAGAATATATTCACCTTATATATCCGTCTTTAAACACAAATGTGAAAAATATGATAGAAAAAGCAGATATCGATGGTTTTTTTCATTTTGGAAAGAATCTTGTAGAGATATGGAAGTCAGACAAAGCATTTGAAAAAACTAGCATGCATTTAATTTAAAGGCACCAACTAAAAGCAAACAATAATTTCAATCAGTCTTTAAACTTCAGGCGTCTACTTTTAAAAAGCGACTGAAGAAAACCAGGCCAGAAAAAGAGCAGGAGAAATACAAATTCCAAAGGACGAACTAATAAGTATTCAGAAAAACAGAGAGGGAAGAAGGAGTTTTTAGGGAAAGAAATAAAGGTAAGAGAGATTGCTGGTAGACTGAAAAAATGTGTAAAACATGTGGGCCAACTTAACTTAATAAGAAGGTCCTAAGATATGTTAAAGGTTTTAAATTAATTTTTAAAACACAAAAGAGCTTTCACAAAAGTATGTTTTCTCTTAGAGAAAAAACTAATCTACACACTTCAATTAAAAAAAAAAATTGTACTAAAGAAAGCAACGAAGTTTGTTTGCTAAAGAAAATTAGTTTAGTTCTCATATTTTTTAAGACCCAAATGAAATAATTCATCTTTAACAAATATATAGATTCTCGCTTTTCAAACTGGAAGATCTCAGGTCTGCCCAGAATATTTTGTTATAGGACAACGTTGTCAAAAATTAAATTAAAGAATGCCTCTTATCTCATCTCGATACCTAAAAAATCAGGAAAGTACTTGAAAAAAAAATAATAATAATTTGACTGTCTTACATTTGGTTTGACCGTTTGCTCCATATGTTTTTGCAAACACTTTAAAACCGGTAGTGCATCAACTAAGGCTTTTGGAAATAACCTTAATGATTTCCTAATTACATCTAAATCTAGTGATGAATGTCTCAAACATTGTAATACAACCGTTAATTATTTACAATCTCTATGACTCATCATAAAAAAAAAGTGTTTTTATGTAAAGTGTGCGATAACTCGACTGTTGCGTAGCTGATGCATTTCTTGTATAAGTACTAAAATTTGAAAGACCAAGCAGAATGCATAGTGATTGTACCAAAATGGGACATTCAACCATCCCATGTTACAAAATAAATAAATGCATTTTAAGGTACAAGTCAACATTAAACCTAGTTATTCACTGCAGCAAACCTTCATTTAGAACTCCTTATAACCGTTCTGCCTAGCTGTCATTATAAATAGTCCCTAACTTTCATTATAGAAATTCTGAATAATAAAAGAAAATGTATATTAGGAAATTTATAAAAGGGCCATCCTGTCTTGCCAAAATGTATTCAAACTTGAGACCAAAACACAGTTTTAAAATACTTCAATATTTTCATTCACTTGAAAAACTTAAAACAGCTAAGAGCCAAACTTGTTATGCTTGCAGCCCAACGGGTATAGACTTTCTCAAAATGTCAAGTTAACAATATACAAATTTGCATTGACGAAATGCTCAAACTTCGACTCCACAACGAGCCCAGCCTTTATTAATAAATAAATTAGTATTTTCATTCTCTCACGAATTACCTCAATTTACGCTCGGCAAAAACAATTTTTATTTTATGAAAAAAAAAAACAAAGTCTCACAGGTCTTCAGGACCTTTTATTCTAACCACTAACGCTCCAGTCCATCCAGTATCTCCCCAAACTATTGGGTGGGTAGCTCAAGCACTTAGTACACATACGTATGTACCTCGACCGTCCTCATAATCTGCGTCAATATCGAAACAGAAAAATTGTAGGACAAAGAGATCAGCAGTGTTTAACAAGTTTTACAATTAAGACGTAAAACCAACGTTCGCAAAAGTATTAAAAAATTATAAAACTTAATTGTTAAAATTCAATTTTTTTTTTGTTACGTTGTTTAATGATTAATTCATTAGTATTATTATTAATTATTATTGTTAATTTTGTGGGAAATGGTTATCTTTATTTCCACTAACGGATGTGAAGCATAATTAATGGATCAAAGGACTTACCTGAAGGAAGTTCGATGCTAATTATGCGAGCATCCTTGTTAGTGGAAATAAAGTCCCACTTCCACCATATTTATATTATTTTTAACCCCAAACTCCTAGACTCCACAACAGGTAATGAGTAATCTAAGCAGGCAGCTATAGAGAGTAACGTAAAATCTTTAATCTGAACATGTGGGTCAGCGGCGTAACATAGATATACTACATGGTTATCTTTATTTCCACTAACAAGGATGCTCGCACTTCCTTCAGGTAAGTCGTTTGATCGATTAAAAATAAGGTGGATAATTTAAAGTAATAGCTCCTTTTTATTATTTGTTCACATTAAAGACAAACGTCTAACATCCATAGAGCATAGAAGGATATACTATAGGATTTTTAATTTTTTTTTGTCAATAAACGAAAATATTTGTCCCGATTTAGGCGGGACAGTCCCGATTTAGGCGGGACAGTCCCGATTTTAAACCACTAGTCCCGATTTAACATGTGTCCCGCTTTTGTCTAACGAAATAAATATAAGTATTTAAATTTTTATGGTGACGAGACATCCCACTCTTTTTTATATATTTTTTTGCTCTTAAATGAACCAAATCGTCACTACTGCATAGAGAATTCGTAGAAATATATTCTTGTTTTCGATTTGGCCCGCTTTCTACTTTTTAAAATATGGTCACTTTAAATATATGTATAACAATATATTGTGTAACTTCCGATGGCGTGGGATTTAGTAAATAATTTGATCATGCTCAGTAACGTCTAGCACACTATCACTATCGTAACTCTCTGATAAGCCAAGAGCTTCGTTGATTTGACGAAGAGAACATTTTAAAATTCGAGGCCTTTCTAGAGGAATACAATTTCTACGAAAACTTCAACATGTATCTACTAATAATTTTTGTAAGTTACGGACTTATTTTCAAGCTTAAAAATAATCATTTTTCTCAAGATCTTCATGTGAAATGTCATATGTCAACGTGAAAACACTATTTTTAAAGCTAAGAATACGATAACGTATGACATTTCTCATGAAAATCTTGAGTAATCACTTTCTCTCGAGTTTGAAAATAGCCCCACAGAAATTGCTGACCGGTGGAGTTATTGTTATGGCCTCCATGTAAGCGAATACAATGGATATTTGGCATATTGGTAAAAACTGTAAATGTGAGTCGGTGTTGTAAATTACGTGTTTTTAAGGCACTAATATACTTATCCATGTCATTTAAAAAAGTTTCTATACCATTATATTTTTTTAAGACAAATGCTTTTTATAATGAAACTGAAGTAAATTTCTAGAATTTAAGATAACAAAGAGAATATTTATGATTATTTTAAATCTAATTTTTGCACTAACTGCAGCAAATTCTCTCATTTTTAATTCATCTTTACAAAGCCATAATATGGTTACAACACTGTCACTCAAAGCACAATTAATATCTCAAATACGGCCCTGCACATTGTTTACTATGTTGTATATTCAGTTATAAAATGTTATTTCAGATAATTTCTTCATATAAATATCTATTAGGTTGCTAAAAATACGTTGAACTCAAGCAACCAATGTGATTAACTTTGAATATGTACAATATATTTAGTATAAAAAAATACGTGTGGCACTCGGGGACTACCGCGGTAAAGCTATTGCATATCAACTTATGCAATTATAATTATTTATTTATTTTATTTATGCAGTATTTTTTTTCTTTGATATTAATTCAAGTTTTTTCTTTAATATTAATTCAAGTTACACTTTTTGAGCGTGGTGATAATATTATTTAAAATATTTTTATTATCTTACAATACATGTAGGTTATTCAGGAATTTTTATCATTGAAACTATAGGTTTATGGTAACTGAAATAAGAAACATAAGTTTTTCGATTTTTTGATTTTTTGATTTTTCGATTTTTCGATTTATCGATTTTTCGATTTTTCGATTTTTCCATTTTTCGATTTTTCGATTTTTCGATTTTTCGATTTTTCGATTTTTCGATTTTTCGATTTTTCGATTTTTCGATTTTTCGATTTTTCGATTTTTCGACTTTTCGATTTTTCGATTTTTCGATTTTCGATTTTTCGATTTTTCGATTTTTCGATTTTTCGATTTTTCGATTTTTCGATTTTTCGATTTTTCGATTTTTCGATTCTTCGATTTTTCGATTTTTCGATTTTTCGATTTTTCGATTTTTCGATTTTTCGATTTTTCGATTCTTCGATTTTTCGAATTTTCGATTTTTCGATTTTTCGATTTTTCGATTTTTCGATTTTTCGATTTTTCGTCCGCAGACGTATATTTTATTCCGCTTCATACTAATACGAATAGGGTCGGATATAACATTCCATGGCTTAACGTCACACTGCTGTGCCGGTCGGAGTGGGGGGTGTTAGGTTTATTTTCGTTACGGTGTTAGGAAATTTTTAGATTCGGTCCATGAATCAAATCATTATTGGTTGCAGTAATAAATATCTCCAGATGTCAGAATGATCCACTTGGACATCGGGGGTTGCTGTATGTGGTTCCAGGCCTCACAGGTTCTTTTTTGTGCTAACTTGTTTTTCATGTATTTGTCTTAGCGCGAATTTATCGCAGCAAATTTTTCCCACGCGAAATTGTCCAGCGCAGAAGTGGATCGGATCCTAAAATACCTTCCCCAAATTCGTTATCAGCTCGCCGACTATTTCCACCTGGCCACAGGCTCTTAGTTAGCTAAAATGATCCATGCCATTTCTGAAATATTTTTGATTACAATCTTATTCTGGACATGCAATCAATTATTAAAATAATTTAGAAGTAAGTAACTGCATATTAATATACTTCATTTTATGTTTTGTTTTCTGGTTACTACACATGTTTGATTAGATAATTTATTTGACGTAAGCCTTTGTGGCTCAGATTGTTTGGCATTGAACTTTCAATTTTAACGATTTCGGTACCGCTGTTCAATTACAGATATAATTTTTTTTGAAAAATTATGCTAATTGAAAAAAATACGTATACTGCTGTTTGTTTATTTATTTAAAATACATTTTATTTATCATAGGAACATTTTTTGGAGGTATGGCATCTCTGTCAGCATTCTTTACTCATTCTTGGCAATAAATTACTGCCTATTATTTTCGGATTCAATTATACTCTAATGTGAAAATTTGCCTTACATTTAAAGTTGATGTTTTTCCATCAGTGGCGTAGCCATGGGGGTTTTGTGGGTCAGAACCCCCCATAGAGGGTTCTTACGTCACCGTTTCCACTATAGTATTGGCGCTCATCGCTATTGACTGTTGGTTTTTATTCACTTTCTTGATGGAAACCCCCCTATAGTTCTCAGAAATCCCTCCCATGAAAAATGGCTGGCTACGCCACTGTTTTCCATATACAGTAATCTCTCGGTAATCCGGCTGTGCGTTTATATGTGTCGGATTATCGAGAGATTACTGTACAAAGGACTTTGTTCGTGCAACATACCGTTGTAATGCAGAGAAGAAAATATTGTAATTTCTAGATATCCCTCGTATGGAGGAACAGCTTTTTACTTACTACACGGCCATATCCTATAGGCCAAAATGCACCGTTCTGATCCAAAGGCAAGATTTAATCAGCTCATTTCACTCTTAATCTTCACGTTAGATAAAAGAGGACAAAAGAGGAGAGGCCAGATGTGAATCAGATCGAGCACTTACATATGGACTGAATCGATGGACTATACAGTTCAAATCTCACAAAATCGTAGCGTGTAGGGCCTCCTTTAATCAAATTAGAATTCTTTCTATAGTCAATTGATTTTTCTAGAAAGTAGAAATACCAATAGCATCTCATTATTAAAAATTAAAAAATGTTGAACATTAGTAATGTAACTTTTGTTTATTTTAAAAATAGTTTATTTATTTTGTAATTTATTTCCACTAAGTACTAATTTATTTCACACTTCTGATTTATTTAAACATTTAACTTTATAAAAGTTATGAAAATAATTTTAAAGAACTGACTTCAAAATCGTACAAATGCCCTTAAAAATTGAGTTTTTTTTTATTTTCTCATAGATCATCAGATCCTGACCAATTGTATATGGGACCACTCCTGAGATATCCCCTTTCTAATAAAAAAGAATCATAGAAATATAACAACGTGATAAAGAAATATTTCTGAAAACACATAAAAAATGAAAAGTTTTATATCCCCTGTAGTAATGTCTATGGGATTCAAAAAATGGCTTTGAGTTACGCTGTGGCCAGGCGCAGAGTCACATGACGCTAATATCGTGTTGAATTTTGACACATCTGACATCGGCACGTTCATTGGTTGAAGACCAAGTTTTTGACAAGCGAAGCGTGAAGTGTCAGTATTGACAAGTGATAATTTTTTGATTTTTTCTTCTACGAATTTATACCGTTTATTTATTTTTTTTTGGTGTGTCATCGGCTTCAACTGCTAAGGTTATCACGCCTCGTGTTCTGTGTAGGCTTTGTAACTGTTTCCCAGCGCCACTTTAGGAACAGCACTTTTAATTAGAACCCAACAGTGAATGGTCGAGTGGGGAATCCTACCAAGGCATTATTTTTGTTTTAGCGATATTTATTGTGATTTGTGTTGTTGTATTAAGTGCTTACTTATTTAATATGGAAAGCAAAACGTACAACAAACTCAGAAAAAGAGGAATCAAAGAGGGATTGCTATGGCTGTCATCTAAGGGTCCCCGCCCTAGATAATACTTTTCCAGTGGAAAAAGCCTTTAAAATTCAAATATAACAATTTTATGTTTCAGTTTTCCCTTCTTTTTAATGTAGGTTCCAATTTTGACGTAAGTTTGTAATAATTTTTCATATTTTTCAGTCAATACCCTCTAATATTATAATTTAACTAATATCTTATGCTTTCCTATGGACACGATTCAAGGAGGGAGTTCTATGGCTGTCATCAAAGCCCTAGATAATAGTTTTCCAGTGGCGACAGCCTTTAAAATTCAAGTATAATAATTTACTGTTTCAGTTTTTCTGCTTTTTCGAAGTAGGTATCCATTTAAACTAAAAATTTTTATTTCACTTGTTGATTTTAACATTTATGTACAGTATCTGCTATTGAACACTTTCCAATACGCTAGCATCGAAGCGAAAACTAAAGAGTTAGCATTAGTGCCATCAGGAAATTAATAATATGAATTTTGCCTTGTGTGCTGCATAATATAAACAGGCACACGGCGCGATGCATCCTCACGCTAGCTACTTCATAGTATTCCATTCCTTCTCGCACTAATGCTCTTTGTAGTTTTCACTTGGACATAAGTGAATCAGGTAAAATTGAAAAGTATATTACATGCTCTTCTAAATGTGTTGTTAATCCAAATGCTGCTCTTATTGTAATAGCTAACAATAAAAAAATTCGTATTACTTTTAGCTATCAAAATAAAAATAGCGCCTGGATTTACAGCTCGTTTAATGGAACATGCAATATACTTCTCAATTATTATTGGCGAATGAATATATTTAAAAATTCCCGCCATTCCGATGCTGGAAATTTACGATTTTGGCGGGAAATTTAAAATTTACCTTAAAATTATATTTGAATTTACCGCCATATCGAGTTAGTTGAGCGGCCAGTAGCATTTAGCGCTGCAAACTTAGTGCCATCTCTTTAACAAGTGAGATGCTCTACTACAGAGAATATATTATTATGGAGGTAGTCCCTTTCCAATAAAAAAAAGAATCATAAAAATCGGACACGGTTATAAAGAATTATCGCTGCTTGTTAGATTGTTTACAATTATAATTAAAACTAAACATGTTTAAAGTAAATCGTTGCCTATAAATCTACAAATAAATGACTGTAACTAAATACGTTTAGAATTAATTTTTGTGCTCTTATGAGGTCTATAACAACATTCATATTCATAACCATAATATAAGAAATTAACTTGCCTGTGAAACGAAAGCTTAACATGTAAATAGTCCTTTTTTACAAACAAATCACTGTTTAACCATGTTGATAATAGTTATGTCTCATTTAATCAAATAATCAAACAGTTTTCACAAAAAAATAGCTGCAACCAATCAAATACGAAGCACTTTTATGAATGAAACAAATTTACGAGCCTCTCTACAAATATCGTCAAACGTAAAGCATCAATGTTTAATCAGAATATTGTATTCCTGCCAAGGACGCCAACGTGGTGGCTTCAGATATTTTGTAAATAATCCTATCTGACTTGCTTATATACCTATGGTTATTTTAGTTTTTTGCTTACACTAATGCTAACTCACTGTAGTTTTCGCTTCGACGCTAGCAAAGTATTGGAAGTTTTTCAGTGGGCGATACTGTATAATAAGTCAATAAAAACTTACTTTTGCTACTAAAAAACACAAATTTATGCAGACTTTATCACATCAACACTCGTGTGTCGTAATGTTACTTTCTATATTAGACACGAGCTGTTGCAAAATTGGCACGTTGTTTAAAAAAATAGATGACCCATTCCTCCTGCGACCTATTCCTACCCACTCTCCCTTACATTTAAGAACGGAAGGAAAAACTGCACTTGAGATTGTTTGGCACATTATCGATACTCCAAGAGAATATTAAGATGGTAGCTTATATTATTATTAAAGAAGAATTTGAATCCAAGGTTTACAGGGTGATTCCAAAGTTGATACGTACTTCTTTTTTAACTGTACGAGTATATTAGACTATAGACGTCATTAAAAAAATACCTAAATATAACTTTAAAAGAATCACGAGGATTTATGTCTGGTGACGTCGGTTGTCATGCAATAAAGAAATTAAAAATTAAAAATTAGGGCTTGTTATTAGTTGGAAAGTGTGAAAGTGAATAGGTGGATCGGTTGCATGACCACCAGATCTAGGTAGGTATTATCATAGTGATTTTTTTATTTTTGAATTTGTTTGATTAATTTGTTTGAAAAATCTGCTTAATTTTAATAACAATTTTTACACAGTTTTAAAAGAAATATGAACATTGGAATCACCCTGTATAGTCCATGTCATTGTAATAAGGTTAGGGCCATTTCTTATTTCAACAATTTTTATAAAAAAGAAACCGTGGAAATTGTTAAAAAGTTGCCTATTAGGGAATATGACAATTATGTAATATACAATGTGTCTACTTTGGCGGTATAAGGAAAACTTTTTTATTCTTAATCAGAGCTGGGTAGAGTACTAATCTCATGAGTACTCAACACAATGAGTGGCTTTACAAAGTACTCATAAGTATCCGAGTATGAGTACCTTACCGATTTTAAATAATTCTGGTTAGTGACCTAAGTTTGGAAAAAAAGAAATGTAATAATTAGAAATAGTAATAAAAAAAAAAACGAGAGTATCACTTATCTTCTATGCTCAGCTTTTCATTTTAATGTTAAAGGTATTAGGTAGGGGCAGAGATACAGATAGAGAATTCTCAAAAGTACAGTCATATTTTTTAAAACATATGTTGCTATGATTCCGTTATTGGACATTTTATATTCTTATCTTTTCTGTCTTGTATCGTTAGTTAGTTAGTTATTCAGAATTGCCTTAATGTTGTGACGGCGATGGTAGTGGCATTTTTAAAATTAATGAAATTGTCAGATGGAATCAATATAATTTATAATATATATGTACTCATACTCGTTACTCGTCAGTTGTAGGAATAAAAAGTACTGAGAAATCTAAAATATAAAGTACTCGAAATTTTTTGAGTTGAGTCCTATCAGGATGAAAGTACTTACGAGTATCAATTACTGAGTACTTTGAGTACTCAAGTACAATTTTGAGTACAATTTACTCTAGTACTGCTCAGCTCTGTTCCTAATATAGATTTAGAAAAAAAGTTATTCTTCATAAAAAATTCTGAATGGTCTAAAATCTGAAAAGTAATAATTAATCCTCAACACGTATCAATCATATATACTGCCTTCCTAATCCAAAAAGCGATATCTCAAACATTACGACTTTATCGGTTTTTGAGTTATAACAGATGACAATCACCGCGGCTCCTAACGTATCGTCTGTTTTAACTCATTTCATTGGTATGTATAAAAGAGGTAATAATAATTTCAATGCGATAAATTCTCCCGTAAATAAGTAATAAGTATGTGAGGCATTTTCAAACGATTGTTAAATGAGCGATGTATTGTGTGTGTATATATCGATTATTTAATCCTAAACGCTTATGTATTATTAACCAACGAATTATTATTTTACACGTTTTTCTACTTACACGAAGTATTCAATTTTATGTTCGTTGTAATTATTATATAATAATCTTGCTTTATAATAATTATTTATAAAATATTACAAGTTTTATGTTTTATAGGATCTTTTAATTTATTATTTTATGAGGCATGTAAATTAAAGGCCATCAATCCCTTACAGAGTTCAATGACGACAAAAAATGTATATGTAAATTGAGGTACAAACTAAAATTTGGATCGAAATAAGCTGAGTGTCTAATGCCATGTATGATGAAGTGGAATTTTATAAAAATTAGACGTAGCATCGCAGAGTGTTTCTGTTGATGAAGTAAAGCTTCAGATAGTCGAAAAAATTAAACATCAAGGATTTATGGTTGATACAAATTTACAATTATACGTGCGCGGTTTGTCAGTGCGGCATTTTAAATTGATTATCCGTGCGCGAATTATATATTTTACTATTAACAGTATTTATTGGTGTGTTTCTTCGATTAAATTATTAATATTTTATTATTCATTGTACTAAATCGATACATTTAAAAATAAATAAATTTGAAAGTGTCAAAAGTTTGACTTTTTAGAAATATTTTATTTATTTTTTATTTATTTATTAAATACTCTGCTCTACAGGCTAAATGCCTAGTTATAACGCAGGAAAAAAATTGTAATTACAAAAGTAAATATAACATACCTACCTATTGCACAATAAGACATAATTTGGATATAACATAAATTACACAACATAACAAAAATTACCAAAATAACAAAAATTACATAATATGACAAAAATTAAATAAATTAATGACTATACACAGGCAAATAGTACCGAAACAGCTTTACAATTTTTAAGCTGCGAAAGCTTACAACAAAATAAATCAATTCTACCTTGAAGGTTGTTGCAGTTTTCACACATAAAATAAAACGGCGAATTTTTTAATAAATTTGTCCGAGATAGCGGGAGATAAAACATTAAGGGTCTATTTATACTCCCTTAGTATTAGTATTATGATTAAGCATTAAATTTGTTAAATCATTCAAAAAAGGTATTTATACTCGTTTTATAATAGGTCTTTTCCTTTACATCGAAAGTGTAGCACTGAGCTACACCACTTCTGAAAATATCGTTCCATTTATACAAATTGTATGGATGGAATAATATGTTCAGAAGTGACGTAGCTCAGTGCTAGTAATTCTTTTTTAAACCTAATACCTAATAAGACATAATTCTGCAGTCAACAAAATATATGGTTACTGAAGAAATGTGTAAGAGGCCGGTTGTGTTCTTTTAAGATATTTGAGTTTTAAATGTGTTTTTATTAATATTTTTACTAGTTAATTTTATTTAAAAACATTTTTATTCAAAAATAGGTTTAATTAAGGACATTTTAACGGATTTAAGTCTCAAATTTATAACAGATAAAAAGAAGCAGAAATTTGATACAAATCAGACAGAAAAGAGGACTTTGCTTCCTCGTGGTGACATGTCATTTGTCAACTTTATAATCGGTAAACACTGCTGATCACATACTTTGATTTTCTTTTACTATACGGAGAATGGTCGCACTGCGCAGCTTTCTGAGTGCCTTTTAAAAGGAGATAGAAAACTCCGCCATTTTGAACCCTTATTACGTGTTGCTTACATCTTGGCGCAATATTTTTAATAGGTGCGTTTTAATCATCCGCTTCTACTTCGGAATTCTCGTTTTTCTTGTTTTAATCTGACAGGTTAAAACGACTAAACCGATAATTCCGGAAGCAGAAGCGGATTATTAAAACGCACCTGATATTTTGCTTGCTGCTGTCAGTGTCAGTGAATATTATTTTTGAAGTCACAGTTTATTGCTAAAGAATCAGTTAGCTCACTCGGACCAGTTGAAAGTTCCAAAATAACATCCATTCCAGGGATACAAATTCAGGATACGCAGAAGACTGCTGTTTTATTGTAGGCGGTTGTCATATATTGTATTATCCGAGTTGCACAGTGTATAAACTGAAACATTGAGATCAAAAGTGCCGACAAATGCCGCGTTTGAGAATCCACATCGGATGCATTTTTTACATCTCGAGCGTTTTTTTATCCACATCTGACACATCTGTCCACATACTTTGATTTTCTTTTACTATACGGAGAATGGTCGCACTGCGCAGCTTTCTGAGTGCCTTTTAAAAGGAGATAGAATACTCCGCCATTTTGAACCCTTATTACGTGTTGCCTACATCTTGGCGCAATATTTTTAATAAGTGCGTTTTAATCATCCGCTTCTGCTTCGAAATTGTCGGTTTTCGTTTTAATCTGACAGGTTAGAACGACTGAACCGACAATTCCGGAAGCAGAAGCGGATGATTAAAACGCACCTGATATTTTGCTTGCTGCTGTCAGTGTCAGCGAATATATTTTTGGAGTCACAATTATTGCTAAAGAATCAGTTAGCTCACTCGGACCAGTTGAAAGTTCCAAATAACATCCACTCCAGGGATACAAATTCAGGATACGCAGAAGACTGCAGTTTTATTATAGGCGGTTATCATATATTGTATTATCTGAGTTGCGCAGTGTATAAACTGGAACATTGAGATAAAAAGTGCCGACGCAAAGTGAGCGATCTGATTTTTTAGCTATAAACTGTGTCATAGGGTTCAAAATGGCCGCGCCCTATGTTGGGCGTGTCGGACCTCTCTCTTGCCCCGTATAGTAATCAAAGTATGTGCATCTGTCCCATTACATTTACGTATACTGAATCACGTGATCAAAGATTTACTACATCTCAGATGCATCCGATGTGGATTCTCAAACGCAGCATCAGAGTGAGCGATCTGATTCTTTAGCTGTAAACTGTGTCACAGGGTTCAAAATGGCCGCGCCCTATGTTGGGCGTGTCGGACCTCTCTCTTGCCTCGTATAGTAATCAAAGTATGTGCTGCTGATACACAAAAATTGTATACAGAGCATGATTTGTACCGAAATATTATCGTTTTCGAGCTTGTTGGAACCATCGAGATAGAATAAAGGGGAGACGCTATGACGTTACTAAAAGTGTCCGCACTTTTCAATAAGCATTACATTTTTACGTCATGTGTCAAACTAACGTAACCTAGTCAGTTTGATTACTGTTTTGGTGAGAATAAACGCCTTTTTACTTTCCTATCTGTATACAGATATAAGGAAAGTATAGGAATCATGATTTTTTTCGACCTCGAGTTTTCGACAGATTTTTACGTTTTGAGGTCCCCTGAATCCGTTTTGACTATTTTCGCGATGATATGTGTGTGTGTGTGTGTGTGTGTGTGTGTGTGTGTGTGTGTGTGTGTGTGTGTGTGTGTGTGTGTGTGTGTGTGTGTGTGTGTGTGTGTGTGTGTGTGTGTGTGTGTGTGTGTGTGTGTGTGTGTGTGTGTGTGTGTGTGTGTGTGTGTGTGTGTGTGTGTGTGTGTGTGTGTGTGTGTGTGTGTGTGTGTGTGTGTGTGTGTGTGTGTGTGTGTGTGTGTGTGTGTGTGTGTGTGTGTGTGTGTGTGTGTGTGTGTGTGTGTGTGTGTGTGTGTGTGTGTGTGTGTGTGTGTGTGTGTGTGTGTGTGTGTGTGTGTGTGTGTGTGTGTGTGTGTGTGTGTGTGTGTGTGTGTGTGTGTGTGTGTGTGTGTGTGTGTGTGTGTGTGTGTGTGTGTGTGTGTGTGTGTGTGTGTGTGTGTGTGTGTGTGTGTGTGTGTGTGTGTGTGTGTGTGTGTGTGTGTGTGTGTGTGTGTGTGTGTGTGTGTGTGTGTGTGTGTGTGTGTGTGTGTGTGTGTGTGTGTGTGTGTGTGTGTGTGTGTGTGTGTGTGTGTGTGTGTGTGTGTGTGTGTGTGTGTGTGTGTGTGTGTGTGTGTGTGTGTGTGTGTGTGTGTGTGTGTGTGTGTGTGTGTGTGTGTGTGTGTGTGTGTGTGTGTGTGTGTGTGTGTGTGTGTGTGTGTGTGTGTGTGTGTGTGTGTGTGTGTGTGTGTGTGTGTGTGTGTGTGTGTGTGTGTGTGTGTGTGTGTGTGTGTGTGTGTGTGTGTGTGTGTGTGTGTGTGTGTGTGTGTGTGTGTGTGTGTGTGTGTGTGTGTGTGTGTGTGTGTGTGTGTGTGTGTGTGTGTGTGTGTGTGTGTGTGTGTGTGTGTGTGTGTGTGTGTGTGTGTGTGTGTGTGTGTGTGTGTGTGTGTGTGTGTGTGTGTGTGTGTGTGTGTGTGTGTGTGTGTGTGTGTGTGTGTGTGTGTGTGTGTGTGTGTGTGTGTGTGTGTGTGTGTGTGTGTGTGTGTGTGTGTGTGTGTGTGTGTGTGTGTGTGTGTGTGTGTGTGTGTGTGTGTGTGTGTGTGTGTGTGTGTGTGTGTGTGTGTGTGTGTGTGTGTGTGTGTGTGTGTGTGTGTGTGTGTGTGTGTGTGTGTGTGTGTGTGTGTGTGTGTGTGTGTGTGTGTGTGTGTGTGTGTGTGTGTGTGTGTGTGTATTCATGTTCTATGAATATCCTAAAAACGTTCTGTATGTTTTTTTTGGTATGTCCTTTCTAGAATATTTTTAAAACATACATACTATATACTTTGAAAGTATATTCTAGAAAGTACAGGGAGATTCATTAATGGCGAAGTAATTTTTTTTGAAAGAAACGCAAAAACAGGTCGATTTTTATTTCAAGGGGGACATTTTTCTATAATATCCTCAACTGTCATGCGTCATTCCTCTCCCCTACGTCAATCTTACAAATACAATTTAAATAGGGAAAGTACCAAGTATGACACATCGTCGGAAAGATAATTTTATGGAGAATTCAGCAATATGTTTGTTCTATGGAGAATTCAGCAATATGTTTGTTCATTGGCGTTCTTTTTAATTTTAGTGCCCTCTAGCGGCATAAAAAATTATTACCTATGGTAAAGTGTGACACTTCAATTGACAGCAAATTTTATTAGTAATCCAATTTTCTTTTAGTTTTACACCCTTCAGACCTCCCGTGCTACACCCTAATCCGTCTGTAGTCTGGCAGCACCATTTGAAGGTCCTACTACTTTCCCATTCACACCCTCATTCATTCCACGTCGTCGATGGTTAAACGCTAGTTGGATGAATCCCATGGTGACACGGCCCATGGTGGAACCTCCCAGCGGTCACTCATCCACGACGTGACCTGAGAGCTCACTGCTTAACTGTTGCGAGTATGTGGATGCACACTAACCTCGCAGCTAGCCTCTCCGGCTAGTAATCCAATAACATTAACCTAGATATCTCCATATTGCACTTGCAACAAAATAAATTTAGTGATAATGCATTATTTTTCCTTTTAAGTTCATTTTTACTTTCCTATCTGTATACATATAAGGAAAGTGTAGGAATCATGATTTTTTCGACCTCGAGTTATCGACGGATTGTAACGTTTTGTTTGTGTTATGTTTGTTACTGAGGGTGTAGATGTAATACTGTCACGTTAAGTGTGTTTTATAATAAAAACATGTCACGATTTACGGGACTATCTATGTCCCGGCGGTTGAATAACAAAATATATGAATCCGGGAATTAAATCATATAAACAATATTTCGCCTTAAACTAGGCCTCGTAGCCCTTAACTGTATAAGGGTATCTACATTTGATGTTAGAACCTAACACGTCCCTGAAAAGGGGCTGAAGAAAACAGTGTTCTTAAAACAAATATAATATAATTTAAAACGATTATACAAAGTATGTCCTAACTCGACGTACACAAATATAGGGCTCAATGTATTAACAAATAGACAATAAAAGATTAACTTACCACTCCAACAAACATCTTGGGCACATGTCACAACCGTTAGCTTACTATGCAAAACGCAATTATTCAAAATACAAAAAAAGACTTTTAATTTAAACTATAGAGATCCTGAGCTGGAACTGCTACTGGGAATCGAGCCCTGCGCGACCCCGCGACATTACCTTTATCACTGCTCTATAGTTTATTATTATGAAACTAATGTTTATTAATTATTAAATAGCCAACCTTGCACATGATTGCAATTTAAAACAAATTATCGACATAATTAAACAATGTTTTATGTACAGGATGTTATTTAAATAATTAATTAAAATTAGGAAAAATATGAATTTATACGAAGCGTGACAATACTTAATAGTTAATAGAAAGCACCAGGTCTCTAGTAGGTATTAGATTTTATTGTTCACTGCTTTTCAATGTTTTGTTACAATTATCACATTAATACTACCACCACCAGAAGTACACCGCATGTCGTCGATGTTCTTCTACTGATAAAGGTAAGGCACCTACTTTGTGACAAAAGTTGGTTCCTATTTGTGTTACTTACATGACTAGATCTTTTTTTGGTTAATTACAGAACGCCACATTGAAGTTGTTAAATTTATTCATGTGACATGTGTTACTAATGCAATACGTTCTCCGACTTGTAATATTACAAAATATAATTATTGTTATCAAATTTTACACAAAAATAGCCACAACCATCTCACTTAGTTCATGTACAGGATTACACAATCATGAACTCAAAATTTAAAATTTAAATTCAGGATTCTTCGATATACATAAAACTAACTGACATTTACAAAACTTCCAAAACTGGCCACGTCTACTGTCTGTCTCAGTGTTGCCAACCAGTGGCGGTTTGCCCGTAAGGGCACTTGGGCACGTGCCCTAGTATAATAAACCAAAAAAAATAATAATAACTTACATATTTTATATTTTCCTCAATGCCTATTATTATTTTATCTAATATTCAGCACAAACCGCGTTGGCACGACACTGGACGACCGGGCGTTGAGCGACGTTCCGAGAATGCCGAAATTATGTGGAAGATGGGCATAGGGCACAGTAAATGTGTGCCTCTGTTGTTTTTTCTCTCATTATGACGCGAAAAACAAGGACGACAATATCGCTTAGCAAGAGATGAACACATGCGGTGGATTATACGTCACAAGCGGGGCTCTGTCCTTTTTGAGACCAATGGATCACACTGCAGATGGGCTTTCGGCGGCAATTCTGGAGGTATTAAGTGAACTAGGAATTGACAAAGTTCCTCAAAAACTAATAGCACAAAGTTACGATGGTGCTTCCGTAATGAGTGGTATTGTTGGAGGGGTACAAGCTTAAATTAAAAACATCTTTACAAATGTCCAATATATTCACTGCTACGAGCACCAATATTAAATCTAATAATTGAAAAGTGTTGCTCAATAGATAAGGCTGTAAGAGTTTTTTTTTGCCAATCTCTCTGCATTTTCTGCTTACTTCTCCTGCTCTACAAAAAGAACAAGCGTTTTGGATAGGGTTGTAAAAAAATGGCTACCTCGTTCGGCTCCTACACGGTGGAATTTTACATCGAAGTGTGATAAAACTATTTATGTTTATGAATAGGATTTGATTAAATGTCTCGAAGAAATTATGAACACAGAATTCGATAAAAAAACTATTATTCAGACTAAAGGGTTGATAAACTATTATTCAGACTAAAGGGTTGATAACTTTTTTGAAAGACATCGATTTTAATTTCTGGTTATTTTTCTTCAGCAAAATAATGCCAAATTGCGTTATACTTTTTGATCAACTGCAAAGTAGACAGCTCGATGCTCTCAAGGAAGATAAACATATCAAATTTTGCAACAGCTATTCAAAATATTAGAAATAATATGGACACGTTAATTCATGAAGAATGGCAATCACAACAAAACCCACAAGAACTAAACTTAAACGACAACACCCAATCAGGTCCAAATACAAGCAAGAAGAGACGGTTTGTTCAAAAGGAGGACCTCATTCCTAATTTAAGGATATGTAAGGAAATTTGTGATACAATAGTAGTGCAGGTAAATGAACGTTTTAGTTTTACTACCCACCTAAAAATTGCAAGTTTATTTGATAGTGAAAAATTTAAAGACTACCGAGGTTGTTTTCCAAATAAGGACCTTAAAACTGTGTAGTTTATTTCCAAACAGCTTAAAATTAAAAAACGAACTGTCCATACTTTACACCCGAGATGATTTTGTGCAACACAATGGTGCCGTACCGTTATTACAAATGTTTTTTGAGAACAATTTGACAATTACATTTTCGGAATCTGTGGAGCTGCTAACTATCCTGTGTACAATTCCCATGACCACAGTGGAGAGTGAAAGATGTTTTTCGACATTAAAACGTATTAAAACATTTTTAAGGAACACTATGTGCCAAGATAGATTGTGCGCGTTAACCATGAAATAGTATATAACTGCAGCGGTACCTAGCATTAGTCTTCAATTTTGTAATATTTAATTTGTTTTGAAATATATTTAATTTTCATTAAGCAGAGAACTTGTTTTCCTAAGGGAAAAATGAATCCCTGGATTTCTTTCTAGTGTGTGCTCCACTGCCGCTAGTAATCACGAGCCGCCACTGTTGCCAACCATACGATTTAAATCATATTTATACGATTTTTTAACTCTCTGTACGATGTACGATTGCAACAGTGAGATCAAACGTAAAAATATAATCTTCACTTTTTTAGTAGATTTATTTAAATATCTGCAACAACTTCAGAATATAAAACAAAATCAAAAACTACTTACAAAGATTCGTAATTTCTGAAGGAAATTATTTTCGTTCTCACTTATCCTGATTTTGACCATGGTGATTTTGTACCAACACAAACTATCACAACATAAGAAAAGCTTGCATGCAAAATATCAATAACTTTCAAGTGACAGTCATTGATTTATGTGTTAATTTAAAGTTTCATGTATTTTCTTCAGTTTTTTTTTCGTTGTAAACATTTTTATAAATAGATAAATAAATTATCATGCCAAAGTTTTTTTTTATTTTTTCATTCCATTTAAGCTATATTATGCTACACATGTACCTATTGTACGATTTTTTTTGTCGAAATACCATTTTTCTACTCTACTTGTACGATCTCTTAAAAAAATATTTGGCAACACTGGTCTGTCTGCAAATGACGTATATTTTTAGTCAACATCTGCGAAACATAGATGACACCATCGTTGCTGCGTTGCTTTATGTCTGTCCCTAATCTCCAACCTAATCTCTGCCCTACTCCTAATTTCTAAGCCGACATGGGTGAAAAAATGGTCGGTGCGCATGACAATTTGGACGCCAGACTGTCAATTTCGAGCATTCTACGTCACGTTTTCCTCGGGCGTACTACAATAAGTTATATTATTTTTACTAATACAGTGCATTCGGGTATTTGTGACATAGATTTCTTCTTTTTTCAGAAAAAAACTGTAAATTTGTTAAAAGTAATAAAACGGCAGACATTTCTGCAGCAAACTAAACGAAGCACTTATGAATGAAACAAATTTACGACTCTATCTACAAATATCGTTAAACATAAATGCGCTGTTGCCAGATATAAAATTTCTACCGATGATTTACAAGACAAACAGTATTGCAAGCTAATGTATTTACATTACTACAGTTAGAAACACCGTAAACTTGGCATCAATGTTCAATCAGATTACTGTATTTCTGCCCTGGCCCCAACGTTGAGGCTTCAGAAATTTTGTAAATAATCCTACCTGTCTTGGTTATACATCTACGGTACAACTTGCACTTGGCTTTTTGTTTAATGTTCTCTTTAAACACTTTTCCAAAATTTTAACAGCAATCTACATATACTTAGGCATCTATTTTCATTGATTTTTGCTTATACAGTACCTCCGTAACGGTGTAGTAAATACTTCCAAATCTCTCACAAATTTCGGAAGATAATAGGGAGCAATACTTAATGATTATATAGTAAGAGTGTGTGCATGCCCAAGATGCCTCGATCAGCGATGATCGATAGGCGATGTAATAACAAATAAACTAATTTAAATGAGAGTACACCAAATATCTGCGCACCCTCGCACCATACATTTATATTACCTCGATTGACATTCGCAAAAGCCTATTATCAAGGCATCTTAGGCATGTACACTAATAAAAAAAAGACAAAAATTGAAGCATTTATTTTTCAGTACATTGGCAAATTTAATTTATTTGGAAGTTTTACAATTTTTAAAAGTAACTGCTTCGGGTACAAGCCAAATGTATAAAAAGAGAATGACCAAGACTATAGGGTGCATGTTTCAACTTCAAATATTTTCCTTGCCTTAACAAACTATTTATTTACATATTTTTGAATTTGTAAAAAAGAGACCTTAATTATTGTACTATTAACACTCAAATTTTTAAACCATATTTTTGATATTTGTCATTATACTCGTATTCTTATTTGATAATGTTTATCTTCAAAAAATGCTATATAAAATTATTTAGACTGACATTATTGGTAAAAATTATTGGAAATGAAACCCCAATACAATTTTTCTTTGAAACAGTATCAAATGAGAGGAAAAGTAAATTAATATAGATGAAAATGGTATCAAAGGTGAAGTATTAGGAAGACAAAGGGTATACACAGAGTATTAAATTGAGCATTAAATATTGATATTAAAAGAATACTAGATGAAAAGGGTTAAGCAATATAAAATTGATAAGTATTAAGTTATTTTTCTAATTTAGACACAAAGTGACATTTTTTGTAATCGCAGCAAGTTTACGCAACCAGTTGCATAATGTTGAACATTATAAAATTGGTTACGAAAAATTCATTGTCACGTTGCGAAAAGAAAAATAAAAAAGACAAAAATTAAATCATTTATTTTTCTGTACATTCAAAAATTTAATTTATTTGAAAGTTTTACAATTTTTAAAAGTAATTGCTAGTTTTAAAATCAATGTATACATTATTATTAAAAGTTTATATAAAAGAAGGGCCGGTAATAAAATTTGGTTAAACATATTTTTTATTCTAAATCAGCACAAAATAATTAAAACACAATACACGGCAAAACGACCCACTTTCTTGAAAACTAAATAACATTAGCATGCTATATAAACACACAAGTCGTTAAGAATAAATTAATATGATTTTCTATTTGTCAATAAAATGAATAAAGTTATGCATATGCAACTAACAATACAATAAAGTAATATTGGTTACCTGGATGTCAGTAATTTTTTACCAAAACACAATTTTATAAATAATCTAGTCAAAATTAGAAAAAATAGTGTATGTAACACGAACACGTTACGAAATGCCATTTCGCAACTGATCTCCTAAATAGCTATTATGCAACCAGTTACGAAATGTCTTGTTTTAGTTAATCTTTGCGGTACGAGCAGAGCCAGATCCCGCAAAATGAACTAGTTACATAAAACGACATTTTGTAACGTGTTACAAACAATATTTTTTTAATTTTGACTAGATTAATTATAAAATTGTGTTTGATAAAAAATTACTAACATCTATGTAACCAATATTACTTTCTTGTATTGTTAGCTGCATATGCATAACTTCATTCATTTTATTGATAAATAGAAAATCTTGATTTATTATCAACTACTTGTTGTAGTGTGTTCATATTGCTAGTTAAAGTTATTTAATTTTCAAGAAAGTGGGTTATTTTGTCGTTTATTGTGTTTTGATTATTTTGTGCAGATTTAGAATGGAAAATCAGGACCAAACAACATTATTACTAGATTCTATTTATATATAGCCAATCCTTCTTTGATATAAACTTTTAATAATAATGATTATTCTGAGTAAAAAAACAAAAAAGTTTAATTTTAGACGTGTCCATTCATCGAGGAGAAAAATATACTATTCATCGAGGCGTGCATGCGCATGCTTATTTTCCGCCCTGAAGAATATAATGTTCTATACATCAGTCATCTTCGTGATATTGTATTTTTAGTTGCTTTATTTAAAATAATTATGAAAATTGCAGAAATCTACTATTAGGTGTAGATGTTATTATTTTTGTGTAAAATTCCAATTGACCTGCCCGTGGGCACGTTCCTTCAATTTCTAGATCAACTCTAATACGTTTAAAATTGAAATCGGCCGGAAGCATTTTTTGAACAGTAATAAAACATATAAAAACTTACAACTTTAACATTTTGACCCAAGGAATATCTTGTTACATTTGTACCACATGTTGTTTAGTAAATTACATACATGGTGACTCATTAGTGTGTGAAAGTCCAATATCTCGGGTTTTTTTGAAAATACTAGAAAATTTCAAATATAAAAGTTCTTCGGTTCACAGATGCGCCTAGTGTAAAAATATTTTCCTATATACACGGTGTCCCCCTAAAAGCAAGGCAACAAAAACATTTTTTTTTCTACTACCGTGCGTAAAGTACGTACTTTACGCACTCCACGAAGTGTGTAAAGTTGTACTTTTTTTCACTAGTGCGTAAAGTAAAACTCTTTACGCACTAGTTAAAAAAAGTAAAATTTGACAAAATTTGTACATAACAACAAAATATAACGTTTTATTTTATATTAACATTTTTTTGCTATCTCCTTCTAAGACAAATAAATAAATTATTTTTGCTTATATCTATTTAGTGTCCAACAAATTATCAACAGTTTATTTTAATTATAATTTTCTCTAAATGTCATCGATTTAATTAAAAGTAAACATACAGTGGATGTCGATTTTGGTAAAAGTAAGTTGGCCGTGGCTGTGTGGATTAGAAGAACTGTCATTCTCTAAACTTTTAATTAGTACCTACCTTATAACAGAACACGATAAAAGTATACTTAAGTTCAAGATTAGATTCTAAAGCCAATTTAGCATTTTTTTAAACTCAATCAAGTTTGAGAAGGTAAAAAGTTTTACTTTTTAATGTTTGTTTACTTAAATTCAAATTTTATTTGCAGTTTATTATATCTGTCATAATCGATATGGATTCAAATTTGATAATACTCCCCCAGATATCTTATGCAGTGCACAAAAATCCACTGAAAATTTATTACCAGAAAAATCTGCATATATTTATCAGCAAAAATACAATGCATTTATAGAATGGTGTAGGAAGAATAAAGTGACAAAATATTCGGAAAACGTTATTTTAGCATATTTCTCTGATGAATTGAAGAATTGCAAAGCTTCTACCCTATGGTCGATTTATTCTATGCTTAAAAGCACCTTAAAATATAAAAACAACGTTGATATTTCGAAATTCAACAAGTTAATAGCGTTTCTCAAACAAAAAAATAAAGGTTATAAACCAAAAAAATCCAAAATTTTTAAACTAGAAGATCTAATTAATTTTCTGTTGATAGCTCCAGATTCCAAGTTTTTAATGATCAAAGTAAGTAAATGCCTCAGTAAATGCTTGAATGCTCAGTATAAAATTAAAATATTCTGTAAAGTTTTGCAACGAGATGTGTGTTCGTATGGTGTGTTGCCTAACAAAATCAGTTGCTGTCCTAACAGGCCACCGGGGTTGTTAGGCAGCACATTATACCTAAAACTTTTATATTTTTTACAATATTTTTTACATGCGCAACGTCAAGATATTTCCTAATGTTTAATACATTATTTGTAAGATTACAATATGTTATTTTTTAGGTAGTTTTTATAATTGGAATTGCGGGAGCTTGTCGCCGGGAAGAATTATGTAAAATGACAATTAACGATGTGGAAGATAAACAAACAGTGTATATTGTCAAAGTATCAGAAACCAAAAATGGAATAGAACGCATTTTTACGATTTTAAATCCAAATAATTCTGCAGTTGCTTATTTATCTTTCATAAAAAAATATACCTCATTAAGACCATCAAATATAAATTGTAAGATTTTTTTTAAAATTCGCAAATGGAAAATATTCTAAACAGCCTGTAGGGATAAATACTTTTGGTAAAATGCCAAGTGTTATAGCAACGTATCTAAACTTGCCCAATCCAACGGCTTTTACAGAACACTGCTTTAGTAGGTCTTCAGCCACTATGCTGGCAAATTCTGGAGGAGACCTTCTAACGGTCAAAAAACATGGAGGATGGAAATCATTTGCTGTTGCAGAAGGCTACGTAGACAGCACAATAACACAAAAAAAAATAAAATTTCTAATAAAATTTTGATGAATGACAGTATGCCATCCACTTCCAAACAAAGCTACAATTTTACCGTTGACAACTCTAATGAAGAATTAGTGGAAACACTCGACAGTGAAACTAGAGTTACACAAAATATTTCAACCTCTTTACTTGAAAAGGCCAAATCCATACCACTCGAGGCTCAAAATAGGGTTACAGAAGTAATATCACAACATTTTTCAAACTCTGTGATGGAAAAGGCCAAAACCTTAAGTTTTGGTAATTGCAATAATTGCACATTCAATATTAATATTCATAAGAGTTAAAAACCTATTTTTAACCGACTTCAAAAAAGGAGGAGGTTATCAATTCGTCGCGATATTTTTTTTTTTTATGTATGTTCAGCGATTATTCTTTAACACGGTGTTCGATTTCAATGATTCTTTTTTTGTTAGAAAGGGGGTACTTCAGGGGTGGTCCCATATAAATTTAGTCAAAATGTAATAATTGGGTCCATGAGAAAATCCTCAAACTCTTCATTTTTGATGTACGTTTAGCGATAATGCTTTACCACCTTGTCCGATTTATATGATTCTTTTTTTGTTAGAAAGGGGCTACTTCAGGGGTGGTCTCATATGAATTTGGTCAAAATCTAAAAATTGGGTCCATGAGAAAATCCTCAAACTCTTCATTTTTTATGTATGTTTAGCGATAATGCTTTACCACCTTGTCCGATTTATATGATTCTTTTTTTGTTAGTAAGGGGGTACCTCAGGGGTGATCCCATATAAATTTGGTTAAGATGTGGTGATGGCATCTGCACGTTTTTGAAGTCGGTTTTTTTAAATTTTTAATTTACACTTGTTTTAAATATTTCTTCATTTGTTAGTCATTTTGTTTTGTAAGAATTATAAATTTGTAAAGTTCCAATAAATTTATTTTTGTTGCTGTGTACAATTTTTGGCACATTTTACTTTTTTTCACTAGTGCGTAAAGTAAAGTACTTTTTTTCACTAGTGAAAAAAAGTAACTTTTATATTTCTAATGTTAGTGGATTATGTGTACGGTAGTAAAAATATTGTATGCCACTCGTGTGTAAAGTCCCTTATTTGACGAATGTGAATGTTGTCGCACGAGCCGTAGGCGAGTGCGACAATCACTCACATTCAACATTCACATTTGTTGCATAAATAACTATTTTTTAATTTTTGATATTTTATTTTTAAATTCTACTAAAAAATCTAAATACTTTTGTCTAAAACACCATATATCTAAATTCAATTGTTTTCAAGCTTTTGGCATTCGAACATTAGCTTTTTCACACTGAAAAACTGTAGTACCCAAAGGCCTGAAGTAAGGGTAAAACGGTTTACATCCATGTCTTAGTTTTTCATATCTATATGCCAACTTTTGGTTTAACATAATCTAAAAAATAATCTAACTTCCGGTTGAACAGGAAGTGGGTTATTTTATTGCATATTATTAGTATAAAGTATAAAAAAACTAAGACGGGGACATGTGAATCGTTTTATATTAATTTCAAATGTTTGGGTGGTGCAGTTTGTCAGAGAGTGAAAAAGTTAATTTTCGAATGCCAAACGCTTGAAAACAATTGAATTTAGATATATATGTTTCAGACAAAAATACTTAAATTATTTACTGTTCAAAAATGAATTAAGATACAATCAATTTAAAAAAAAAGGTTATTCTACCTTGCTTTTTGGGGACACCCAGTATATTGAAAAATATTTTTACAATAAGCGCCTCTTCGAACCGTAAAACTTCTGTATTTGAAATTTTCTCGTAATTTTAAAAACAACCGAGATATTGGATTTCCACACATTAATGGGGTATATTTTATGTTCATGAGCACCTGAATATTTATATTTTCCTCCATGAACACACATATACGTAATATTGTAGTAAACAAAATATTTATTATTTTAATTATATTTTTGTACCTTTCTTTAACTGTTTTTTTCGAGTTTTTTGCGAGAACACGATTAAGCTGAACTAATTTTTTCGTTGACACAAATGCAATACTTCCTTATGCGATTATAATGTAGTTTTCAACAAGTATTTCCTTATGGTTATCTAACATCAATATTTGATGACGAATTAAAATAGTAAATTGTAGGTAGGTACTGTTTTTAAGTTAGTTATTTGCAAAATAATAAGAGGACTGTTATTTGGAACAGAATTCTATTCTTCGGGGCGGATAATAAGCATGCGCAAGCACGCTCTGACGAATAGTATATTTTCCTATCTGACAGCGCTCTTATTTTTATTTATTTCCGCTATTGGTGACATAATAAACTGTTCGTAACCATTTTCATGTTCAACTTTATGCAACTGGTTTTGACACTTGCTGCGATTAAAAAAAAAATGTCGATTAATGTCAAAATTGGAAAAAAAATAAGTGAATGTTTGGTATGAAAATAATGTATAGCACATAATGAGAAGGCTATCGAATGGAATTAAATAAGTAATATTTTACAAATTTATGTAATTGAGAAAGAAAGGTAGGTGGGGGTAATTGATAAAGTTATTAAATAAATGTCAAATATTGAGAATATATTATACTGCAGTGTATTTATGGGAAGGTTATTTTTATGATAATATCAAAAAATTAAACTAATCATGTTTAAAAAATAAATAGAATTTCATAATAAAAACGAACTTGACAAATTACGTTTGGTATGAGAAGTCCCATTTCCAATTAAATCAATTAAAAATTCTAATTAAAAATTCTAATTAAAAACCAATCTAAAAAGGCAGAACTGATAACGAAATATTTCTAATCACAGATATTTCATCAAATGTCTAATCTTTTGACTTATTCTAAGTCACATACGGTAAATGCTGCCTCTTCATTAAATAAGAAACTAATTCTTTAAATCATTATTATGGATTCTCATTTTTTGATAAAGGTAGACACGTTCAAATTTAAAAGTAAAAACGAATTGCGCTGCCTTAAAAGAGCAATTCTCTCCCTTTCATAAATCTCAATAAATTTATACTGACTAGCACGTTCGTTGTTTTCAAATCCCGCTTAAATTTGAACAAAAAAATAAAAGATTCGAAGCATTTATCGACTGTACTATAATAATAGTCCAGTCATAAAATATAATTTTTCCATGGTAACATTCTATGATAGGTCTTCGATCTTCTTAAAGGTAGGGAGGAATATATGCTTTGATGATAGATTACATAGTTTTTATATGCATAACTTCAAAATTACTGGATGTACAAAAAAAGTAGATAACCTTTTTTGTAGACAATTTTCATAAGAGCTATTTTTACCTTTAGACTAGAAGGGCCTGAGATAGAGGAGAAAATTACAATTTTTGTTTTCTCTATAAATTTTTCGACACTCTACCAATTTGTTCATTACAGAACCAATAATTTCTTACATATATGACTGGACTATAAAACCAACAATCTAAAAATGTATCACTAATAACCCCGTTTCGATTATTCTACGATATAAATGCATTCATTTTAAAAACTAACGACTAGTAAATTTTACCATCAAATTCCTTATACAGCGTCCCAAAAATCTCCAATCAAATCACAAAAACAAATTTACAAAAAAAAAAGACAACGGCAGCTTTATAATAATAAAAGAATCTATTTAGACACACAATCATAAAGGGTGGTATTCAAAATGTTCACTAAAATAAGAACAATTTGAGAATAGAGATTTGTATTTGGGACATTCCGTATAAGTGGATATTTTAAATTTTGAATATTCCTTAGTAATTTTCTATTTCTATTTATTTTTAATTTGGTTATTATAATTATTGTGATGTATAGCTGAGATTTAGAATAAAAATGAGAGGTTGCAAGGTCCTAATTCTCAATACTACATCCAACTTATAGAGAAGTAAGGTAAACAAAGTATCCAGCAAAAGCTTTCTGGATTGGTTACATTTTATAAAGCGAGCGATTTGAATTTGTAACAGGTATGGAATAAAAAATCAGTGTTCTATTGTGTGTGCAACGTTATAAGTTGATTGATGTTTCGTTTGTTTTGAGTGGTTTTCAATGGGATTTTCTTGTATAGGTAGTGTTTAGTTTTATTAGATTTATTTTTTAAGCGTAATCGTATTATTGGAACAATTTGTGATAAAGACGAAATTGTATTATGGCGAAGAGACTATTTAATAAAAATAAAAGCTTCTAGGCACAATTTATTACTTTGAAGAGCCATGGTTAAATGCTGGCCATACTAAATTCAAAAAATATAATTATTTAATAAAATCGATTATTTTTTTATAAAACCTTAAATGCGATCATGTTTACTAACACCGTCAAGTTATGTCTGTGTGTATTTTCTTTTGTTTAACTTTGATATAGTAAACAATTTGCGGATTATATCGTAATGACAAAATATCTCGTATTGAAGAACTCGTTATGACGAAATGTAGACAGGGAGGTTCGAATAATTATCTAATAATAATGCTGATATTTTAAAATTGGGGTTTGATATAGGGAATTATTATATTGCAACGTCTCATTTGAAATTTATTTTTATCTTAAAAATATAAAATTGAGGAAAAGTAATTGTAGATAAATGCCTATTTTTGAGTAAATATTATGACTAGTTCTAGGTGTATAATCTCGAATTAAAAAAAAAAAAAAAAAAAAACAAACGAAAATGAATAAAAATATATACAAAAATATATTTCTTCCCATTTTTGTGTCTTACGGGAAAAAATGACAAGAAGTCCGTATAACAAAATTGAAGTTGTCATTGGGCCAAAATCCGCATTCCTATTCTTAAATACTAAAAAACATTTTTAAATCGTTCTTAAATCTACGTTATAGCATTTTTGGGACGTTTCAGTTATGTATTGACTTAACACCAACCAATTTAGGTCAATGAATATTACAACAAAAAACAACCTACCGGTTTCAACAAGCTTTTCTAACTTATAAAGCTTCGAAAGAATGACTTTTATCCTATAAAAATTGAGCTCCCTACGCGCTTAAATCTAAAATTGAGCTTTCGGAACTTATACCTTATTATTAAAAGCATGTTTTTATTACTTACTAACTAAAACAATTTCAAAAAAATACTGTGGAATAAAATTTCAAAAGTATTTTAAGGAAAATCGATCAAAATATCCATTTTTTGTTTTGTTTACGGGACAAATTTGTATAATAAATGATATTGAAGCATCAGTCACTTCAGTTACCTAAAACGGTAAACAATGGAACACTAGTGATTTGAGTATCAAATTGACAAAAAGTTATAAAAGTACTTAATTAAAAAATGATAAAAATTTAAAAATGAGTTATAAAATGGAGAAATCTGCTAAAAATAGTCTAAAAACGAATACGAATCCTTTAAACAGATTCTTAAAAATAATTCAAATTCAAACTAACATTTGATCTGCTACTATTAAATGCAATTTTAAATCGATAAATATAATTTTTCAACTATATACACAATAAATCCAAAAACTATAATTAAATCGGCTATTTAAAAAATAACAAGTCAAAATAATTAAATTTTTAGTAGGCACAAAAAACATTTTTATATAAAAATTTCATTTCATTTAAAAAATATATATTTTTTAAATAAGGTACCTCAGTAACTAGAAAACGCAAGTTAAAAAAAATAATCTTTTGTTTTTGACTTATTTGGTTTTTAAACGGAACATTTTTTGTCCATGCAAAAAAAAACAAGTCGTCATCTTATGTGGTATTTGTAAGTAATGCAAAAATGTAAAAAGGTTTATTAATCCAACGGTTAATATGATTTCTGTGATTTTTGCACATCACATAATGAGAAGGTACCCCTAACAAGACTCTTTATAACATAAACCTAATTTTTGCCAAATGTTGACTTATGTGGCCTTTTCATGACCGATTTAATTGGTACTAGTAATACTTATAGACTAGGAAAATTTGGTGTTAATATGTAAAATACTATATCGATGAAAATAAATTAAAATATAAAGTGAGACACCAAAAAATTGTGAAGAGAAGGATTTTTACAAATTGCATTTTAAATTACAAATGCAAACATTATTAACAAATGCCACAAACGAGGAATAAGATATCAGAAATAGTGTAAAATAATTCGTCACGGCCGAATAAGAATTCTAAAAAAAAAAAAAAAGTTAAACCCTAAAAAATTAATTAAAAAGCACACCCTTTAACAAAAACATACAAAAATCATCAAAATAGATGCCTATAAATACAAACAAGTTCAGACATGCTTTTATCATCAAGACACTACAATTGACAATTCACTTCAGTCTGGCAACTACTGTTGAATTATTATTAACGTTTCTCTGCTACAATACTTGATTTTTCGCTACATCGCTACAAAAACCAAAAAAATAATTAAAATAGACAATAAGCACAGTAAAATAATTATTTAAGTGCTTTTTTCACCAAAATAAAAGCTGTCATAAACGATTCTAACTTCAATCTGTTGTTCAAGGGTTTTGACATTACCCATTGCAAAATTTGCTTTTTCCTAAAAAAAAATACGACAAAATAAGTATTTATCACAGTAAAAAAAGGAAAGTGATTTTCCATCAACAAGAGAGCTGTAATTAATGATTTCCACATTAATTTGTTATCCGAGGTAATTTTTGATATTACCTGCTAAAAAACTTGCATTTTCCTAAGAGAATGGTCTTAACGATTCCCACTCATTTGTTGTTCATTGATAAATTTTAATATCTCATCCACTACAAAACATGCTTTTCCAACACCATAACAACAAATAAGTCGTTTAAAACACTTAAACAAGTACTAAGCTTCTTTCTGCATTAAAATGGAGTCAGCAAATAATGATACGCACTTCAGCTTGTCATTCCATTTTCCTGCTACAAAACTCGTTATTTTTCGAAGAAAAACAAAGGAAATAGTTAAAACACATGCTTAGAATAGATTATTAGGCTGTTATTTAATCAAACGCGAGCTGTAATTGGGCAAATGATAATATCCACTTCAGTTTGTTATCAAAGAGTAGCCAAAAGGTACATCCGGCTACAAAACTTGCTTTAAAAGGTCTGGTGCAACACAGGCGAAAACAATAATATTACGGTACAAATCATGCTCTGTATACAATTTTTGTGTAGAGCGTATGATTTGTACCGTAATATTACGGTTTTCGCGCATGTTGGAACAAACCTAATGTAACAAAAAACCTATAATCATCAACATAAACACTAACAAGTACTCAAATTCTTTTTCCATCGAGTATATAATCGATGAAACCTATCTAGAATTGGCGCCCAACATGTCGAATTAATATCTCCTTGTCACCACAATAGATATTTCGATCGATTTTCCCAAAAAAACAACCTCAAACAAATGACTATTTAGAGACTGTCGAGTCTGATCAACAACGGTTCAAACGACGATAAGATCACAACCTTGGATTTTCTCTTAATTTTACTATTAAAATTAGTAACGGAATACTCGGATCAGGGAACCATCACGCGACACAGCGACGGGAATACCTCGGCTTGGATCGGTCCGTAGTCCACCAGCTCCCCGTCGACTGTCATGTAGCCCTCTTCAGACATATCGGGTTCTATTCTAAATGCGTTCACCGGGATGAGTTGGACTAGACCTTCGAAGGATTTGGAGGTGGCGTGAGCCCCGGTGCTTAGACCTAATAGGAAGTGGAGCAGCTGGGATCTGCTGGCACCTGCTTGGACGATTAGTAGCCTGTAAAAGAATATAATTCAATACAGTCTGTTCAAAACTTTGTTAAGGGGTAAAATAGTGAAAAGATTCCAGAAAACTAAGTGATCTTCGAAGCAGTTACAATTGCATAAATATTTTGCAATATATTGTGACAGCTCACAAAATTGTACAATTTTTTATCCTTTGCTGGACTATACTTTTTGTTCCTGTTTGTACAAGCCCAATATTGATAATTATATATTTGGTGGACTATAACTGGCACTAGTTGCACTTATATCCCAGGAAAATTGTACATAAATTTAGAGACTAAGGTTCTTTTTAATAAACAAATTCAAAACATAATAAATGAACGTATTAAAAATTGTGGCGGAGTTGAAAATATGCCAAAAAAATAAGATTGATTGAGTAGGTGATCTGCAAACCAGTTTTTGAAAAATTGGCATATACGATAAACCTACTTTAGAACGACAAATAGCTGTTTTTCTTTAGACATAAACAAGTTGAAACTTATGGTGTTTAAAGTTTATTACCCCATGCTGCCATGTTTACTGGCAGTTGTGTAATGGTATGCATATTATACTTTTTTGTTCTGTTGCTGCTAAGTTACGTATTATTTTAAAAGAATGATTTCAAAAGGAAAAATTCTTTTTTTTTTTCGTATAATTCAGAAACGGTAAGGGATAGTCATTTTATTGCTTTCAAAATTTAGGATACTATATTTGCTTCAGCATTCTACTTTTCCATTTACCCACTTTAAACATTTCTTAAACAAAAATAGAAAACGATATATACTTCAGTAAAATAATTGTAAAATTTTATTTAATGGATTATTCAATTCAAGAATTAATCATCGTACTCACCAAATTCTGCCGTCATTCAGTGTTGCATCGGGAGCGAACAACAAATCACCGCCCAGATGGCTCTGATAACAGGCGTGCACCAAAACGAATCTACCCGATATGCACTTCCAATCAGACGGGACAGGAGCCATCAGCCCCGGTATTTGAGAAGCTGGTCCGTACATGCGGGGTTTTTCTTGAGGGCTAGAATTCACGCCTCCATCAGCTACCGCTTCTTCCGCAGTAGATTGATACGAGCTGCCGGTCGCAGAAAAGTAAGCGCTTCTTCTCGAGTTTGCGCTGTACCATGAGTCCACTCTCGCTCTGCCTGGAAGAAGAAATTAATTTGTCCAGGCTATTGTTGGCAAAAGACCAATAATCGGTAAGTAACGATACAAAGTGACTAGTAACTCATGGTCAATGTTTTAGAAGATATTCAAAAATGTGTAAATCCTGCAGATTTAAAAGTATGCATTAATGGTACAAAAAAAAACTAAGAATGGTTTAATTATAAATTGTGATAATCAAAAATCTCTGGATAAACTTAAAACTTCGATAAATAATCAACTTGGTAAGAAATATACTGTCAGTGAAGCCAAAAAGTTTAACCCGCGACTTATTATAAAAAATGTTGATATAGATGAAGATATGTCCTACGAAGAAATAGCTAACACTATTTTCTCTCTCAACCAAATGGATGCCTTTAGTTCCTGTGATCTTAAAATTGTTACTGTGCTAAGATATTCTCAAAAGACATATTGTGATATTGTTTTGGAAGTTTCCCCTTTGTTAAGAAACCATTTGTTGCAAAAATATTTTGTGAGGGTAAAAGGATTTGTCCTATTTGTGCAGACGAGCACTCTATAAAAGATTGTAAAGCAGATCATAAGAAATGTAGTGTTATATTCATAATAGTAAGTACAAAACCAGCTTAGATTGTAATCACGCTGCCAAAGATATAAGTAAATGTCAAATTATTCAAAATTATATATCTAATCTAAAAGTTAATATAAAATATGAATAAAAATAATATCTATAAGCATAACACTTTAAAAATTGGACATATTAACGTTCGATCGATCTTAGCTGGTTTTAATGACTTTTCGACTATTGTTTGTGATAAAGATTTTGATATTGTAGCTGTGTCAGAGACATGGCTTAAAACTGATATACCATCTTCTCTTATACACATTAATGGATATAATTTTTTTCGATATGAAAGAAATAGCCGTGGTGGTGGAGTTGGAGTTTTTGTCAAAAGTAATTATCACTGTCAAACTGTCACATCTGGGCAAAGTGTAGACTTGGAGTATTTATGGGTTAAAATAAAAATTAATAGCAGATGTGTTTCAGTTGGTATTTATATAGACCACCGAAAGGATCTGTGCCAAATTTTATTAATTTGCTGGATGATATGTTGACATCAATTGTGCCGCAATTTGATAATATTTTTGTAGTTGGTGATGTAAATATCGATTTAACTAACGCTGACAATAATGTAAATCGTTGGTTTGAAGCCTATAGACTAAAACAAGTCATTTCAGAGCCTACATGCATCACAAAAACCTCAGCTACGCTATTAGATCCTATCTATATTGAAAAATCTAAAATTTGTTTGGTAAGTGGTACTCTAAACGCTGATATCTTTTCTGATCATAGGTTTGTTTATTGTGTTTTTAAATTTAAATGTGTAAATAATCGACAAAAGTTTATTACCTTTAGACATATTAAAAACTTAGATATGCATGCTTTTAATAATCAATTAAATAATATACATTGGCTTGATATAGTTACTGTAACAGATATAGAAAACAAAGTCAGATTTCTTACTAATAATATTACTAAATTATTTGATACTCACTGTCCGTATAAAACAATAAGGGTCAGTAAACCTCGATCTCCCTGGCTAACAGAAAATCTCAAACTGATATATAATGAACGAAATAAAGCACTGTCTCGTTTCAAGCGCCTAAAAACGCCAGAATCTTGGAATAACTATAAACAGCTCAGAAACTTTGCTCTTCTTTCTACTAGAAATGAAAAAGCTGCCTACCTTCGTCATGTAAGTGCTCAAGGTACATCAACATTTTTTAAAACTTTGAAAATGATGAATATACAAGCTTCTAAAAATAATGACATACCATACGAATTAGCTGATCCATATAAAATTAACGATGCCTTTATCTTAGTTTTTCAAAACAGTAATGAAAACTGCTTTGAAAAAATTGCGTACTACAGAACAAATAAATTTAATTTTAATAAAACATTTGAGTTTAGCCTTGTTGATGTTGACACCATCTCCAAAACTATAGGTGCAATAAAATCGAATTCCAGTGGCGTAGATAATATATCTTTAGAAAGGCTTAAACTTTGTATGCCAGTGATTTCTATTTATATTACGCACATTGTGAACTGTTGCCTTGAAAGCGGATATTTTCCTGATCAGTGGAAAAAAGTAGTCGTGGTACCTCTTCCAAAAAAACAAATCCAACTACTTTTAATGAATTGCGTCCTATAAGTTTACTTCCTATTCTCTCTAAAGTTTTGGAGAGAATAGTATATGAGCAAATCTATGAATTCTTTTCATCTAATAATATACTTCCGTTGCATCAATCAGGATTTCGAAAAGGGCACAGTACCACCACTGCTCTTTGCCACTTAACGGACTCAGTAATGTCGGGATTGGATCAAAAACAAGCCACAGCCCTAGTGTTACTTGATTATACTAAAGCGTTTGATACTTTAAATTTAAATTTCTAAATGCAATTATTATGGTTTTTCTGAAAAGCCACTATCTTTTATAAAAACACTAGCTATTGCTTGCGACTTTTCTCGTGTTATTAATATAAAAAAATATGTGACTTCCTTTTTTATTAATTTTTATTAATTTTTATTAATTTTTATTTATTTTTATTAATTTTTATTAATTTTTATTAATTTTTATTAATTTTTATTAATTTTTATTAATTTTTATTAATTTTTATTAATTTTTATTAATTTTTATTAATTTTTATTAATTTTTATTAATTTTTATTAATTTTTATTAATTTTTATTAATTTTTATTAATTTTTATTAATTTTTATTAATTTTTATTAATTTTTATTAATTTTTATTAATTTTTATTAATTTTTATTAATTTTTATTAATTTTTATTAATTTTTATTAATTTTTATTAATTTTTATTAATTTTTATTAATTTTTATTAATTTTTATTAATTTTTATTAATTTTTATTAATTTTTATTAATTTTTATTAATTTTTATTAATTTTTATTAATTTTTATTAATTTTTATTAATTTTTATTAATTTTTATTAATTTTTATTAATTTTTATTAATTTAATTTTTATTAATTTTTATTAATTTTTATTAATTTTTATTAATTTTTATTAATTTTATTAATTTAATTTTTATTAATTTTTATTAATTTTTATTAATTTTTATTAATTTTTATTAATTTTTATTAATTTTTATTAATTTTTATTAATTTTTATTAATTTTTATTAATTTTTATTAATTTTTATTAATTTTTATTAATTTTTATTAATTTTTATTAATTTTTATTAATTTTTATTAATTTTTATTAATTTTTATTAATTTTTATTAATTTTTATTAATTTTTATTAATTTTTATTAATTTTTATTAATTTTTATTAATTTTTATTAATTTTTATTAATTTTTATTAATTTTTATTAATTTTTATTAATTTTTATTAATTTTATTAATTTAATTTTTATTAATTTTTATTAATTTTTATTAATTTTTATTAATTTTTATTAATTTTTATTAATTTTTATTAATTTTTATTAATTTTTATTAATTTTTATTAATTTTTATTAATTTTTATTAATTTTTATTAATTTTTATTAATTTTTATTAATTTTTATTAATTTTTATTAATTTTTATTAATTTTTATTAATTTTTATTAATTTTTATTAATTTTTTATTAATTTTTATTAATTTTTATTAATTTTTATTAATAATTTTATATATATAGATATCTTAATAATCGTTCGCAAAAAGTTTTACTAAATAGTCAATCATCAAGTTTCCTATCAATTCAATAAGGAGTTCCGCAAGGTTCCATTCTAGGGCCTTTGCTATTCCTTATTTATACGTCTAATTTAAACAAACAAATAGAAACGTGCAAGGTCCAATTTTTTGCTGATGATACTCAATTACATCACACTTTTGATGATAATAACTCTAATGCAGCACATAATATAATGAACGCTGATTTATCACGAATAAACACATATTCTGTAAACCATAATTTGCATTTGAATGCTTCTAAATCTAAGTTAATTTTATTTTCGAATACCAACTCACGTTCAAGCATAAAAAGTAATATGTCAATTAAAATTGATGACGATACAGTCCCGTGTGTAAATGTAGCTAGAAGACTAGGCTTACTTTTAGATGAGAACATGCGGTTTATTGAATATGTGAATAACCTCTCTTCTCAGTGTTATTTAACATTAAAATTATTATTTGCCAATAAGTATATATTGTCACAACAAATGAAAAAATACCTTTGCGAAACTCTAATATTGAGTAAAATATTATATTGCATAGTAATTTACTATCCTTGTTTAGATTTAGTAACTTCGAACAGACTGCAAAAAATTCAAAATACCTGCTGTCGCTTTATTTATGGGTTGCGCAAATATGATCACATTTCAACATATTTTAGGCAGCTGCAATGGTTAAACATCAAAAACTTATTTAAATATCATCTTCTCTCTTTTGTTCACAATATACTAAAATCTCAAAATCCACCATATTTGTGAACTAAATTAATTTCTCGTAATCAGATTCACAATGTAAATATCCGCAGACTATTTACACTAACAATGCCACAACACACATCTGTTATTTTTGTTAGAAGTTTTACGTACAATGCCATTAAACTTTATAATGAACTAGACGATGAGCTAAAAAATACTTATTCTCGATCAAGTTTTAAACACAAACTAAAAAAACTCCTACTCCAACAGCAAGCCAACAATTAATACGTTTTTTCCTATATTTAAAATTTTAATTTATTTTAATTTTACTACTTTTATTATTGTTTTTATATGTTTTCTAATGTTTTAACCTTATTTGTGTATTGTATTTTAACATTTCAACATTTTAATACTTTCTGTTTTAAATTAAGAGGAGTTAGATGGAAGAATAGCCTATGGCTAAATCTCGCTCTATTGCTAAAATTTTTGTAATATTTTGAAAAATTATCAATAAAGACGGTTTATTATTATTATTATTATTATTATTACTATTTTTTTATAGATTTCTTTAAGAGCGACACCAAACATGTTGGATACTACAAGGATATCAAGATAAGTTCGACCAACCACTTATAAATCGGCACAGCCGTGGCATTCGACGTCTTCAGCTGGCGCAAAGAGAGGTTTGGGTTTATTTAAGTCGTCTTAATTATCTATTAATTATTGAGAATATATTAAATCTCTTTAGAAACTAGATAATTTTATTTAAATACATTGTTTACGTGATAAATGTGAGAAAAATAAAATATAATGACAATAACAATTGTCCTTTATTACCTAGGTTAGAAATAACTCGATTTGTTTTCGTTTTTCTCTATTGAAATCCGATATCATGTATAATTGTTCTTAAACTGTCTAGAGCACCTTTGTATCCCATAGCTTCTTTAAACTCCGATAAAATAGTTTTGACTGTAGAAATGATGTATTTCGCCATTGACATAAACAAAATTATCTTCTTCAGTATCCTCTTATCACAGTTATTTATCGTGTTGACACTTTTAGATTTCCTTATATGCTGTCTTGGTGAAGAAGATTGACAAACATGTTTCATATCAATCTTTTTTTGCGATAACTACTCTGGAAACACCTCTTTTGGAAATCCGGTGACTGGTGCAACAAGTGCTTTAATATCTACAAGTGATATCAAAGGTGAGAAGGTTTGTGGGTTAGAAGAGGTATTTTAACTTCAAAATGCGTTTAATCAAAAAATAAAATAATAAAAACTTAAAACTAAAATTATTGTTCCGTCAGGTGCTCGTAACAACGTCTCGAGCCTGACTGACTACTCCGGTGTTCGACCGCCCGACCCCCTCGTTTCCCTTCACTTCGCGCACATCACTTACCAGTGGCGTAGCACTTGTGTTTTATAACCACTACATATACCCCCCAACTTAAATTCTAAACTATAAGATAGTTGTTGGATTTCAGTTTTGAAAATTGCCCAACCTATAGCAATAAGTAATAGTTGCTATTTTTTTTCCCAACAAGAAGAAAACAATAAAACGAACATGTGGAAAGTTTTTAAAAACAAAATATATAAAATTAAAAAACAGTAGGTATTTCCTTATATAATTTTAGGTTAATAATGTTTTGTTTGGAATGAAAATTTCCTAATGAATCTATAATTTCGTAGGAGTTGGGTCCTGCTTCCCGATTTATCATGAATGGGCCTTCATACAAGAGGAAAAACTTTTTTATTGTTTTATCCAAAGCCGAGGACTGTTCATGTGTTCGTATTAGCACTTTGTCGCCAATCTGGAAAGTAGATACATTCCCCTTCGCGTTTTGCTTAAAAGCTCGTTTTTCCGCCTTTGTTAGTAATTTTTCCCGAACCATTACCCAAACTCTCTTTAGCGACATCTGTTCTCCGGTATCTTTTGGAAATTTGATAAAATTGTCTATTGGGTTGTATGGTTGAGCTCCCAGTTGCAAATAAACTGGTGCATAACCTGTGCTTTCACTTATTGAATTATTTAAGCTATTTTCTACAAAACCAAGCATATTGGCCCATTTTGAATGTTTTTCGTGGCAATATGATCTTAACATTCTTCCTATTTCTTTGTTGTATCTTTCCGTAATATTCCCCTGAGGAAAATAAAGTGATACATATTTTATTTGTATCCCTTGTTTCGATAACGAAGAGCCCCACTCCCTACTGGTGAATTGACTTCCGTTGTCGCTTAGGATACAGCGAGGTTTCTGAACTGTTGGTATATACTCATTCGTTAACCTGTTCAGAATTGCCTTGGCTGTAGCCCTTTTGAGAGCATAAATCTTGACATAACGCGAAAATGCATCCACGAATACCAGTATGAATGTAGCACCCCCTCGTGCCACTGGTAATGGACCAATTAAATCGGTGCAAATTAAATCGCCTGGTTGTTCTGGAATAATAGAATGTAATAAACCGTGGTTTCTTTTTGAGCATTTTGCTTTCTGACAAAGATCGCATGATGCTACAAGCTTCCTAATGTTTTGCTGCATCTTCGGCCAATAAAACCTAATTTTCATATAGTTGTAAGTTTTTGCCTTACCAAAATGGCCGCATTCATTATGGGTGGTCATTACCAATTCTATAATTTGACTTTTGGGAACACATAATTTGAATCCAGGGTTAAAATCATTTCCCCGCTTAAACAAGAGTCCTTCATGTAGTATAAACCATTCATTAACACTTAACTCTTGCTTTGTAAAAATTCTAGGTTCATTGATAATGGTTTCTAGAATTGTAACTTTTCCGTTAATCCAGCTGTCCGCTTGTTGATCATCTCGCATATTCCGAAAATTTTGTTTTAACCCGTTATACTGTTGTTGTAAATGTAATATTTTTACTTCAGATTGCTCTGGAGCAATATTTAAACTATTGTCCGTTTTTACACGTGACAGAATATCGGCAAAATTATCTTTTCCTGCACAATGTACAATTTGGAAATCAAATTCTTGCACGAACATAATCCACCTAGACAGTCGTGCTGATTTTAGCCTACAAGTCATTGCAAACTTTAAAGCCATGTGATCGCTGACCACTGTTAAATCTCGCCCCAAAATTAATGTCCGCCACTGGCGTAAGCAGTGAACCAACGCGAACATTTCTTTTTCTGTGACTGTATATCGTAATTGGCTTCCTTTTAAGGTGCAACTCGTGAACGCAATTATTAATTTCTCATTTTTGTCCGAAATTTGAAAAAGACACCCGCCTATGGCGAAATCTGAGCCATCGCATTGAATAAAAAATTGTTTATTTATTTCCGGATGTTTCACCATTGTACATTCCAAAAATGCATCTTTAATCCGTTCGAATGTATTTCTTTCGGCTTCACCCCAATACCATCGTGCATTTTTTTTTAATAACTTTAATAATGGCACTACCAAGTCGGAATATTTATCACAGAAACGGCGCTCGTAGTTTACAAACCCTAAGAATCCGCGTAACTCCCGAATATTGCGAGGGTTAGGAAAAGTTTTTATTGTATTTATTCTACCCATATCGAGTGAGATACCCTCTGACGATATAACGTGTCCTAGAAATGTTACCTGACCCTTAATAAATTGACATTTTCGTAATTTAATAGTTATATTTTCTGCAATAAAAATGTCAAAAATTTGTTTTAAGTGCTGAAAATGTTGTTCAATATTATTTGAACGAATACAAATATCATCAACATAAATTTCAGTGAATTTTTCACAAGTCGATAAGATTTGTTTTAAACAACGTATAAGGCTGGCCATAGACGTTGAAAGTCCAAATGGTAACCGGGAAAATACGTATGATTCACCTTCATATATAAAACCAATAAATTTAGTATGTTCGGGATTAATAGGTATTTGCCAATAAGAGGCAGTTAGATCGATTGTACTAAAAATTTGACCTTTACTAAAATTAAATAAAAGGTCGTCCGGATTTGGTGGATTAATAAAGTCTTTTTTCATTCGACGGTTCAAAACCCGTGCGTCCAAGCATATTCTTGGAGAACTGTCTTTTTTTTTAACAATGACCAATGGAGAAATATATTCAGTTTTCTCCTTTTTTAAAACCCCCCATTTAATCATTTCTTCAATTTGCACTTTTACGGTTTCCCTATATATAAATGGTATAGGGTAAGAGGGACAACGGAACGGTGATTTGTCTAACATTTCAACGTTATGTACATACGACGATATTTTTCCAGGGCATTCTGAAAAAATATCTTGGTAAGATTTTAAAAATAATAATAAGTCTTTCTTTTCGTCGACCCCGGTATCCGCTTGGTCGACTACCTTCTGAAAATCATTATCGGAATATTTATGTTTATTAGAATTAACATCGGTAAGTTTTTTTTCTACATCAAATGTTGCGTTGGGTTCTCGTAAAAAACAAAGACTAATACTAGCGTCGCCGTCGACGTTAGATTTTTCTTTCAAATGAAATTCGTGTACCTGACTATTATGAGTTACCAATACTTTATTTTTTTCAAAATTTATGTGCACTTTATAGGTCTTCAACCAATCAAACCCTAGTAATAAATCTTTATTAAGATGCGGTACAATAAGACACGGAATTTCAAATTTTATATTGTTGATGGAGAGAGGCAACAACGTTTGTTGATTAATTTTTTGTTTCTTCCCGCCTACTGCCACAACAACGGACAAATTATTTACTGGAAGTACCGGTAATTTAAATAATGTTGTTATGTGATTGAAAAAGGTTTGTGACATGGCAGTAACTTCGCTGCCACTGTCTATTAACACTTCAACGGAAAAGTCATTTATTGTTGCTTCAATTGTCGGCATAGACATATTGATATCGTCAACCTCACTTTCAGGGTCACTAAGTATATTATCCGGATCTTGATTAAATGTTGTAATATTAAAAATTTGATTTTGTGAATTCCCAGTCGAATGTTCCCCCGCCATTTGATTTATCTGATAATTTTCAGATGTTTGCGGGGTGACACGATGATTCATACTATTATTCCCCCCTTGATTCCTCCAATTATTATTAGGTTTGGTGTTGGGTCTATATTGTTGCGATGCATTTACGGTAACCCCGGATCCCCCGGCAGGAGTTTTTTTTGAAAAAGTATCGTCAATTTTTCGTAAATATTCATCTACCTCGTCGAAAGTTTTTAACCCTTGAGTAATAATACCCCTTTGTATGTCCGTATTAAAATGTTTGGATAGTAGAGATATAAGTTTTTCCTCAGGAATAGATGTCGTTAAATAAGAGGCCTGGCTAATTAAATTTAAAAAATATTCGGATAAATATCCAGATTCACAGCGACCGTAATTAATTTCTAGAAAGAGATCTCTTTGTTTTTCAACCCCCCAGTATCTATTTATAAACGCGTCTTCAAAATCTTTAAAATTAGTAAATGTATTTTCTTTAATTGCTGCCCACTCCGCCGCTGAACCTCTTAAACACGAAATAGCAAGGCCCACTCGCGACGAATCGGGGACACCGGCTTCATCAAAAATATTTTTTATTTTTTTCAAAAATGCTTGTGGATTTAATTTCCCTGACGGGTTAAAATGAAAATTATTACCCCCCAGTTCCTTCCAATTACCAATATAAGATCTGGCATTGTCTTGGTTACTATTTGTATCATCATTTTTATTATTAAACATAGATTGGTGTTCATTCACCTTGGACGTTAAAGTTCCAACTGCATCTTGCAATTGTACCATTCCCAGGCATAATTTTTCGAGACAGTGTTCTAAATTTATTTGCCCTGTAGCTGTCCCATTCGTATTAGTTTTACTTATTTTAGGCGGCATTTTTCAATAACTGATTGTAAAATGATGTAAAATTACTAAAATACAAAATGCCACAACGAGACAAAAATACAATTAAGACAAAATAAGAACATAAATTGTAATAACTACAATAGTAATAAAAAAAAAGGAAAAATTAAAAAATTATGAACATAGGTATACTTATTTTCATAACCTTTAGAACAAAAAGGTATTCAAATTAATCAATTAATGAAAACTTTTATAAAAAATGTCTTTAAACAGACCCGAGATACAAGAGTTCCAACTTCCAACGTGTGTGAGCCTGCATAAATCAGCTGACAGTTAATAATGCTGATACACTCCAAACTCGGGACTGGGATTCGGTTGTAAAAAAAATTGAAACAATAAACAGTCTTACCGGATCGTATCAATCTTTGTTTCTTTGACCTTGAGTAGTCTGTCTCGCTCTTGCCACTCAGCTTTTACACTTTCCTGTCTGCTTTCGGCGGTCAGCTCCTGTCTGCAATGTAACCTGCTACTTTTTCGCTGTCTGGATACACAAACACAAAGTCAGCGTCTTCTACAATATTCACTTGTTTACTTATAAATTTTGCACTTTTTGTTAAGTAACCGTCTTCCCCATTAGTTGGGCGCCAGATGAGAAGGTTTGTGGGTTAGAAGAGGTATTTTAACTTCAAAATGCGTTTAATCAAAAAATAAAATAACAAATAAAAACTTAAAACTAAAATTATTGTTCCGTCAGGTGCTCGTAACAACGTCTCGAGCCTGACTGACTACTCCGGTGTTCGACCGCCCGACCCCCTCGTTTCCCTTCACTTCGCGCACATCACTTACCAGTGGCGTAGCACTTGTGTTTTATAACCACTACAAAGGTTTGCCAGCATATTTTTCTTTCGTCATAAACTGTAGAATATTAGCCACAATTTCCCTCATTTTACTTTTTATTACATGTCCTTTCAATGTATTTTTAAATTTCATTTTGCCAATTCTCAATTATAAGTTTCGAAGAGAACAAATTTTTAAATATTTTAACACAGCCATAAATTACACTAAAACACGAGACAACGACCTAGCATCAGAAAAGAAATAGATTTTGAAAACTTGCATCGATTGTACCTCACTGGAGTATGTCCCTTCTGTTCAGAATGAGTAAGACCTAGCTGGTTTACTCATCTGTATAAAAAAAATTGAGAAGTTCTCAAAATTACTTTATTTAAAATTATTCTGACAAACTCAAAAAATATATATATATTAGGGTGATTCATTTCCGAAAAATTTTGTTTTTTTTTTCGGTGCTCAAGCAAAATATTAATCTACATATAGAAAAAGAAATTCTCACCAAGTTTGAGCTCTTAATATCAATTTTAAGTACTTACTATTTAAATTTAAAGTTTTACCATTTAAAATGTATGTAAAAAAATTTTTTTTTTTAAATTTCTAATGCCGACCCACCTTTTACAATATTGCAAATCGGTTTGATGGACCTTGTGGGAAATTTCACGCTCAAAAAATATATACATTGTCAATTATTAAAAATAAAATATGTTTTACATAGCAACTATATATACTATATTATCTAAAACAAATATACAAAAACACTATTACTCTCATTTCCAACAACTACTTTGTTGTTGCTACACCCACGTGCCTTGAGAGCCACGAGGTAATCTGTCGACTGTAAGAGACCATACAAAGTGCCGGGTCACTTATGTCACCTACGGAGTCATTTTCGTTTGTTTACAACAATGATATTTTTTGAATAGGTTTCTTTATGAGCTGTTCAACGATACCAAAAATGTTGGGTACTACAGGATATCAAGACAACTTTATCCTAGATTCCAGATATTCAATATAATATACCCATTGAGATAGAATAAAGAGGATATGCTATGACGATACTAAAAATGTTCGCACCTTTGTATTACACTTTTACGTCATATCTCAAACTCGAGCTAGTTTTGGTAAGAATAAATGCCATTGTTGACGTTCAATGCTCTGCTTAAAACGTTAAAAATTAAATTTTTAGGTGGAGATATATTGGTCACATTTGGTCAACTTCTCACATTGGTCATTTCTGAAAGTGACTGCCAACACTAGTCCAGGCTATATATACAGGGTGGCTCACGCTCAACGGGACGGAGCTTTATGGGAAAACGACCAAAGATATAAAAAATTCGTTTGGGAGGAATACGTAGGTTACAGACGGCTACAATTTAAAATTTGTTAGATGTATACAGGATGTCCCACATAAGAGAAAATATACAAAGTTATATTATTTTTAATGGAACACCCTGTTTTTTATTTTAGAATTAAAAACTACATCAAAAATAATGTCAGTTAACTAAAGGTTCCCTATTACTATTATTATTAGTTTTCGATTTATTTGAATTTTTAAGGAAAAAAAGTCTCCCAGAAATTAATTGTTTACTCTTGCTTGAATAATTTTTAATGAACTAATTTTTTTTTCTTATGTGGGACATCCTGTATACATCTAACAAATTTTAAATTGTAGCCGTCTGTAACCTACGTATTCCTCCCAAACGAATTTTTATATCTTTGGTCGTTTTCCCATAAAGCTCCGTCCCGTTGAGCGTGAGCCACCCTGTATATATATATATATATATATATATATATATATATATATATTTTTTTTGAAAATTGAAATTGATCCACCAATAACTAAGAGAATATGTACTTAATATATAAAAAATTTGACGTGGATAATCTTATTAATTTCAATGGAAAAAAAATCAAAATATTTCTATCACTTGGATAATAATAATTAGTATTGTTCATCTTAAATGACTGTAAAATTGTGTGAGAAGTAAAATGTGATGCAACAATAAGATTATTGGTTACTTTTAAACATTAATGGCTACTATTTTTAAACGATCAATTTTATTTGCTGACAATAATCATTAAATTATTTTGGTGTAATTTTTTTAATTTATTGATGTTTTTGTATGTTGCATTTATTAAAATATGTTCGTGAACAATCGTGAAATAAATTAAAATAATTTACAAAAAATTATATTTTTGATGTAAATTATAGTTTTAAGTTGATTACAAATATATACACATCGTCAAAATATTAATATAAGTCTGGATATAACAAAATAATTTCAAACTAGATAGGCAGTTTATCGAAACAAGTGTCTGATAAGCTTTAACCTTCGCTTTAATGACATTCTTTATTTTACTTTAATTTAATATTTTACTTTAAAAAATCTGTTAACAGAATACCTTTAATTAGAGGTTCATAGTACAGGAAAATTAGACAAATTGTGTAAAATAGTAAATCAATCAAAATTTCACAAAATACAGAACAGTGTTAAAAACTTAAAGCAAAAATTCACCTAATCCCCTAAAATGACACATAAAAACCCGACTCTTAATAATTATTGATATTTTTGATAACATTCCAAAATATCATAATTTGACTCAATTTTTTGGAAATATAATGGAAAAAACTAAAGCATACAGTCGACGAAATTTACCAATTAAATTGGAAGAAATCAATAGACAAATTGCTTCATTTTGGTAAGTAAATAGTTAAAAAAGAGGCAGAGGAACGAAAAAACATTGAAATTAAATACCTTTAGTTTCCAAATTAACTTCAGTTGGCAGGTCGGTGTTGCTGCCGATGTTGTTGGAAAAGATGAGATTTTCTTTAGGATCGACTAATGGAACCTCTGCCGGTAAGTACCACAGTTTTCCACCATAGCTACGTAACCCGATCAATCGTGCTAAGGACCATATCGTAAACCTGAAATAATATGTATAAATATTTTTAACTACACACATCTCCAAAAGTCTTGGCCCACCAAGGTATTTTTAAAAATAAAGTGAATTTTGAAAATATAGCGAATCTTGTTCTTTATTTTAATACCAAACTATGTGATACACAACCTTTGTAATTTGCTTACCGAATAATGCAGAATAAAGCACATTACAAAAAAAATTCCAAAAATTATTAGAAAATTTTATTTTTTGTGAAAAAATATCGTAACAAAAACATAACTTAATAGTCTGTATTATCGCTCCTCCTTTTAATCAATTGACCAACGCGTCGTGGCATCCCCCGGATCCGGTTATCAATAAAATTATCAGACATATTGTCCCAATCTTCTCGAACAGCTACAGTCAAGTCCTGGACGGTTGAAGGGGGTTTTCTCGATTGAATATTGCTCTGCCAAGATAATTCCATACATGCTCAATGGGATTCATGTCTGGTGAGTTTGGCGACCAGTTAATTATTTGAATATTTCCTTCCTGCAGCATATTTTGTACCCTTTGCTTGCGATGCAGTTTGGCATTTTCGTCTTAAAAAATAAAACTGTTTCCAAATGCGTTGTGCAAAGGCTGAATGATTGGTTAAATAATGTTTTCAGCGTATATGATACCTGTCATAGTTCTCTCAATCAAATTAAGTGTTGTGCGGTGACCAAAAATTATTCCTCCCAAAACATCTCTTACCCGCCTTGATAGGGAATAAAACCTCTTGCCGAAGTAAGTCGTTCCTGTCTGCCTGGACCCATCCAGACCCTTTCTCACCGGCTATCACTCTGTAGGTCAAATTCCGACTCGTCCGAAAAAAGGACGTTGCGCCATTGTGGTAAAAGGCCAGTTCTTGTGCGTTTGAGCCCAATGGCGACGTGCAGCTCTGTGTGGGGTAAGTGCCTAGGCACTCTAAAAGGTCTTCTTGCCCTTAGATTTGAGGAATGCAATTTTCTTGGGGTACTTCTAGAAACTACCCTCCGGTACTTTCGCAAAAAATTACTTCGAAGAGCTGTTACTGTTATACTTCGGTTCCTTCTGGTAAAATTTGCCGTATACTGGTCTTCTCTCCCTCTGATGACACTCTATGTCAACCAGTCACCGTCCTTACTGAAGTCCGTGAAATATTCACGGATGACCCGCAATCTGGTGATTTGACAAATCCTCTTGATGTAAGACCAGTATTCTTGCCCGGACAAAGTGGGAAATCGGATGACCTGGCATTTTATGACAAATTTACTTGATACTTTAATACTCGATCTCAGCTTAGAACTGATTTATTTTCAAATGGTGCATATTTTCGGACGAAAACAGTTTTGTGCTTACAACCTATTGCGTTTATGTATGATAAGATAATGAAGAATGTATAAACAAAAAATAGTCATCTTACATTGACCGCGCTAAAAGTTACCAATGGGGGCAAAGACTTTTGGAGATGTGTGATTTTACTCTACAGACAAGGAAATTTATTGCACAAGAACATTAGATATATAATTGGAAAATATAATTATAATCAATATAATACATGAAATGTCCGTTTACTATAATTTCAGTTTAAGTACCTACAAAAAAAAATTAGTATAACAGAACACTATGAACACCTACCTTTGACCACCCAATATCCTCAACTTCTCGCTTTCGATATCGATATCGGATAGCAAACCCCATCCAACGGACAAAAACGAAAATATAATTTGCGTGGTGGTTTCGATTCGCACCAAATCCATTGGAGCGTAGTGATTTCTGACTATAGCCAGAGCGGCAGGCAACGTTGGGGAAGGAAGATACGGCTCTCCATAATAGTGGGCTATGCTTCGGGCCAAACCGTTTCCCGAACCGCCTGGTATAACGCCAACCGGGATAGATTTTATCACTTCCGACCAATCGCTGCGCTCGAACAGTCCATTCAGGACTTCATAGAATATCCCGTCGCCACCAACCTGAAATGCAAACCAAGAATTTTCTAACTCAAATTAAACAAAATTGTCATGGAAATAACAACAATAACAATTTGGCAACATGGAAAATACATATAACTTAATGTCTTTTAGCAATACACTATTAAATGAGAATTGGACGGATGTCTATAGTGCCAAAAGTACTAATGAGAACTTTGACTCATTCTTCACAACATTTCAATACAATTGTTAAAATTCTTTTACACACAAAAAAGTAAGAAAAAATTACAAAACAAAATCTCCCTGGGTAACTAAACAAGTCAACGAATATGGTATGTGAACTATGTAGTATTGCCCTCCCTACTGGAAATGAAGAAATAAAAACTAAATTATGTTGAAATAAAATACATCTATGAAAAAGCAAAATCAGAACAATCACAGAATTCTGAACTCATCCAATATAAATAGGGAAGCCTGAAAAATCATACAAGAAAACAGCAAAATATAAAGTAGATCACCCATAGAATTAAATATCAACAATGAAAACACTAAAGACAAAAACCGGTAAAGTATTCTATCCAGAACCCTCGATATAGAAATTGCAATAACAGGGAACTCCTAAGCACTTAAATTTTAATAATTTAAACTTAAAACCACCAAACCAAAAACTCTTTTTCACATTTCTCTCTCTATCGATCTTCCTCTTGATCCCACCCGAATTCTCACTTCGCGTCCACTTGGTATTCTTCGTCACCTTCACCATTATTAAACAATAATGCTTTTAAAATGGTCGAGTTGCACAAACCAAAAGGACGATTTTTATTGTTTCCATTCAATGGGGACCTTTCTTGATTAAATACGATTCCTTTCAGCGCCATTTTGAATTTTTAAAAACTTATTTAGGAGCTGTTATTTTTGACTTCTAAAATTTTCAGACAACAATTTTAGTCAAAATCTGCCGACTTTTAAAAATCATTTTTATTTCAAAAACTGCTCACCCTGTATATAACTGATCAGAAGTATAAGTAGTTTTAAGCCAGAAAGGAACCTTATCTGCATACAAAATTTGACTTTTCACGATTACAATACTTCCTTCTTATCCAGGAAAGTAACAATGTGTAAGAAAACCACTTTAATGACTTTTTTGCGAGTATTGAAAAACCAAATCCAAACTATAATAAAATATAATGGTACGGGAGGTAATGATAGATTTCAATAAACCATTTTCGCAAGCTTTAATTTTTGAATATGAGTTATTTAAATAGCATCTAACAGTAAAATCATCGTCTTCCATTCCAGTTGTACGACAGAGGGTGGCGGGAGGGTTGCAATTCCAGTAAAAAAGTTATAAAAAAAATCATTTTCGCATGGATGAAACTTGGTGTACACGTTGATATAAACATAAAAATACTAGAAAATGTCGTCTTCCACCTGAATTGTACAACAAAGTACGTCTTCATTCACATAAATAGGCGTAAAAAAATAATAAAAAAAATTATAGTCGCAAAGGTGAAACCAAGTGTGATGCTTATTTTTATAGTAAGAAAAATTAAAAAAAATAGTCTTCCACCAATAAAACACAACGAAGGTCGTCTTCCAAGCTGATAAAGGTGTTCTCGACATGCGGCGTGTTAACAGCTAGAACGTAGTATCTTGAAGTTTTCGAAAGATAATCATTGGTGTCAAATTTTAAAAGAACTATTACGACGTTAATATTTATGTTATAAATTATTCATTAAATTATTATAACTGCACATTTTACCGTGAAAATCGAAATTTTAGTAAATAGATGAAATATGATAAAATTCTGTTGTAGATATAAAAGTATGCAATACATTAATTATTTGCAATATAATTTAGAGATAAGTTCAAATGGAGTATTTATAATTTCTCTAGTTAAAGTAAGTAAATTTAAAAGCATAAAATATATGTTTTTTATTGGAATTTTAATAGAGCTTCTTATCAATTTTTTTTAACAAATTACCTAATAATAAAATTAAGAGTGAAATAAAAACACCGAGTACATATAAATGTAACAGGAAGATAATAAAATTTAAATGTTTTTCAAATTTTAAGAGAAAAGGAACAAAATTCAAAAAGAATTAAGTACTACCATGACAGAGATAAACCTAGTTTAATTTAAACACATACTCATATACCTACTTTTAAATTTAATTTTATTAAAATGCAGAAAAAAATCTGATATGTCCAACACATGACTTTCCTATCTAGTTATTATAGGCTTTTTCCGGTTATTTTGTACAACCTATTGCAGCACCTCTATAAATATTTAGAGGATAAATTAATATATACATTTTCCACATACATCTACCTCGAAACATTTTTCTATAGATATTCATTGAAACCGAAAATACTGAAAAATTTAAATTTAGCACTCTTCCTCCAATTTTTTTCATTACGGTCCATTTTAGAAAAATCATATATAAACAAAAATTATAGAGATCGATATCGCAAACAACTTTTAGTTCAACAATTTTCATAAAAATCAGAATTTTGCACATTTTGTCAAATTTCTCGAATACGGACCATTTCAGGAAATTTTGACATAAAGCAAAAATTATAGATAATAATATTAGTAACTATTATTTAAACAATTTTCTTCCCCAAACATAAATTACACATATTCCATAAAATATAAGAACGGCCTCCCATAAAGTACCCCCCAGATGTTCCGACTTAACGTCAGGCCGAAATAAAACTTAATTTTAAAATTTAAATGTTTTTTTCTTTATCCGTTTTTGAGTTTTCTTCAAAATTCGAAATTTACACATTTTCTTAAATATCTCAAATACGGTCCATTTTAGAGAAATTATGTGTAGAATAAAAATTATAGAGAATTATATTACAAACAACTTTTATTTGAACAATTTTTTAAAAAAATATTTTTTTTTATTTTGTCAAATTTCTCGAATACGGACCATTTTAGGAAAATTTTGTATAAAATAAAAATTATAGATAATAATAGAAGAAGTAACTTTTATTTAAAGAATTTTCTTTTCCAAACGTATATAACAGATATATTCCATAAAATATAAAAATGACCACCCATAAAGTACCCCCCAGATGTTCCGACTCTGTCCAAAAACTAATCAGACGATGGAATAAAGCTTAAGTTTAAAATTTGGTGTTTTTTTGTGTATCGTTTCATGAGTTATGGTGGATAAAGACACACACGCACGCACGCACGCAGGCACGCACGCACCCACACACACACCCACGCACGCATGCACGCACGCACGCACCCACCCGCCCGCTTGAATGGCTAATGATATTGAAAATTTAATTAATAACGGTCAAAGAATAAATATGATTGAAATCCACCAGTTCCAAAATTTAATTTGACACCCACTGCATCAAAACCCTTTGAACACATACATTTAGATATATTTTACATTTCTAATAAATCTTATTTGACTATAATTAATTCTTCTTCGCGATATGGTCAGGCTTATCCCCTAAATTGTATAACAGGAATTTCAGTCGTAGAAAAACTCTTAGAATTTATTTCACATCACGGACTACCACAAAAAAATTACTACCAACAGTAGAACAGAATTAAAAAATTTCGATTTAGAAGATTTTTGTAAACTACACCATATCCAACTACATATCACTACCGCAAAAAATAGTAATTCAAATTCCCCAGTGGAACGATTTCATTCAAGTCTATTAGAACATTATAGATGTTTACAAGAAGAAAACAAACATTTCACACCAGATCGACTAATTAAAAAATCTGTATTGTGTTATAATAATAGTATACATTCACTGACAAAGTTCACGCCATTTGAAATAATTAAAGGACACATTGATAATCCAAATCCCTTTGATTTAGACGATCACTTAATAATTTCTAATTATGTACAAGATCATAAACAAATTAGTAAACAGATGTATAACAAAATTACACAACGTAACGAAGAAGTAAAAGAAAATTTAATAAACAAATTAAATTAAACAAAACTCATGTTTTGCCAAAAAAAATCAAGAAATAAAAATTACCAAAATTTAAAAAGGCAAATTTCATTGAAGATGAAAGTATTTTAATAAAAACGGATAAGGGTACTTATCATAATAGTATTGTTGGAAAACAGAAAAATAATTTAAAAAAATTGTTACAGGATATCAACGAAAATGAAATCCATTTTGATAACGACGCTGTTCATAGTACAAGTTCTACAAGTCATTTAAGTATACCAAATACATAGTACATTTTCTGATATACAGATCACTCCAATAGAAAATTTTCTGATTTTTATTCAATTAGGAAACGCTAAACTTATATATAGCAAACATACATGTTTACATTATTTAGATTTAGAAGAAGTAGTTAAACAAGTTAATAATTTAGTTAATCATTTTGAATCGATAAAACATAGTATAGCTCATGTTAATGCAACTAATTCTATATTTTATCATAGCTTATCGCAAAATATGTTAAAAAGAACAGAATATCTAATAATTACTATTCAGAAAAAGATTAATAATTTAGTTCCTCATGTAAGACATAGAAGAGCTCTAATAAATGGAATTGGAAAAATTAACAAATGGGTATTTGGAAATCTTGATTCCGGCGACGAAGAAAGATATAATAATGCTATCAAAACAATGCAAGTAAATCAAAGAAATATTATACATTATAATAAATCAATCACAATCTTTAGCAAAAATCAAGAAAAATTTAAAGTTGATATGGAAAAAATTCAAGCAGCTATTTATAATAGAATAAATACACTTAAAAGTTATATTAGTTTTCAGGCTGTTATATCACAAATTGATTTAGATTGTTAAATGGCAATTTATTTTATAGATAATTTAGAAAATGCCATAACTTTTGCAAAATTTGCAAAAAACATGATAAAATATTTACGTAAAATATATAATGTTAATTAAATTTCGAAATTTACAATTTATTAACGTATTATCAGTTCTTAGAAAAGTATCAATTTCAGAATCTAAGTTAATTTTTACAATACATTTTTCTATTTTTGACAGCAATACCTTTGAATTTTATCATTTATTCCCAATTATCCAAAACCAAAAAATGTATACACCTCTATTCCCCTATTTGGCACGAAAACATCAAGATACACAGTTTGAACGAGAAGAATGTCCATACCTTGAAGAAATCTATTATTGTCAATAGAATTTGATCCCCAGAGATAATTGTACTCTCCAACTTCTTGAAGGAAAAACTTTGACCAATTGTCATATTTTAAATGTTAATTTAGAAGAATCAGTATTCGAACAAATCGCAGTCGATGAAGTCTTAATAATCCGGTCAAAACCTGTACAAATTCTTTCAAAATGTAACAGTAACCAGTATATAGACATAATGTTACCTGTATTAATCAAAATACCAAAATCTTGTGAAATTTGGACCAATGGAAGAAGATATATCAACAACATTCAACTGAGCAGAGAAAAGCCTTTCATTCTACCAAAGACATGAAGAAAATTTCAAAACTTCAAAATCTTATTAAAATTCTAATACCTATACTAAATTAGATTTTAATGACATATGAAATTAATCAAATTTCTAAACAATTAGGCCAATTAAAAAAATTCAAAATAATTTTAATTATTCAAGCACTTTTGGAACAATTTTTGTAATTTTTATTTGCATAATTATTTTAATACTAATTAAATACAGAAGACAACTTTTAAGAAGATATAGAAGAAAGAAGAAAGAAACCGAAGAAACTGAATTAGACAATTCTACAGAAGGTGTTTTGAAAAATACCTCCATATTTTTTAAAACTTAAGCATAATAAAACTTAAACATAATAGACTCTTTTATATTATAATTAAATTATCTTCGTTTAATAATCATTTTTAGTTTATAAATAGGAGTCGAACATTATTATTATTGTTGTTATTTGAGGTAGCTTTAGTGAAGGCTTTAGTCCAGAGTTGTCTTAAATATCCATTTAAGTGTATTTTTGCTTAATAAAAAATAAAATAAAATTTCCGTTTTGGAATTTATAACTAGCACATGCCGCATGTGACGCGCCCCTTTATTAGCTTAGAAGACGACCTTTGTTGTATTGTATCGATGGAAGACTATTATTTTTAGCTTTCTTATTACAAAAATAAGCATCACACTTAATTTCAGCTTTGCGAAAATGATTTTTTTTTAATTTTTTTTTTGCTTATTTAGGTGGGTGGAAGACGTACTTTGTCGTGAAATTCAGGTGGAAGACGATATTTTCTAAACTTTATTTGTTTAAATTAACGTGTACAACAAGTTTCATCCATGCGAAAATGATTTTTTTTTTATAATTTTTTTACTGTAATTGCAACCCTCCTGCAACCCCCTGTCGTAAGGGTGCGTCGGAAGACGTTCATATTAGAGTTACATATTACTTGCATAACTCATATAAAAAAAATTAAACTTGCGAAAATGACCCGGAATTTTATGTCGTTACCTCCCGCTGTTTAACTAGTACCTTTCTCAAAATGTTCACTATTCTTATATCCAACCCATCGAGAATAAAGTAGATAAGATATAAACACTATTTTGCGATATGACAGATGGACGCACTTCGAGTGACAGAAAAGTGTAATGAAAATTGCGACTTGGGTGGTTCTTTGAAGTCAATAATTTTATATTTGAAAATTGAAGGAATAAATTTAATTTTATATTATTTAAATGAAGCTATTTAACAAACATTGCATTTATTTTCACCAAAACTGAATAGATTCACTATCTCGAGTTTGACATATAACGTAAAAGTGTATTTACACTTTAGCATCATCATAGCATCTCTTTATTCTATCTAAATGATCCAACCATACCAAAAGAAGTTCACGTGATTATAAATTATGTAAAAAAAGTGGCCTAGGACTAGGTGATATACATGGAAATACAGTAGGAGTGGTAAGTGATCATATCTGTGATCCTTTATCATACATTATTAATAAATCTTTCCGCGAGGGTGTGTATCCCGACAGTCTAAGTATGTCAAAACCCGTACCAGTCCACAAAAATAAAGGGTCCAAATCTGACATAAATAATTATCGTAACATAAGTCTGCAATCACAATTTGCAAAAATTATGGACTATTCCTACTACCTGAGATTAAGGAAATTCGTAGAAAACCACAAACTAATACCTGATGGTTTAGACAAAGAAGATCCACAATCACGGCTGTGCATGAATTGTGTAATATATATGACAACGTAAATAAAGAAAACTATCCAGTAGTTTTATTCTTTGACCTGATTCGAGCATTCGACACAATTGACATTGACCATGATCTGCTCATTGATTGGGTAAAATCCTATCTCAAGAATAGATTCTAAATTGTAGCTTTGGAAAATGTAAAATCGCAACCCAAATCAGTATGTATGGGGGTGCCACAAGGCTCCACTCTTGCTCATCTGCTCTTCATTATTTTCATGGTAGATATAGTACACTCATGCAAAAATCAACAAATAATAATAATAATAATATATGCTGATGACACCACTCAGTAGCTAACGATCGATTTCAACACACAGTGGCTGATAGAAACCAAACTGCTGATGAGTTTAACATATGGTGTAAAAATAATGGTCTCTTAATAAAAAAAAACGTATTTGTGCCATTTCAGCCTAAAAATGCATCATCATATATGATGCATCACCTCTAATCGGAATCAACCCTGCCACAATTGAACAGAAAATTTAATTTAAATACCTAGGTGTAACTGTTGATAACAAACTGATCACACATACACAAAACTTAATCTCAAATCTAAGTAGTTTATGTTTTTTAATTAGAAACCTCAAAGGAATTGTAACGCACCAAGTACTCAAATTAGCCTACTTTGACCTGGTACACTCCAAGCTATCATATGGAATAGCATTCTGGGGAAAATCAGCAAATATGCTTAATATGTTTGATACACAAAAGAGAATAATTAGATGCATGGCATGTGCACAGACGAGGGAACCATGCAAAAACCTGTTTATCTCACTGGCAGATTTAACTCTACCCTATCTTTACATCTTAACAATAACTATATTTATCTATATGAATGAATCAAAGCACTTAAAAATAACTCAATCCACTCATACGGGACCGGAAAAAAGAACAAATTACGCTTACAATACTCACATCTGGCCCTGCGGCAGAATTCTGCAACCTACTAGGGAATCTTATGCTATAATTAATTTATTTCGCATTATTGATTATGTAAATAAATTTAAATCAGTCTTGCTCACATATATGCTAAAAATGCTTTTTACTTGACTGTGTAATTTTTCAATTAAGCGACATAAAAATTTTGGGTCCTATGATTGAACGTTTACATTATCAGTAACGTACATGTTATGCCAAGTTTTAACAGTAACGAGGCAAGTTAGTATGATGGAAAACTTTTTCTAACACATTACTGTTATTTTCCGCCTGTTATGTTCTAATTTAACAGTTTTCCATCATTCGAACTTGCCTCGTTACTGTTCAAACTCGACCTAACAAACGTTGAATCATAGGACCCATAACGTAAACTTAATATTGTTACGCAGCACCCTGCAGCGTACTGCGGTCGTCATAAGTAAAGGTACGAGTAAAAGAAGAAGGGGGAATATTCGAGAAATGTCATTCCACGTCAAGAAAAATCTGGGGTGGGATTCCGTTTCACGATTCGACTCGAATTTGATATCAAACTCCATAAAAGCAATTCCGTTTAACGAGTAGTCAATTCGATATCAAATCGTTAAAGTTGGATTATTCTGACATTAGGTATGACCTGTCAATGAGGTTAAATAATAAGCCTGTGGCTTAAAATTTTAGGGAAGAAAGGAATTTAGTTTCCAGGACATACCTATGTCTCTGGCAATGCCTTTTCTGTGGATAACCTATCGTGCAACAGAGGTCTTTTATATCCTTGAAATATCAATAAAAGGATTAGTTATTATACAAAACGATAAAAAATATAAACATTTATAGGTTCTCTTTATTCAGCTGAAAAAGTTCTTCACGACGATTTTCTGGAAGTTCAAAAGGATCGTTTCTTTTTTGTAACTCTTCCTTTCTTTAGTCTAATAATAATAAATAATAATATTTTTATAATTTAAACCATTATGAGTGATCCTTGCAACTCTGAATGCAGAGTTGTTTGTACCCGGTGAGGGATGACTATTATTATTTGCCATGGCTCTCCGAGGCAACTTACAGATGTCATTTGAATTAGAGATGAGGATACCCCGAAAAAACCCCACACATAAGCATAAAAACTAATAAATAATTACAATTTAATTTTTGTTTTTTGACGTTAAAAGTCGTGACATTCTGTTCTGTGTCGAGTAACTCGACACATAATTCGATCGAATTAAAAACAGCGATTCTATAACTCGAGGACAGTTCGAGAAGATGAAAGCAAGCTATATAAGTCGGTGATCCTGACGTTAGTAATCAGTTTTATGATAGACGTTATACGTTTATGTTATCAGTTATTGTAAAAGTTGAGTTAAAATAAATTGAGAAGCCAAAAACCTGCGTAACAATATACTATGTATGTCTAATTTTATTTTAATTTTAACAAGTCTGTATGTAAGATAACAGTGCATGTAAGAAGAATGGATGTGTAGACTATGCTCTGTTTAGACTAATAAAAAAATTGTGCAGATAAAAAAAACTATGTAAATTTTTTCAAAGTTGAATAAAGATGAAATGAAATCTTAGGATTATTAAAAAAACGTACAATTTGGCAACATAAAAAATATGTATATGTATACACATTCAAATTTAGCCGGTTTAGTTTATTTAAACATTCCCATGATTCTGAAAAGAACGAACAAGTTAGTAAAGTAGCAAATACGAGTAAGCAATAAAATTAAACCAGTATATTTTTGTAAAACGTCCTTTAGATTATGGAAAAACGTACGATTAAGCAACACAATATGAATAAACCAAATTACACCAGTTTAGTTTGTTAGTTTTGGCAAAACCCTACAATTTGGCAACATAACAAATACATATAAACAATTAAATTTAGCTGGTGTAGTTTATTTAAACATCCCTAAAATTCGGGAATAACGAACAAGGTTAATTTGTTTGATTTTTGAAAAATCGCAGTTTGATAACATGGGAAAAACGTATAAATAAAAAAATTAAACCAGTTTATTTTTGTAAGAAACCCTTAAGAGTATGGAAAGAAAGTAAAATTTGACAATAAGACAAATACATAAAGCAACCAAATTATACCGGTTTAGTTTATTAAAAAGACCTTAAATTTGAAAAAAAATAAAACGTACAATTTGGCAACATAACAAATGCTTACAATCAAATTTATTTAAAACGTACAATTTGGCAACAAGGCAAATTCGTATAAACCATGGGTCGGCAACCTTTTGTTGTAAGAGGGCCAAATATTTTGAGTGGGGAATAGTATTTGTTTTTTCGATAATTCAGAATTAAAAAAGTTTTCCCATAGAAATCCACCAAGTTAGTTTTTTCCTTAAAAGCTATTTTAAGTATATTATTTTGAAATTATTTCATATTCATTTACAAATCGCTTAGTAGATTATGGATAACCAGTGAGAAGGGGATTTCAAAAAACTCCAATTTACATGAGATATTTTTGAAATCAGCAAATCGGTTTTCAAACTCTTAATGCACTTTTCATTTTAGTATTTTGACAAACAAAATTTACCACAGCTTTTTTTCGGTTTATGATCTACGTGTATAAACCTAATATGCCAGTCTCAGTTTGTGTTTTTAAATTCTCAATCATGTGTGTTCTGTGTAGGCTTTGTGACTGTTTCCCAGCGCCACTTCAGGAACAGCACTGTTAATTAGAACCCAACAGTAAATGGTCGAGTGGGGAATCCTACCAAGGCATCAAAATTAATTTTAAATAATCAAATTAAATGAAAAAATCCCGGCCAACGGTGGAATTCGAACCTGAGATCCTTGGATCCGCAGGCAGAGACTACCACTAAGCCATCCACCCCCTCAGCTTCTGCTTTTTTGCAATTTGGAAAATGATCGAACTTTTTTTCATCAATATGCTTGATAACTAATGTCAGTTTTATTTCAAATGATTTAATATCTGAATACATATTGCATGCAAATTTGTTTTTTCCCTGTAAGCGTGTAATAGGGAAATTCAGTTCGGCGGTCAAATCAGTCAAAACCCAACTTCAACAACACACACGTTGTAGAAAAGTTCGTGTGTTGTATTTCCTTTCATCTACATGAAGTTACAAATATTCCTCAAATTAAAAAATCGTTGTACTGCTATTCGGCTTAGTAAGTCCATTTTTTCTTATAAAATTAATAGTAGATACAACGGTATCCATTATTTCTTTCCATGGTAAAACCTTGCAACGCAATGCTTCTTGATGGACAATACAATAAACTTTAATTGGAACGTCAGATCCGAACTCTTCCGACAACACTGTTATTATGGCCACTTACAAAAATTGTTTATAACTTCTCTAGAGTTTCAGGTGGTTCCATGTTGCACTAGAATTTAGAGATGAACAGTAGCAAACCCGTAAGTGGTAAGTTAATTCAAGGATTTGTTACTACCCATCTCTATATTCCCACGATATAACCGAACTTTGATTGTTGTTCAAGGACGAACTCAGCTGTTTCCTAACAGCTCAGGGAAATACAGAGTTATGAATTTTGCGTTATGTGTTGCGTTTGTGATCAAAGAAGCAGAAAACACAATAAATATATTGTAAGAGGAGGGCTCACTATTACCGAAAGAAAAAACACGCTATCGGAGAGAAATTAAAATAGAATATTTAAATACAAATTGCTGAAGGCCACATAATCCCGCACGAAATCGAAATTTGGCCACGAGCAACGAACGAATGAGTGCTAAAATAGCCTTCTGCGACGTGAGCTTTATACTATTTTCTCAATTTTGGGCCGTATTTACCATTTTTTTTTAATTTTGTATGGTCATTGTTAGTTGGGGATTTTTTCGCAAAATATGTCAGTTGGTAACACTGTTAGGTTGGAATTTATTTACTAGCAAAGTAATGAATGTTAAAAATGTTATGTTGGGAATGGGGTGTTAATACACTGCGACCTAAAAGATCTATTGTGTCCCCTTCTGTCGCTAATGCAGCAAGGAAATGTCTCAATGCCTATAACGACCATTTCAATCCTATCTTTTCAAGGAAGTGTAGGATTTGGAGTGGCTTCAAGTTAGGTAAATATGCCTCTTCTATTTGATATGCTCCTAGGTATAGTGCTCTTGGATTCTGGAGTGCTACACATTCAGTTAGAATGTGAATGAAGATTTAGTCCTCCTCCTCGCAGCTGCATTCACTATCTTCTACTACTCTCAGTTTACTAAGGTGTCCTTTTAGTCGGCAATGCCCAGTAAGGATCCCTGTTACAATAAGTAGCCTGTTCTTGCGCAGGCAGATGCAGGCTTCCGACCTTTTCTGGTTATATTCACCCAGAAGTATCTTAGCCTGTCTCAGCCCCAAGAGATTGTTCCAATTATCGGTTCTTCTACTGCCCAATTCTTTTTTAATCTTTCCTAATATTATGTTCCTGCTGATACCGCAGAACAGCTCAGGTCCCACAAAGGGTGTTTGAGCGCCTTTCCTTGCGAGACTATATGCAATCTCGTTACCCTGTACCCCGTTATGTCCCGGGACCCAATGAGAGTAACTCTATTTTTCTCGCCTAGCTCATTCAATTTTTCTAAGCATCTCCAGACCATTTTTGAGCTGATTATGTAAGAGCTCAGCGCTTTGATGGCTGCTTGGATATCGGACATGATGAAATATAATTCATAAATAAAATGAATTTAGCTCAAAGCCAGAATATCACATAAAATACAACGACCGTTTCCCCTTCAAAAAAACAACTACTCCTTTGGCTAATACCACAACAGGCATTGAATTACATCCGAAGGAAAAACAGCAGAGATAGAAATTAATTTTCAACGCTCTCTACTTTGATTTTGCTCACCAAGGAGAACATCATTCTTGAACCGGTTTCGTCCTTATTAAGACTCGTCAGCAAGAAATAGTAGGTTCTCAATTCCAGTCTCTAATGGAATTAACAAATGCTACACATTTCACCAGTATACCATAAATTTGGTTATAAAGAGAAAAAAAATTCAAGTAGTGAAAATGGTGTCGCCATTAATGGTGGTATACTGGTGAAATGTGTAGCATTTGTTAATTCCATTAGAGACTGGAATTGAGAACCTATCTATTTCTTGCTGACGAGTCTTAATAAGGACGAAACCGGTCCAATAATGATGTTCTACTTGGTGAGCAAAATCAAAGTAGAGATTGTTGAAAATTAATTTCTATCTCTGCTGTTTTTCCTTCGGATGTAATTCAATGCCTGTTGTGGTATTAGCCAAAGGAGTAGTTGTTTTTTTTTTTTTGAAGGGGAAAGGTCGTTGTATTTTATGTGATATTCTGGCTTTGAGCTAAATTCATTTTATTTCATTTTACATCTATCACATTTGAGTTTTGGTTTATTTTCGTTTTTTAAATATAATTCAGTTTATTCGCGATTCAAATTAATTTTCGCGCGCCTGTCATTTGTCACCTATAAGTAGGATGTTCGTTTATTTACATGTGTTTGTTTTGGGCAGATTTTGTATTTGTGATTTTTTTAACTGTTTTTGGATAATATTCTCACGTAATAGTGTTTTTGGGTTTCATTTAGTGTTAATTTTAGTTTATTTCTCGTGCTTTCGTCATAAATATAATATTTATCATGTGTATGACTTAATTTGTTGGAAATATTCACCTATTGGTTGCTACAAGAACATCTAGAAATATGTATTTACTAAACCCAGGACATGTTTTATTATGTGGTTTAAAGGACATTTCAGCTACCAAACGTTTATTATCGATGAACTTATTTAAAAAGCTTACTATCCTTATTCTTATATCATGAAGTTATTTGTGTAGTACCTTGTATACACGTAAATGGTAATTAAACCGTCACAAATCAGATTACAGTTTAATTCTAAACAAAGTTTTGCAAAATTTCAATATTGTGAATTTGTAGATATCCATTTATCACAAGAAACAAAATTTTACGACTTGCACTTGGAAAATAATGAATACTTCAGTTTTGATTTTGACATTAACACCATATAGATTGCAATTTGCTAGGGACTTTTTCGCAGATTTCATTTTTAATATAAACACTATCACATACTATAAGAAATAAACAAATTTAAAGCTAAAAAGTAAGAAAAAACTCGAATTGTAATTGATACAAGTTAAAATGTAAACAATGAACACGAACGCCAATGTTGCCAAATGATGAACTGATTTTAAAACAAAATTAATGAATGAACTGAAATTTAAAAAAAAAATCAATATAATAAATCGGTTTTATAAAAAAATCCTTAAATAAATATAGAGTATGATTACATATTACTAGACACAAATTTTTATTCTTAAATAAAAGATCTTATCCACTTCTTCAAGACCTAAAATCCGACGTGTAGCAACACTGAACGATATCCTACTTATAGGGAACTTCTACAAATTTCCTCCAGAGGACGTATCACTTAGTTTGAATCGCGAATAGTACATGAACATTTACCATAAAATTATAAATGGGCTGGGTTGGTTCAGTAGTTAGAGTCATGATATTGAGATCGGAGGGTCTCAGGTTGGAATCCCGCAGGTGGCAGGGATTTTTATTTAATTTAAAAAATTATGTATTAATTCTAATGCATAAGTAGGATTCCCCGCTCGACCATTCACTTGGGTTCTAATTAACAGTGCTGTTCCTAAAGTGACGCTGGGAAACAGTAACAAATCCTACACAGAACACAAGGCTAATAACCTAAGTAGTTGTGCCAATGACACAAAAAAAAACTCGATTAAAATCAATAAAAAATTATAGCACAGGAAAATTTAACATAACTTTGTAATAAAACATTTATCTCAGGAAGTATGACTAAGCTGTTGACTTTATATTCATAAAAAAGTACTTACCGTGATGATTCCCGTCCACTGGAACAAATTATTAGATCTGACAAACTCCCTAGCGTAATTTGAATGCTTGGTTAAGTACATATCAAAAGGAATTTCTGCTTCTTCCAGAACTGGAGCCACTTTGTCTTGGAACAGTTCCTTCGCTCTACCAGATCCACTTTTGGGGTTGCACAACACCAGCAATTTTCGGCTTTCCCTGTGTTTTTGACTAGATGAAAATTCCAAAATAGTGGAATTCGTGACGATGTCCCCTTTGATTAGTTTTTTTATTATCGTGCGCCATCTGCAATCAATATCAATAAGCTGCAGACGCAATGTAGGTACATCAAAATAAGGATGAATAGATTTCTTATTTGATGATATTTGAAAGTGTTTAAAATGTTTTTAACCTATGTAGAATAAAAACATGTATTTGATGTTAATTTTAGATGGTAGTACCTAACTAAATTTTAAGATGAAATACAGATATTTTAGAGCTTAAAATAAGCCGGTATCTACTATCTATTTTAATATTTAATAAATTACTTACAGATAATTCAAAAACACAATCAACAATAAGAACATGGTTTTGAAAAAATCGTATATTTCAGTTAAAACATCCATAAGTTTGGATGTTAACATGCTTCTTGATAACTTGACACGGGATTTCTAATAATAATTAATTTTTTTATCGAGCGATTTTGATGAATCAACAACCAATTTTAACAAACATATCCTATTGAATAAGTATTAAATTTCTTTTACCAGCCAAAGCGCAAAACAGGTCATTCATATTTCATGTATGCCACATAATAGTGGGTAAGAGAGTGTATGTGTAGGACTTGAATTGAAAATGAATTTCAAATTTGTATGTAGATGACCTTGAACTGATAATCAGGAGTACGCAATTTTGTTTTGTAGTTTTTTAAATAAAATAACTGATTTGAATTTATTTCAAATGAAAGAGAATAAAAGTAAATAATTTAAGACAGATGTTTTATTTATTTTCCTATTTTTGTAAATTAATTTTACTTATTTTTTATACATTTTTAAAATGAAAATTCCAAAATTCGGGCTTTTAAATTAGAAAATTTTCCTATATATGTTTCTTTTATTTTCTATTATTTTTTATTTATTAATAAAAATAAAAAATTGTCAAAAATTATCACGCTTAGGGTATATTTTATAATAACAAATAGTGAAATAATATACTGGGTGTGCAATTCTAGATGTTTACCGATTAGTACATCGGAGTCTCTGTAACAAAAATCGACTGCAAGTAAAATAACCTGTTGATCCCCTCAGACGTTTCAGTTGACCCTTATATTTGTATTTACCAAATATTTTAACTTAACTCTGTCAATAACAAAGTTTTTTTTTAATAATAGTTTTTATGAACAATTTTCCAGTATTTTTTAAAATGTTTGCCATAAATTGACAACGTCGCAAAATAAAAAAAGAAAACTTAGTATTGCAGGTGAAAAAATATACAGGGTCATTCATTTAAAAACATTGACATTTAATCTGAAGCTGTCCCTATTTAACGGAACACCCTGTATAATTCGAAGTAATTTTAAAATATGCGAAAAATAAACCCTATAACTTTTATAATAAAAAAATTAAAATAATTCCATTTCAAATATGACCAAGACCTAAAATAAAATATAAAATAAATCACAAAGCCATGTCACACAGAATAATATGGGCCACCCTTTCCCTTCGGAAAACAACTACACCATTGGATAATACCGCATCAGGCATTGAATTAGGCATTCCAAACAAAAGAACTGTCAGTGGGCAGGGTTGTTATATCTACCGGGTTGCGACATACGATGTATTTTATCTACAATACGTGAAATCATGAATAATGGATTAAATTTAAATATTTTATGTCGAACAAAATGAAAATATTATTTTTAAAAACTCGCTTATACATTTTTCATAAATTGGCACGACTGGCGACTACTATTTCGAATAAACATAGTGTGCAAGATGGATGGGTATGTCGCAGCCCCCTTAGATATACAAGCCCTTCCCACTGGCAGCTTGTTTGACAGGTCGTTGGAATGCCCAATTATATCCAAAGGAAAACAGCAGAGATAGAAAATTATTTTCAACATTAAATTTGTTTTTGTTTACTAAGCAGAACGTCATTCTTGGACCATTGTTGTCCATATTAGGACTCATCGGCCACAAGAGCGAGGAGGTTTAATAAGGCATTTGCAGGTTCCATTAGAGGCAGAAATCGAGAATGTCTATTCCTTGGTAATGAGTCCTAATAAGAACGAAACCAGTCCATGAATAACATTCTCCTTAGTAAGCAAAATCAAAGACAGAGTGAAAATAATTTTCTCTCTGCTTTTTCTTTGTATATAATTGAATGACTTTTGCTGTATTAGCGAAAGGAGTAGTTGTTTACCGAAGTAAAATTGTATGTGACATATGGCTTCATGATTTTTTTTTGGTCTTATGGCTTTGCTAGTATCTACCTAATTAGCCATTCTCAGTTTGTGATTTGATTTATTTTCACTAATGTGTACGCTTTGTTACTGTTTTTCAGCACCACTTCAGGAACAGTACTGTTAATTAGAACCCAACAGTGAATGGTTGGAGTGAGGAATCCTACCTATGCATCACATATTATTTTCAAATAAAAAAATCCCGTCTGACTTTTTTTAAACTGGGTATTACACTCAAGCTTTAATTTTGTTACTAAGGGGTCATAAGAGCTAGGAGATTCCATTAGAGGCTGGAATTGAGAAAGTCTATTCCTTACTGATGAGTCCTAATAAGGACGAAACCGATCCAACAATGACGTTGTAGTAAGCAAATTTAAAGTTAGAGGCTGGAATTGAGAAAGTCTATTCCTTACTGATGAGTCCTAATAAGGACGAAACCGATCCAAAAATGACGTTGTAGTAAGCAAATTTAAAGTTAGAGTGTGGAAAATAATTTTCAATCCATGCGGTTTTTCTTTGGATACCTGTTGCTGTATTAGCCAAAGGAGTAGTTGTATTCAATTTATTTTCGATTTTATTTTTGATAATTAAGTAATCACTAAATCAGGTGAGAAAATTTTAAAAATAGTGGAAATTTCCCTGGTCTTTCCGTCGGTAAAAACCGAGTTCTTCTACTTTTCTCAGTTTTTGAATTATTCGCGTATTTCTCGGCAAATGGGTTCATTTTACAGCAAATATTTTCCTCGATATTTTCGGACCACTTGTAGAAGTGATACTGTCTACCTCTATAATGTCTCTTGTAGCAGAAAATGTTCTGCTCTTCCTATTGGATAAAACAGCAAGTTTATATCTTCTATATTTTTCGAGATATTCGATAATTTATTGAGCGAGGTATGTATCTTATGATGTAAAATTTATGTAAGTTTGATTGCTCATGAAGGTGTTAATATTTGAAAGTCAGGCACAAAAATTTCTGGTATAGCAATACATTTTCTACTCTTTTCAATGGTGAAAATCGGAACATGTAACTTTCATATTTTTGTAATCATGCATTTTTTCAAGTGATTTTTTATTGTTCCTGGAAGTGGTAGTACTATTTGAAAATCAACCACAAAAATGCCTCATATTGCCGTCAATCTTTTGCTTTTTTCCTTTATGAATATTATAATATTCTAACTTTTTTGAGATATTTGTGAATTCGTCGGGTGATGTATTATGTGGGAAAAATTCTATGCAATAGGTATTTTGACTACTCATGGAAAGGGATAAGGTATTATCCCAATTTAAATATAACAGAACGACTGAAAACAGGAGGCATTAAACGAATATCGAAATTATGCTCTGGAGCCATAATCTCAACTATGGAAAAATGAGTGTGAGAGTTCTCTCACGATTTGGTCTTGCTGCGCATGTCAGTCGACTAAAATTATAAAGAATCATATTAACGGTGAAATTAGTGTTGCAAGCACGATGATTATCATATTTGTATGATATACTGAAAAAGTTCCCAATTTTTCGGAATTTTTATTTTCCAACTTACGAGCTAGATTGAATTTCTGTTGCATACACATGTTTTTGTAATATATTATTACATACGTACAATTAAAAATATTTTTACTTACAGGGTGATTCACAAATGTATGACGGTAGTTTTTTGCAAAATTTCACTAAGGGCCGATTCCACCGTTGTGTTAAACGAAGTTTAAATTGCCAATCTAAAATTAAAATGACATTTTAACATTAACAATATTATTTTAATCTTCGTTTAGTAATTTAAATTTCGTTTAACACAACGGTGGAATCGGCCTTAATTCTACTGTGACGTTAGGGAAGCATATTTTCAAAAAGTACTACTCAATATGGCATTTTGTCGACCAAATATTGCACAATACACATTTCTTATACAGGGTGTTTTATAGTGAGAACCACAAAATAAAATTATTTTTTTTTATATTTACTTCAAAACCCTGTACTTTTGGGAAAAGTAATATCAATAAAATATGTGTATCTCTAAGCTTTAAAATATACAAGGCGGCTTATTTGTTGGAAGAAATTCTATTTTAATAAAAGTATGAAAACCACGAACACCCTAAAATTTCTCTGGTCCCATTTTCTCGGTATATAAGATACAGTGGAGAAAAGCTAGATTGTATCTATGTAGAAATATATAAGTTTAATATAAGTTTTACTGAGATGTCCATTACAAGGGACAGTTTAAAACAGTTGCGGCTTGCGACCAAAATATTGGAGGTTCACAATGACAGAGAATATAGATGTCAATACATATATGTAGGTAAAAAACTTTCAGTGTTGTAGAAAGGTATAGGTATAGAAAGGTATATCCTGAAGACTGTAAAAGTTATTTACCTATATTGTGTCATTGTGAACCCCCAATATTTTGGACACAAGCCGCCACTGGTTTAAAATAATTGTTACAGGGTGCTTCACGAATAAATCACAATATCTTTTTGCAAACACTCAATAACTACAGTTGCACCATAGAGAAATTATTTGAGTTAATATATGTTTATACAGGGTGAGCCATCCAGCCAACATATAATTATGTTTTGAAATTATTAAAAAGACGACCTTGCATTTCTTTAGTGACTTTTGAATAAGTTAATAACATTACATTAGGTGTGTGGAATCATTAATTTTAAAATATACAGGATAATCTGTTTCTATTAGAACACCCTGTATAAGAAATGTGTACTGTATAATATTTTATTTCCAAAATACCATATTGTGTATTATTTTTTTTAAAATATGCTTCCCTAGCGTCACAGTAAAATTAATGAGATTTTGGAAAAACTGTAAACTGTCATACATTTGTGAATCACCCTGTAACTAAAAATATTTTTAATTATACGTATGTACTAATGTATTACTAAAACATATAGTAAACGAGTGTATACAACAGAAATTCAATCTAGCTCATAAGATTAAAAATAAAAGTTTCGAAAACTAGGCAATTTTAAATTTTAATACCCTGTTTATCGAAAAATAGTCATATGATTGAGTTGAGCCTATTGACACTTTTGGTTACTAGGTTGAGTATAATAACATACCAGTTTCAGAAAATTTGACAGGGCGTCACTTCACATAAGGAAATAAGTGCGGGGTCCTTTGGATAATGGATGTGTAAGTTTTAAACCTACATATTAAATGATAACATTTAAGACATATTTAATAGTATATTACGCAACAAGAGTTGTAAATAACCCATTACACACGAAGTGAAAAGTTTACGCACCAAGCCGCGCAGCGGCCAGTTCGTAAATTTCACGAGTGCGTAATGGGCTTACAACTCGTGTAACGTACTATACTTTTTCTACGCCCACTTAAAACATTCTCAAAAAAGGATTTAACGTTATGCTTGTGACACCAATCCATAAATTTTCTATAGGTAATTTCGTACCTTTTTTTGGATTTTAGCGGTAACAAATTATATGTGGCAGCTTAAGCTTTTTCTAAAATCTCCGGTGGAGTGCTCATAATTTCATCACTTTCACTGCTAACAAACATATTCGTAGGTAAAGTTGAGAAAATGTTCGGATACAATCATATTTTGTTACAAAAATGGCATAAATGGCATGACGTTTATTTCCATAGCTTGCTAAGAAAACGCGAGATATTTTTTGAAATATTGTATAACACGTTGCCGACATTTAGGGGCATCACTCTTTTAATCCAAAATGTATCTCCCTAATGCTAAAAGTTTTTATGTGTTTTAAATGGCTAAATTTATGTAAATCGACCAAACAAAGTCGTATGTAGACAAAAATTTGATTGCAATTTGATTAAACCAAGAAATTTAAGTTTTCTTATCAAAACGCACGTGTATGTTATGAGATCTCATTATGTGCATGTTATTGTTAAATGTCATTTACAAGGAATGTTGATGTGCGATTTTTAACGTTTACTGACATAGGCATAGAAAAGAATGTATAGACAAAAATAAACAAAAAAATCAAAATCAGAATGGATTACAAGAAATTATTTTTGAAACTTTAGCTGAACAAGAATAGGTTAAGTGTTATTTTTTCTTCTGTTTTTTGTATGTGTACTCAATAAAATTAATATCAAATTACCCTAACCCTATAAACTCCTAAATGAACCAGCTCTCCTTCAAACTAGTAGGATAAAATTGAAAAAAAAAACAAGATAATTTCTGCAGCATTGAACAATTTGATTTTGGTCGTCTGATAACACTGGTGATGAAGCAGTCGAGTAGGAGAGTGTAGGAGCACTTGATAAGTTCGAGAATATGGTACCCGGCCTAAATTAGGAGGAAAAAAGCAGAATTTTTATCCAGTTAGAAATAAATTTTTAAAAAATCTGACAATTGTCTTGATAAGATTAATTTTTATGCTATATGCACCACCAATAAAACTTTTTGCACACCTTCCCTTCAGTTACGGCAATTTCTTTACCATGAAGTTAGCCCAGCTCCCCCAATGTAGTTTTCGCAAAAAATCCGGTATGTACTGATGCACTCATATGCACCACCAAGAAAACTTTTTGCACCCCTCCCTTCAGTAGTTTCTGGAATTTCTTTACAATGATGATTTCACAATAAAAAATATATGAACCACCAATTTTTTGCATCCCCTTTCTTTAGTAATTAGTTACAGCAATGTTTTACCATGATGTAAGCCCACCCCAATGATGTTTTTGCAAAAAAAAATATTACACCCATATGCACTGCCAATAAAACCATTTGCATACCCTCCATTTAATAGTTACAGCCTTTTCTTTACTGTGAAGTTAATCCCTCTCAATGATATTTGAGCAAAAAAAAATTCACCGAAATTTAGTCATTTTGGTGGTGCATATGAGTGCAATAGTTTTTTTTGAAAAAACTTCATTGGTGGGGCTAACTTCACAGTAAAGAAACAGCTATAACTACTAAAGGAAGGGGGTGCAAAAAGTTTTATTAGTTGTGCATTACAACAGGGGCTAACTGATGCATAACAGTAAATCATAAAAAAATTATTTACTGGGAGGGGGAGAGCGTTCATTTGCTTTGTGAACATTCAGTATCTTTTAATATTTTTGCATAGACTACTAAAGACACGTGACCATGTCCATTTGTCTGAAAAAATAATTTTCAGAACATCTGTTCAAAATGTTAATATTAAACAAAATGCCTCATCGTTAAGGTTGCCAGATTTACGAGAGAGAAAAAAGCGTGGCGATGACAAGGGGGGGATGAAATGATTTTTTTAGTTGGGAGTTGGGACTAATAAAAAACGGAGTAAAAAAAACCTTTTTATACAAAGATAAACTCTAACAAACACAAAGTGTTGAACATTTAGACAAACAAATGAAATAGGTGAACAAATGACAATAAAATGACATGAAAAGACAAACATTTCATATTATACAGAGTGGCCCAAAAGTCTGGAAACGGCCAATTATCTCGTAAATTGCTAGTCCTAATTGTACAAAATTTGGGGTACACCTATTTTGGGATACGGTGATTCCAGATTTTATATTTGCAATGTTGCCAGATTTGCCGTTTCTCTTAAATTATTAGTCAATTTGGTTTTTCAAATTCATCATCCTGTATATTCAGTCATTTTTGGAATCTCCTATTCAATACGAGTTCAACCATATGTATTACTTATAATTTTATGTAGTTTGGAAGGTCTTAAATACATAAAATAAGTCTGGCACCGCCTAATTGTCTCAATACATTTTTTAATACAAACTATTTTCAACTACATTAAAACATAACAATTGAAAGATTATAACATTTTTAACATAATGGTTACTTTATCAAGTGTTCAAAATGTGCTTCATTTGTGAGTTGACAGTACCCTAATTGATGGTAGAATGGGTCTATCACATTTCTCCATGACTGTATTATTTATTTAAGACCTTCCAGACTACATAAAATCATAAGTGTTACATATGGTTGAACTCGTATTGAGTAGGAGATTCCAATAATGTGTAAATATACAAGGCGATGAATTTGAAAAACCAAAGTGACTAATAATAGAAGAGACAAGGCAAATCTGGCAACATTGCAAATATCAAATCTGGAATCTCTGTATCCCAAAATAGGTGTACTCCAAATTTTGTACAATTAGGATTAGCAATTTACGAGATATTTAGCCGTTTCCAGACTTTTGGGCCACTCCCTATAAAAAAAAAATCAAAATAAATTCTCAAAATAAAACAAAAACTTCTCAGATTGTTTTATTTTTAGCAACTATCGCCATCCTTTGAAACAAGGTATTTCTTAAAAGCTGTGCAGGTAAATGAAAGGCTGTATTTTATAAGTTTGAATTTAAAAAGCTATGCCTAAAGTGGGGCATCTGGCAACCCTACTCAACATCTTATCACAAAGTTCCTAAAATTATTCACTTATAATGTGGTCAGTTACCTTCAATTTTATTTTCTAAATTGGAATGTATCATTGCATATTTTCAGATGTGAGACTAAAAAGTTTCAAGATCATCTTCTGTTAAAAAAATTAGAAATAATAGAGCTTTACATACACTGGGTGTTTCCAAAGTAATCTGAAATATTGATGTGGGCATTTCTTCATTCAATTTTAAGACAAAAAGCTCCTTTAAACATGTGTGATAGGTTTTGTCTTTTATGAGATACAGGGTGTTGACTTTTTTATTATTTTAATAGAAGAAATAAATTGTGATAAACATAAAAATAGTATTACATTTCATAGGAGATGTTCAAAATGTGCATGTCCAGCTAAAATACAAGCATCGGTTCGATGGATTGGTAAATACGTTCGAAGAGGCCAGGACTGTTGTGAGTAACATTACAGCCTTGTATGATGCGATTTTGAATATCTTCTAAATTTAAAATCAGGTTTGATTACTTTGGAAGCACCCTGTATATAAAAAAAATAATTTACCTTTGGGCCTCCCTATTGTTGTCCTCAAACTTATCAAAAGACCTAAACCTTAGAGTAATTATAGTACGTTCTCTTTTCTTACTGGCAGCCTTTGTATCTTGAAACAAATAGGCATAGATATATAAGTAGGCACTGGTGTCATTCACGTCAAGATCCCCTGACGTCTCTTCGACGACCTCCAGGCTGGTTGATCTAGTGATTGACTGACACACACATCTCTTTGATTGTTTCTTGCTTCTCAGACATCTACAGCCTACTATATCCCTAATGGGTATCACTTGCTCTTTGAAATTTAACTCGCTTTCTTTGATCAAATGCAAGCCCTGTCTGGTCAAACGCACTTTGAATACGCAGTTTTTCTTAGTTAATACATAAAAGGTTTCTTCTAGAAGTATTTGATTTAGATTTTGATCATCTCTTTGTATATCCATTGCTAGAGTAGGATTGATATAGGTTGTATGGCACAGCACTCGTGTTTGATTATTATTTTGATTGGTACGTTTATTTTATCTATAATTATACTAATTTAATCATTTTCTAGAACATCCACTTAACTTTCTCATTGATGGTTTCTTTCGCGATTACTGGCTAATTCTGACTGAAGGTGTACTGCATTTTTGTTGTTATTGTTTGCGAGAAAATTATCTGACCTTCAACGATACAGTTCAATACCTCTTTTAAACAATTGGTTTTGTATTTTTTTCTCCATTTAATGGGATATTGCTACCTGTGATCGCAACAAATTTCACCTTTGGAAGTAAACAAATGCCAATACCATATGTACGTCTAGGCGCTTGGTGTCATAAATAATCAGGGAGAGTAGGGCAAAAAAATATTCAGATTTCTGATAAAAATAATAATTGTAAATACCGTAAGGTTATACTTTAGTTTTCAAATTAGTCCATTTCAAAAATTCAAAATACCTGAATTATCGCAAAAAGTTGTAAAAGAAAAATAGTTTGTGCAATAAAGAGTGGACATGATGGCCATATATCGCCCAAAAACGATGATAAGTTTGAGCACAATATGTCCCCAGACAGCACACACCAAATCCTTTGGATAACTACTGTACATCCCAATATCCACTAAATGTCCAGTCCAGGGTGGATATCTATTTTATATCCATGAGATGTATTATATATACATGCAAATGTCCATAAATAATAGTAATTATATAGCAAATTATTAAAAAATTACGCCATTGTGCTCGCCATTGTTGCTAATAGTACCGTTCAGATATTTAAAATTAATTTTTTTAAGGTGTATTCAATATCCCATGGACATCCACTAAATATATCAAAATCTAGGCGCGAACGCAAACCATGGTGGATATCCACTAGATGTAATTTTTGATTTTGCTTACTAAGTATAGATGGCGATACCACTTTCGCTCGTTGAATATCTACTCATGCTCAACCCGCCGTAACTGAGTTCGATCGAAATTAGTATCGCAATCAGACTCCATTAGAGACTGGAGTCGAGAATTTCCATTTATTGCTGAAGAGTCCTAATAAGGATGACGTTCTCCTTAGTGGGCAAAATCAAAGGCAGAGTGTTGAAATTATTTTTTATCTCTGCTATTTTCTTTCGACGTTATATCATTGGTTACTTATGAACCTTTACTAAAGATACCCATAAAATATTTTGCTGAATATCCGAATATTTTCTATATCCTGGGATATAGACGGACATTTGGATATCCATATTAGATCCACTGGATATATTGGATATCCACAAAAGATATTCTGTGGATATCTCTGGGATTTGGTGTGTTGTCTGGGTATTTGCCGGGAGTCCTCAATAATTAGTAGATTTGAATTAATGATTTTTGACTAGTCTGTACCTTTCGAACGGGAATACTCAAACTGTTACGCCAACACCTTCTAAAATTTTATGGCTTAATATTTATGACTTAATTTGTTTTAAATAGTTTTATTACAATTTATTAAAATTTACTTATGATTTCCATCTAAATATAAACGAATATACAGGCGGGTCCAGTTTATATCGTCAAGGATTTTACCAGTCTATAGTTTATCGAAAAATGAATAAGGTATAGTTTGTCAGATAAAAAGTGATGCAGTTTCCTTTTTGATGTACAGGGTATTTAAAGTTATTTTTCTACACCCGTATTATAATAATGCACTTATATGCCCATAATCCGTTTCATAATGATACCCATTATGATACAGATTTTTCATTATGATACAGATTTTTAATCAATAGAAACCTACAATTTTTCAATCAAGCATGATGTTTGACGTTTGTCCTAAATTCCTATGTAATTGTTTTAGTTGTCAAAACGTATTAAATTTTCGTAGATAGCTAAACTTCGATAATTATAATATTAAAATGTCTGATATCAGCGATATAGAACACTCCTCCACACATATAGGAGAAAGGAGAAAATGCAGTACAAAATATTTTGCCCCAAAAATCTGTGGTAATACCAGTACCCAAGGTAATACCATTAATTACAATTTTGTAGAATTTTTTATAGAAATACGAGTAATTACTGTTATTGTGTTCAATACCAATATAAATAGAATATTTATAGGTCTTGATTATTTATCGGGTGTAGAAAAAATAGCGTATGCAACTCTCATGTAATGGTTATTAAAACACTCGCATAAACCATACGAAACTCGCCTTTGGCTCGTTTCGTATCCCGGTTAATGCTCGTGTATTAATAACCATCATTACATGATCGTTGCATAATATACTATTTTTATTTTTTTATTAATAGCAGAAAAAAGATTTAACCGATTTTTAAGAAATTTTGACAGTTTTTTGACAACTTTATGAGGTAGGTGTCTATCGGACATGTTACAGTTGATTCAATAATTCCAGAGGAGTGCTCACAGATAACTTCGGCACACATATTATCGCTCAGTAGATTTTTTAAATTTTCATATTTTTTAAATCTACATAAAAACACAACTTTTTGCTTCTTAAATTTTTTTCGTTTATTATTTTATTTTCGAGAAAAAATTTAAACTAACAATTTTACATGTCTCTGAAAAGCTGAACTCTAAACAACAAAAATAAAGCAAAATTAGATCATAGTTTATTGTGGGCTTTACATTTGTCGATAAACTGTCGGCCGGTGAAATTCTGACGATATAAACTGAACATATATAGTGGATTGGCATTATTTGTCAATTACATACAAGAATCAAACATTTTTATTTTTTATTTCAATAACTAAAAAAAAAAAACACATCTAATCTGTAGGCTGGCTGACGAGTTAAGGGGGGCCTATCAATTTAGGAGGATGCACAATGGGCCTAGTGAAGCCTAAATGCCTTGGCGCAACCCACCCTTCATACGTTACAGATACTGACAATTAGTTTGACAGAATTGTCACTAATTTAAAATGTTTAATTGAATAGTCGGGTAGATAATAAATATGAACTCTATCTGGTCGAATTCATATTCGAGTCTTCAACAATACTCGTATCTTACATAATCTGGTAAAAAAAAAGAAATTCACTTCTTATAGTGACTTTTATGACAACTTATATATCGGTCTGTCAAATGGGTCATGACATGACATTTTTTTACACCTAATGCACATTTTGAACATGTTTTAATTGGATTTTGCCTGATAATTTTTTACGATATTGCAGCCAAGGCTTTGGAAAATTTATAAAATAATATGTATGCCTTTGAATGAATATACCGTGTGTCACTTTTACATAACAACATCGTTTCGTTGTTCCTTTCCATAAAGATAACATAATTATGATTGCAAAAATGTATTTGTCAATTAAGACACTAAGGACCGATTCCACCATTGTGTTAAACGAAGTTTAAAGTGACATTTTTACATCAACAATGTCATTTTTATCTCCGTTTAACACAACGGTGGAATCGGTCCTAAACTTATTATTATTTTACTTTTTCTTCCTTTTTTAAATGAATATAAGTACTTAAATTATTATTTATCGATTATAATTTTTTTCACTTGGACATTTTAACATGCTTGTTTACAAAAATAGTACGAAAAAGATGGCAGATACTGACGCATGCGCACAAAAAAAAATTGTGATGAAAAGGTCTATTGGAATTAGCTGCGATGTTAATGCTAAACAGTGATGTGTGAAAATCACTGCAATCTGACCAATTAGAAGTCTACAGAATTGTCAACTTAAATTCAAATCAGTCCTCCTAGTTTAAAAACAGATTCTAGTGAAGTTTTTAATAAAGTTACTTCTAGCCAACTGACCTGATGACATCAATTTAGTTATGTGGGATACGACCATCGAGACAGAATAAAGTACAGACGACAAAAACACTATTTTCCGATATGACAAATGGACACACTTAAAGTGACGGAAAAGTGTAATGAAAATGGCGACTTGAGTCGTACTTTGATTTATTTGAAGTCAATAATTTTATATTTAAAGATTGACGAAATGAAAATGATTTTATATCATTTGTATGAAGCTATTTAACAAAAAAAATGGAATTTACTTTCAGTAAAACTGACTAGCTGCACTATCTCGATTTTGACATTGACGTAAAAATGTAATACAAAGGTGTGAACAATTTAGCATCGTCACAGCATCTCCTCTTTATTCTATCTCAATGGATACGACTGATACAAGTATTGTTGAAGACTGTATATACATGGTACATGGTTCCAATAATGTTTCAATAAACTGCTCCACTCATGCCGTTTGATAATTTGTATCATCTCTTAGACTAGGTAATAAAAGAGCATCATCTCTGCTTTATTTATAACTAGTGACATGCAGGCCTAAAAAAAATTAAAGCATAAAAAAAAAGGAATTTCCAAATATCCATTTGGCCCATTAAGGAAACCCATATACTTAAGGTAGTTCACTCGCGACAGTCGTACATAAAAATTTCGCCTAATGGTGAATACCAAAAGTTCGAGATTCTCAATACTAAAAAATGTTATTTTTAGGTTTGTTCTGGTTCTCAAAAATGAAATCGGTTTTGAAACTGCGTCGGACCGTGTGCGTAAAGGCAAAAAATCCCCGACTGAAATTTTTGGAAAATCAGAACACATAAAGGTGTTTTGTTTATTGTTTATTATAATAATGCAGTTCCTTTTGAAAGCTCAGCTTCAAATAACATTTGCATGTATATGATTATCATTATAATCCTCATCACATTTCAATAGAATAAAAAAAAAATAATTTTTAAATTGCCTCAATTTACAAATAAAACAAAAACAAGAGACATATTCGTCCACACATAAATAAACAATTTGAAATTATATGTTCTGGACTGTGCATACTCTTCGAGCCGTCCCTGAACAGTGTTCACCACAGATCACTTACTGTGTTCACAGAACACTTACTCTGCAGTGTTGTACAGATGCGCCACCCACTGGAAAAACCGTAAACTAGGGGGAGAGAGATAAGAGAGAGAATCGCCATATGACTGTCATGGAGTGAAAAAGACGTTAACTGACATTTTTCAAAAGTTAATATCATTGTTTCCTAAATTGTTTTATTCCTTTTTTAAGTTAGTGTCATTCAGTTAGTAATATTGTGCGACGGTATTGCTTATTAAATTCACATTTAGTGCTATTCAGTGCCGTTTTCCTTCACAATACTTAGCTGCCGTCTTCATCATACCAAATCCCACAAATCACGGTCTGTAATCACACAGAACTGTAAACCCACCTTACATAATACAATATTAATAATAATAACACTTAAAAAACGCATGTGCGGTCAAAACAGTACAAGTCGATTCACACTCCGAAGCATGAACACATTTTGCCTGTTTACAACAATCACCGATTATTTCGGATACCAGAAAACTGGACTGAGAAATCCGAAGTAAGAGTAGTCCAAGTATGTGAGTCCGAGAAAAACCAGAACACTTTTTATCTACTGCGCATGAGCCTGACAGCTATGGATCGTTATTTTTATTTACTTCAATAAATCATCTAAATTTGAATAAGTAAATCTCTGTGAATTAGAATTTGTTGCTACCTTATCTAAAACTTTGTTTAATTATATCTTAATGGTTAGTGATTTTTTATATTTTTATCACTAATCGATAGTCAAGTTTAGTAAGTTTTAAATATAGTGGTGCACAACATTATTTTTTAAAGTTATAAGAGTTATTTAATAACCTGCCCCACGTTGGGCGCCATTTTTGTAATATGATACTAGTTATTTTATCTATTTTTTATAGTGTTTTAAGCTCTAATGTTTTTGAGAGTGTTATCTTTGTGTTATTCAAGTTGAGGTTATGTTTCAAATTTGACATTTTAATAGGCGAAAAAAGCTTAGACTCCAGCGCCTCTACCGGTCACTTTTTCGTCCTCCGCTGGGCCATTTATAGTTTGTTTACATTTGTTTTCATATGACATGCCATAGGTTTTTCGTAAGATTAGGTGTTGAATTTTTCGTTTTTAAAGTGTGTAAAGGATTTTGTTAGTTTTAGTGTTGGTTATATATGTATTAATTAAACATTTTTATAGATAGTGGCAGTGTATTTATTTAGCAAAAGTATGTTTACCTTATATTACATTAACCCATAACCTAAATACATAATACTATTTTATCTTCCAAAGGTAACTTCCTAGACGGTAATGCATTAAATTTTAATCTATGTAATTTAGAGCTGTCCCCTACAAACAAAAACTATTAATACGGAAACACAAAAAACGACTAAATACTAACCTCTATAAAAATAATCGTTTTCAGAGAAATGCAATGAACATAGGTACTCTCATGTACGGACTCACAGGCTTTCCAATTTTTAATTTTCTTATCCATTCCTCCCTCCGATCAACAGCTTCTCGTTTCCCTAATTTTGTTTCTACCAAAACACGTTGTCCTTTTTTGGGAAATGGATGAAAACTAAGTTCTTTATTTAGTTTTACCCAAGAGGAACACATGGGAACACAACAGTGATGGTTCATTTTGATAAAATAAACAATAATTTTATCAATTAAACGTCTTTAAAACACCATATACAAACAGAAACCGTAAGATTGACCTATATTATGCTTGAATCACATGAGTAAACAAAACATTAATGGCCCACTGGAAGGTTTCAAATTAAAACTGTAGGTGGCGTATCGCTTATTTTGTCATGCCTATTAAGAAATCTTTGTAGAAAATATATATTTTCAACAATATATCGATATTCAAACTTACCTTATAAAATCAGACGGCCTATACGATAGATAAACTTTATTTAGTACATCGGATGACCTACATAATTTAACATTTAAATCAACTTGCTTGTTGACAGATACGAATCGAAATGAATTACGAACTTTTGACACAAGGCATAAACGACAAATGACATTAGAGTAGAGATGTTTGGGTCAAAATAACGAAAACGGTTCCAACCGTTACAAAATAACGAAAACGGTTCCAACCGTTACAAAATAACGAATACGGTTCCAACCGTTACAAACCAGAACAGACCTTTAGATAAAAAGTGATCTGGATAGGGATTCTTAAGTGCGTACCAGAAATAACGAGGATATGTAACTGCTAACAAATATCGTGCGGTCCTGAATTAGACATATTCTAAGGGACAGTGGCGGGTGAAATATCCGCTGTTGTCATATGCCTATTTCATTATTCTCGTTTTATGGCAACAGGGCTTAAACCGGCATGAATATTTACGTTGTTTATTATAAGCGCACAGCGTTTTACACATTTATTCATTGGTATCTGCATAAAATTCTTCTCTTTATCCCTTCTCTTACTTTTCACCTTTCGTCGCCTCGCCCCGATCCCTACAAACAGAGTGTATCAATTGTCGAATTATTCTTGGCATCGTGAATATTATCTTTTATCAATGAATGGTTATACCTATGTTATCTCTGGAGCGTATTCAACACGTAACAAATTAAATAGAGAGAGACATTACATACGAATCGCATGCTATGGAACGAAGATAGTCGTTTTAACACGTGCCGAATTAAAAGATGAGAATCTCAATGCAGGACAGGGATTCTTATGTGCGAACTCAACACGTAACGAACAGAATAGAGAGAGACATACATAACATACGAATCGCATTCTGTGGAACGAAGATAGGCGTCTCAACACGTGCCGTATTGAAAGATGAGAATCCCAAATGCTGGTTTTTCTTGGACTACTTATTCGGATTTCTCAGTCCAGTGTTCTGGTTTCGTATCTTATTGTTAGAGACTGTACATAACACATAACATACGGATAATATACGGATACGTTCGTTAACGGTGATTTCTTGTCAGGGATATGTTATACAAATCGCAGTTGCCCACAAACGTTTCTGATTATTTATTAGTGACAAGTCGTGTACTTGTCGGCGATAGGCTCCGCGAACAAAGCTATAATATATATGTTTGGTGAATCTTGCCAAAAGTAGCTTAGCTATCTTTGAAATGTCATTTTAAATCTAAGATAAAAAAAAAACGATAAAATAAAATTCTAATGGTGGTATCGAATTCAGGAGGTCAAAATACATAAAGATTGGTAGGTCTAGTTTCTTTTATAAACAACCGAGTTGTCTATAAAAAATAGCTATTTGTATTACTAGGGAGGAAAGTGCCACTTTTCCTCCCACAGGATGAAGTTTACTGCCCGACGCGAAGCGGAGGGCAGTAAACATCCAAGGGAGGAAAAGGCACTTTACTCCCAAGTAATACATATGATTTTTCCGCCTCCCTCAAATAACAAGTCATTTTTAAATAATTTATTTATGAAATTAATAAACAAAATTTATTAAAGAACTAAAATTATGAAGTAGGTATAGTATAAATTATAGGCATGTTTTTCTTGCATCCTACATATTTTTAATTTGTGGTAGAGTAATTATTTTTCTGAGTAAGTACGAATATGCTTTTCTTCGGCCCATTGCTTGAAATATAAATACTGTTTTTCGTATTTTTCTTTAGATTTTTGGGGTAATAGAGATTGAACTGTTGCATTAACCTGTTCCAAAATATCCGGTGGTGTATTATTTATATCTTTAAATTCGCTTGAATCATTCATTTTTTAAATATTATTTTATATTTTGTAGATATATTATAGCGTAACACACTTTAAAACTGATCTGTCAATCGACCATAGCATGCTATAATATTTCTGTCCTAAATTCGAAAATCGGATGAATCTATGAATTGAAGTCAAATTATTAATGTAAAAATCGTTAAATTAAAATAACAATTTACTGATTTTTACTATTTTGCAAAATAAAGGGTGTTCTATAAATAAACGGTAAAATTCATACTTATATAATAGAATATAGTTTAGGTCGTCAATGCCGTATAAGCTATTTCATTTATGACATACCATGACGTCACTTTTACTTTTCCTCCCTAGGGAGTAAAAGTACTTTTCCTCCCTAGGGAGGAAAAGTATGACTTTGCTCCCTGCAATGAGGTCAGGAAATGTATACTTTGGATAGAGGTAGGCGGAAAATATCTTTCCTTCCTCCTAGCCACATGTGCGGTACTATGGAAGCATGTGCGAAAGTAACCTAAGAAAGACATCTTCATATATATGTAAGTATAGTTGACGTTATAAAGTTCAATTAAAAGGTTATCATATTCAAAAATACAATGACCTGACATTCTAATAAAAATTTCGAATATTCCTTTAAAAATCCGGACAAAATATATATTAACTACAACTAAAAATTCGTGAAATTTAACATAAAACATGTAATACAAAGGGCATACACAACTACACAAGACAACAAAACTGCCTATCGTATGCACCGTACACGTTTAATCCAGATTAAGGGTTTAATCGCGTTTAGTAGCATTTTTATCTATGCACCGTAATAAAAATCATTCTTAATCCGATTTTATTCTAATCCGTCAATATAGGAGGATTAAATTATTTAATCGAGATTTTCTAACGTCAAAAAGATGTCAACGGTTTGTCAGTGTATTTGGAATTTTCTATTTGTGTTTCTTGTATTTATTTTATTTGAATTTTATTAAAAAACGAAAATAGAATACCAGCTTTTCCTGAAAGGTGACAAATATTCTAGCCAAAATTACGAGAGGAATGAATATTTTTATACGATGGGCAATTTTGTAATTTTTAAGAAGTTTTTTATATTCTAACGTTACAACCAGAGATAAGGGAGATAAAGATAGGAAACGCCCATAAGAAGCCAATGCTTAACAACGACCAGCTTTATCGTAGTTAACATCTGACCCACTATGTAGCGCTTTCATCGATATCAAACCCGAGAATACCGATCAAGGAGAAGCGACAGCTTGGTGTTTTCAGTGTACCGTTTTGTAACGCGCATGTGCGAAACTAAGTTGTGTATCACTCAAAATTATGTTATCTGTCAAAGTCAGTCCAAGTTGTGTTTAGTACGTGAGCAATGTTAAGTGATATTTTTTGGTGTTTGTTTTGTGTAGTAATGAGATGAAGATTTTTACACACTTAGGTATTCTAATACAGATATAAAATGTGCCAAAAAAGTTATTAGGAAACTAAGAATTTTATCACATGCATAAATATTAAGTATAATGATTTAATCATTTTTGACATTTTATTTTTCATATGTAGGTATTGTATTTTGTGAAATATATATTTTTCTTCTTATAAATAAATTTAATAAACAATGAACTGCAGATTTTGTTTATTTTAATTTGAAATTAAATTTAAAAAAATATAATAAATTCGCGTGTTTCAATTAGGATTGGTCAAAGTTGGCGAAATCCCTTTATTATGGCTAAATTGCAAGTTACAACATAAAGATGTTTTGCCCATTCATATTTACATTTATTGAATGAATCATACTGGAGTTGATTTTGGAAATATTGGTGCATACTTAAATAAGTACTATTTCAAAAAATTCGTCTATGCCCAGACAGCACACATAGTCCAATGGACGTCCACTTTAGATCTATTTGAGGGTCAGGACGTCCATATCCGGGCATCCAGTGTACGTCCGTTTATGCTAATTAAATTGACAGCTGAATATCGATACCCAGAGAACGTCTCTTTTTGGACTTAATTTTAAGTTTAGTAGTATTTTGACGTCCATCTTAGGTCATTATTTATTAAGCCTACCAGATAATACCCATCTATATATACTTCTTTTTTTTTAATATAACTGGTCTTTGAAAATTGACAAATTGAATCTATTGCATTTCATTCTATCAGCGGAAGTTTGAAATCTTATTCAATTATAACTGTATCTAGTAAAAAGTTTTCAAGTGGTTCCTTGGTCGAGCTCGTCTAGCGAGTCCTGCTCAGGTCAAGCAATTTTTAATAAAAAATAAATAAATGGTGTATAGCGGTTTGCGAAAATAATAAACAAATTATTAATAATATAAAATAGTGTTTGGTGAGTTGCGGTTTTGTAAAAAAAATGGGGATGTGGTCCTCAATGGAAATATAATCCTGGTCGTTTTTTGAATGTCCAGTATTCGACGTCCAAATATATTCCAAAATTGGACGTCCTCTGAATGGTCAAAAGTGTGCCATTTGTATACTTCACTGGACGTCCATTGGATGTCGGAAGTCCAGAAAACTCATTTTTGGACGTCTAGACATCCAAAATTGTATATCGAATGGACGTCCAATGGACATATTTGTATTGTCTGGGTGATAGCCAGGCCAGGTATTTAACTCTAAATACATAAACCTTAAATGACATCTCGTTTAACTTGGCGAGAAAACATTTGTTTCTACAGAAATGAGTGATAAACTTGAAAGTCCTTTTAATATAATATAAATCTAGAAATTCTAAAAATATGTAAGTACTTTTTAGACCTAAAAGCTTTGAAAATATATGCACATTGCAAATATTTAGTTAAACCTCTCAAACTTAATGTCTTTTTAATTGTTACATAATTTTTTTTTGGCACCCTTAATTTTATTTACCTTATTTTTACTTAAGGAAAAGGTAATTTAATTTAAATATGGGGCTTTTATTACATTTTTAACAATAAATAAACCAAATATTGAACAAATTTTATAGATAAATTATAAAATAATAAACGTCTTTTACTTTTATAACAAATAATTAATTATTACATAATTAATTATATTTTGGTGCCGAAATTTCACCATTGCTATTAACCCTAACTACTTCAATGTAATTAAATCACATTGCAACATTTGCGCATGGACTATAACAATAATTTCAGATAATTTGCCAAACTATTTCGCTCAGTGTAGAAAATAAGCATGTTTTCTCAGCGTGCTAAGTTGTGTATCAATCAAAGTCATGCTGTGAAAAAGGTACATCCGATATCAAAGGCACCGACAGCTACTGTCGCTTCTCCTTGATCGGTATTCTCGGATCAAACAACGCAGCGGGAAATTTAAAAACCTGAAAAGAAAGGTTATATAAATATCGAGTGCACTCTCATGTTCTTTTAAATAAACTTAAAGAATGTAATTACGCTAAATTATTTATTAAAAAGAATACTACACTTACAGTATATTATCGATTAATTATTGTAAATCTATATTCATGACAAATATTTTTTTAAATTTTTGATTGTTATTTGTAACATTGCATTTTTGTTATTATTTTCCAAACGAATGGCCACTGATTTAAAAATGTTGAGTGCAAATTCAATAATGGGAATTCAGATATTTTTCGTCCTATATCAAATCTTTCTAACGTTTTGAAGCCATTTTCTTGTTCTAAAACAATAAATAATACATAAATACCTACTTTGTGACAAAAGTTAATTACTTTTTGTGTTACTTACATGAATAGATCTTACGTACTTTGGTTAATTAAAGAACGCCACATTGGGGTTGTTAAATTTGTTCATGTGACATTACTAATGCAATACGTTCCCCGACTTATTGTAATATTACAAAATATAATTATTGTCCTCAAATTTCACACAAAAACAGCCACAACTATTTCGCTTAGTTCATCTAGAGGATAATACAATCATGAACTCAAAATTTAAATTCAGGTTTCTTCGACATACATAAAACTAACTGACATTTATATTTACAAACTGTCCACTGCTGGTCCACTTCTGGTGCGTTTGATTTGATCATCGGAGATCTCCGAGCGCTGCAAAAGTGTTTGAATTGAAACTCCGAGAGATCCCTAAAGTGTTTGTTTTGCTTTGGAACGGGAACATAGAGCGAGCTCGATGTTCTCAGAGCAGAAGAATCGAGAAGAGGGAGAAATTTGTCTTTGTCTCTACCTATCTCTTTTTAATTAACTTACAAACAAATTTGAATTTCAAAATTAAAAACCAGACAAGAAGTCAACAAATTACGTAGCCGCTTTTGTCTTATAGCTACAATTATTAGTCATAAAAAACACAAAATGTGTGTTTGGAAAATATATTTTCTCTGTCCAGATCTAATTACCAGTAATCACAGTCATGGAATATGTGAGCGAAGCGGGTATTTGTGGTAAATGCTGCAATTCAGGGCCATTACCCCTTATTATTAAAAGTTTTTCCATTTTCTTTACTTTTTGCTCACTATTTTGAGACACAAAACCAGAAACAAGAATCACAAAAAAGCGAGGTTATGTTTTTTACTCTGTTTTATTTGATTTGATTCAATGCTCTATTATGACGTCATCATTTCTCGGTCACCTCGACTCTCGCTCGGTCGAGTTTCAAATCAAACGCCCCTTTCTACTGTCTGTCTCAGTGTTGCCAACCATACGATTTAAATTGTATTTATACGATTTTTTAACTCTCTGTACGATGTACGATTGCATCAGTGAGATCGTACCACAGACCTTGATCGTACGAAAAAATATTTAAATATCTGCAACAACTTCAAAACATAAAACAATAAAACTCAAAAACTACTTGCAAAGATCCATAGGCCGTTCGTAATTTCTGCAAGCAGTCATTTTCGTTCTGACATCGTGATTTAGATCATGGTGATTTTGTACAGCGACTATCACGGCATAAGAAAAGCTAGCATACAAAATTTCAATCACTTTCAAGTGACAGTCATTGATTACTTTAAATTAATTAATTTAAAGTTTCATGTATTTTCTTTAGTTTTTTTCCGTTGTAAACATTTTTATAAATAGATAAATAAATTATCATGCCAAAGTTCTTTTGTCATTCCATTTTGCTATGCATGTATCTATTGTACATTTTTTTTGTCGAAATACCATTTTTCTACTATACTTGTACGATCTCTGAAAAAAATATTTGGCAACACTGGTCTCTCTACAAACGACGTAGACCTGTAGTTAACATCTGAGACGCTAGATGACACCACCGTTGCTGCGGTCGTTGCGTTTCCAATCTTTATGTCCTTAATCTCTGGTTACAACATAATTCTGTAGTTAAGGCTGTATGTCACGATACTAAATTAAGTACTAAATTTAGCACTAAATTAAGTTATTAATTTAGTACTAAATTTAGAACTAAAAATTTTTTTTTCCGTTTGCAACGATACCAATTTTTAGTACTAAATTTACTATAGGCGCACGCGCATTGACGTATTAATACGTAAAATTAACAGAGAAATGAAATATTATGTGTAAAACAGACAAGTAAATGGTGTTTTTATTATCAATTTGACACTAGTTGACTTGACAACAACCAAATACAGCATAAAAACCACGAAAAAAACACAATAAAACCTACAAAATCAAACAAGCGAACTTTATTCAAGGCGATAATGTAAAATTGTCGCTAATTAAAAATAAAAGGGTACAGAAAATACCGTCGTGTCAACTTTTTCTATGAAAAACTTCTGCGCAACATTTCGGCGCACTTTTAGTACTTAATTAATGACTTTTTTTAGCACTAAATTTAGTACTAAATTTGCTGTTTGCAACGTGAATTTTTTTAGTACTTAAAAAATGCATTAATTTAGTTCTAAATTTAGTACTTAATTTAGTATCGTGACATACAGCCTTTAGATGGCAAATCCAGATATGTTGAAAAAAGTAAAAATAAATGTGGTGTATTTTCTTAACGTACTACCCTATGTATACTTGTTTATTGTATCTATGTTAATGTTAATCACTGTCAGTTTTGTCATGCTCAATTTTGCTTATTAAAGCCTATTTTCAAAAGGTAGTTTTAATTATAACAATTTAATAAGCAAAATGGATAAACTTCTGAGACCAGAGAGATTCGACACAGACCAAAACTCCCCCAAAGCTGCTCAAGAATGGACTCATTGGAAAACAACTTTTCACAATTTTATTTCGTCTGTCGAAAAACTTGATGAGGTGGGAAAACTTAAACTGCTGGTAAATTATATAAGCTACAATACCTATGAATTTATATCAGACTGCTCTACATATTCAGACGCTTTAAATACTCTAGATCTAATTTTTATCAAGCCCAAAAATGAAATATTCGCTAGGCATTGTCTTACGTCTCGGAAACAACAACCAGAGGAGACAGTTGATCATTATTTACAAGTGTTAAAACAATTAAGTAAGGACTGCAACTTTAAGAGTGTTTTATCCGATCAGTATCGAGACGACTACATTAGGGATTCTTTTATTAGTGGATTAAGATCATCCCAAATTCGCCAGCGTCTTCTGGAAAATAATCTCTAACCCTTCAAGATGCCATTAATCAAGTTCAGTCACTTGAATCTGCACAGAAGAATTCAGAAGCATATTTCCATTCTTCCTCAAATATGGTCAATTCATTGATATCAGAAAACATAGAAAGACAAGAAGGAATTGAAGAACAAGTTTCTTCTGCTGTAACAAAAACATATAAATAATATTTTTGTGGGAACACAAAGCGACACTCACGTACCTTTTGCCCTGCCAAAGATTCAATTTGTAACGAATGTGGAAAAAGGGGACACTTTTCAAAGGTATGTCAAAGTAAGAGAAAATTTAAACCTGCAGCCTCAATCTTGCTCTTTTCGAAAGTTCTCGTAGCTGCTCCTGAAAGTTTAGCTAAATGCATTGTTGAAATTAAAATAAATAACGTTACTGCCGACGCCTTAATAGATACAGGCAGTTCAGAGACGTATGTTAACAAACATTTTCTTTCTTCTGTTAATATACCTATGTTTCCCAGTAGTGGATATATAATGATGGCATCCACTTCACTACAATCACCAATAACTGGCCACTGCTTTGTAGATTTAGAAGTCAAAAACCATAAATATAAACATTTAAGATTATCAGTGTTTCAAGATTTATGCGCCGACGTTATAATTGGTCACGATATACTTAGACAGCATTCTGCCATAGAAGTAAATTTTGGAGGTGCGAAATCCCCTTTCATAATCGGTCCGTCTCCGACCATTTGTAGTTTAGCTTTTCTAAATATAGAACCACCAACATTATTTTCAAATTTGTCAGTCAATTGCAGACCTATAGCTAATAAGTCTAGACGATTTTCGGCCGAAGATTTGAAATTTATTACTAGTGAAATTGAAAAACTTCTTTCGAATGGCATAATAGAAGAAAGTAATTCGACCTGGCGTGCACAAGTTTTAATAACAAAAAGTGAAACTCATAAAAAACGAATGGTGGTAGATTACTCCCAAACTATCAATAGATTTACCTATCTAGATGCGTATCCTCTACCCAATATAGAAGATATAGTCCATAGTCCGTACTGTTGCACAATTTCAAGTATTTAGTACAATTGATCTACAAAGTGCATATCACCAGGTACCAATCCGAGAAAATGAGAAGATTTTTACTGCTTTTGAGGCAAATGGTAAATTGTACCAATTTCTAAGAATGGGGCATGTTCAAAAATTTTGAAATTTTTTTTATGAATAGTAGAGTTAAAAATAAAACTACATTTTTTTTATTTTTTTTTTATCTATTCATTTGCCGGAGTTATGAATTTTTTAAAAATTTATGACGTCACCGGGAATAGACCAATAGGAGCTAGCGTACAACGTTGCCGGCTAGAAGGTTTACGAGAAGTGATGTACGTTCGTTTGTGTACTCCTTCTTACTTTTAGACTTCTAAAACATCGTTAAACAAATATCTTTTAAATATATAATATCAAATGTGTTTTGAAAGTATTATTTCTGTTTAAACTTTTACCATATTTAACGTTTCATTGTTTTCAAAGTCACTTAATAATTCAGAAAATGGCAAAATGGCAGCACTGTGTATGGCAGCACTGTGTATGGCATCTGTCATCATAGTGTCTCGATCAAGAATTTATTTGGAATTTGAGTGTTTAATTTTGTACTTTTTATAAATATTATGACTACGAAAAAGTGTTTTGTTCCAGAATGTGATAATGATTCACATTCATTTTCAAAAATATTTATTAGTGTTCCTAGAAATTTGGAAAGAAGAAAATCAACCTTCTACTAGCGATGTTTCTGTAAACTTTTTAATAAAAATACACCGGATTATCAAGATATAGCAGCAATTTCTGCTAATTGTCACCTTCAGGAAATTGAAAATTAGGCTACTATAAATTCTTAGGTGAATAACCTAAAAACCCTTCTGGAAGAAAATGCAGAATCTCCTGAAAGTTTTGAAGATACCGAATTTATTCTTCATTTTGTGGAAGAACTAGTGATAAAGAAATAATAGAAAAATGTGGGTATTTAAACAAACTGGTTCCTGGATCCCATATAATGGCAGATAGGGGTTTCAGAATATTCAGCTACTTGAAAACATGGGATGCACTTTAGTAAAGCCACACCTAGTGTATCACAGAATGAAAAAAGTTCTCCAGAAGATGTACAATTAAGTAAAAGAATCGAGAAAAGAATAGCATCTCTAAGAATACATGTGGAAAGAGTTAGTTAATTTAATTTAACATGTTAAAACCACATTCGTGTGTGAATTTTAAGCAAGTACATTTACTTAGTAATATCTGCATAATTGCTTGTTAACTTACAAGAACCTATTTTGTAAGAGTAAATATTAATTTAATAAATTTTGTTTGTTTGTTTTTTTAATTTAATTTACCTAATTATCACATTTCAGGGATTATAATGAGTTTTTAAACAGCCAATGTAATTTTTTATAAAATTTTAACTTTTCGAACAAATCAAAGAGGAATGAGTACCTGTATATGCATAGATTTTTTTGGGACTAAAACTACCAAAACAAAGGCACCTATTTACAGCAGTTTAAAATTAAACAATTTGACAAAAACGCCTATGTCACAGTGATAAATATTAAAAACAACCAAGTTCAGTTGAATGTGGTAGCAAAGTCTATATATTCCAATAAATCGGGTAACTACATGTGGTATCACTGGTGATAAATTTAAAAATATCACAATTCTTGCCACCTTTTTCAAAAAACCAGAAAGTGTGCCTTCATACCAATCCTTTATGAAAATGACAACAGTGATAAATGTGAAAAAAAAAATTTAATGTTGCTATTCGTTATTACGATAGTAAAACATGTTTGCAGTTCCGTTTATTTTTTATGAAAATCTAAGTAAAAACAACCAATGTCAAAGGGTTATAATTTTTTTTCTGTCGAACCAAATATATCACAAAATTTAAAAATTGATCATAGGTCAAGCTAAAGTAATATCTTTATTGATACTAGCTTTAAAAAAGGAGAAAGAATAATATTAACTTAAGTTATTATTATTAACATTGGTGATTTTTAATAAAAACTCTTCAATTATTGTTTACAAACAAAAATATAAAAATCTGTGAAAATTTTATTTATTAACCTTTTAATAAAAAATGAGAAAAATGAAGTAAAAAAACAATTTATTTACAAATAAAAAATATATACAAATCCTAAGAATATAAAAGTACTGATATATTTTCCTGTAGTGGATGAAGAGGTTTCTTTAACAATCTAGCCAAGTGTACATCAATATTTACGCATTTTGATAAATTGGAGCCTTTCCAATAACACTGAGTAGATGTTACAGATGGTTCCTCACTTCTTCTATGAAGCCACATATTTACAACCAACTAAAAAAAATAAAAGGGTTAGATATGCAGTTACAAAATAACTATATAACCAGCTACAAAATGCCTTTATTTTATGTAACAAGATGAGCAGAGCTTTACTAGCTCTGAACGAATCCAGTAAAGAACCTCGGATTTTCAAAACTTAAAAAAAAAACAACCTCACCACATTTTCACATTTTTTAAATATTATAGAGCTTTTCAAAAAAAACTGCTATTTTTAAAAATACAATTTTTTGTTTAAACAGCTATGTCTCATTTTAGGCTATTGAGTATTATAAAATAAAAAATTACGGGATGCTTTGTTAGCTTCAAACGAATCCAGCAGAGCACCCCAGTTTTTTTTTAAACCACACCATGCTTTTTGGCTCCTACAATATTATAAAATATTCGAAATTTGGCATTTTAAAAAAGATTCGCAATTCCTTGCTGACTTCTAAAAACAAATGTACTTACCACATTTTTAGGATTTTAAAACAGCCTAAACATGTGTCATAAGTAGTTGTTTTTAAATATATATATATATAAAAAAAAAACAAATTAAAAAACTGAAGTGTCCTGCTGACTTTGTTCCAACAAAGCACCCTGTATTATTTAAAAATAGCAATTTTTTTAGTAAAGTTTTACAATATTTCAAGAGTCTAAAAATATTCTAAAAATGGGGTGTGGTTTTTGAAAAAAGCTTTAAAAAAACCGAATTGCTCTGCTGGCTTCTTTCGAAGGTTAGCAAGCACCATGTATTTTTAAAAATATAATATTTCAAGTTGCTGTTTTTACAGAAAAAACTTTATAAAACAGAGGTGCTTTGCTGACTTCGTTCGAAGCTATAGAGCATTTTAAGTTTTGCAAAAAACGAGGAGCATAAAATTTTTGAAAAGGGTATAAAAATAGCCTATTCTTTGGTATCATAATTATTACTAGGTTCACTAACAAAATCTGTTTCTAGATTATTTTAACACTTGCTGCGATTACAAAAAATGTCTATATGTCAAAATTAGAAAAAAAATATTTATAGTAATAAAGGGCCTTATACACTGTTTATTATATGTAATATAAAAACAAAAAAGCATAATAAATATTACAAACCTTGACATGCAGCATATTGTGCACTAAAATTTTCATTTTTGTTAATTACAACAACATCAGAAGGTTTTTGCCGTACTTTATGTTTAGGTGTAATTTGTCTCCTTGTCTCTTATGGAAAAAGAAATTATCCCCATATTCTTGCTTGGCAGATCTAAAAATAAAACCTGAGATAAATACGTTTTACTTGCTCCATATAAACTGTAACTACCTACTATTAAAACAAAGTCTTACCTTTCTAACTTTTGTAAACTGAGTATTGTTAAAAAATGCAGTAATCATCTCGGTAATCATATTTTCGTTTACAATGGGTAAAACACTTGATTCAACTTTTATAAATCCAGCTGATTCATATTAATAATAAAATTAAACCAAAACCAGGGCTGGATACCAGCCCTGACCAAAACAAAAAACTAAGGTTAGGTGCTGTCAATTTTAATGTCACTTAGATGTGCGTTCACTTCGACATTCTGTGTGTCGGTTTGTTCGTTGGCTTGGTTTTGTATAACAAAAAAAACTTCGACACAATATGATTGGTCCATTCCCGATGACGTATAATTTCAAATTTTAAATTTCAATTGGGCTTAATTTAAAAACTTTTGGCTTTTTTAACGAACTGACTATTTAGAATAACTTGTATAGCGACTAACTATTACAATATAATTTATAAAACAGCATATCTCACATGTGAACATGGCCCATTCCGTTTGGCGTAACGAATGGAGTCGCCTGTTTTCAGCGCGTTATAGATAATATTAAATCTGAAAATCTAAAAGGGGTATTTGCATATTTAGACGATATTACAGTTTGCGGTAATGACCAAATTGAACACGATGAAAATCTGAAGAACATTTTAATTGTAACAAAAAAATATAACTTTACAATAAACCAGAACGAAAGTTTCTACTCTGTAAAATCTATCAAACTTCTTGGATATCTTATTGAAAATAAAACCCTAAAACCTGACCCCACTAGACTGGAACCATTATTAAAACTTTCTCTGCCCTCTAACTCTCAATCTTTGAAAAGAGCTATTGGCATGTTTTCTCAGTACTCGAAGTGGATACCTCAGTTTTCAGAGAAAATCCATAAACTCGTCTCTTGTAATATATTTCCTTTGCCAGAACCAGTAGCTTGTGACTTTGAAAGACTAAAAGAAGATATTGCAAAGTCCGCTGTCACTACTATTGAAGATGATATTCCTTTTGTTGTGGAGACAGATGCTTCAGAACATTCTATTGCTGCATCTTTGAGCCAAGCTGGAAGGCCCGTTGCATTTTTTTCCAGGACACTGACAAAAAGTGAACAAAACCATTCATCAGTAGAAAAGGAAGCTTATTCTATTGTTGAAGCGCTTAAAAAATGGCGTCACTTTTTGATTGGTAAACATTTTCAGCTCATTACTGACCAAAAATCCGTATCATTTATGTTCAATATGCGACACCTTAGCAAGATTAAGAATGAAAAGATTCTTAGATGGCGTTTGGAACTGTCCTGTTACAGCTACGATATAGTATATAGACCCGGAGGACAAAATGTAGTACCTGATACGCTCACTCGAGTTTGTGGCTCAAGCAGAGATAAAACTATTTGATTTGCACCAAGCTTTGTGTCATCCTGGTATTACAAGAATGACACATTGGATAAGGTCTCGAAATATGCCCTATTCTGTGAAAGACGTGCGTTCTATGATGGCTGCTTGTCCAGTGTGTGCAGAACTTAAACCAAAATTTTTTAAATATCACGGAACACTTATAAAAGCTACTTCTACATTTGAAAGAATTTCTTTGGATTTTAAAGGCCCGCTCCCTACAAATACTAAAAATAGATATATCCTCACAATTGTCGATGAATTCTCTCGTTTTCCATTTGCCTATCCTTGTCCCGATATGACGTCAGATACTGTAATACAATTAAAATATTTACATAAAAAATAAATTATGAAAAAATAAAAGTATTGTTACGCAGGTTTTTGGTATGACAATTTATTTCAATTCAACTGATACTGATACAATAACTATCCAACTGATAACATTAACGTTTAATGTCTATCATAAAACTGCCTCTGACGTCAGGTCGTCGACTTATATAGCTTGCCTCGACCTTCTAGAACCTTTGAAATGGAATGACATTTAATTTCGAGAGATTTCTGGACTATTCTATCTTCATTATTTACTCGTACCTGTACTTATGACGACCGCAGCACGCTACAGGGTGCTGCGTAACATTGCTCCCTCCTCTCTAGTTATTCGCCCCGAATAACTTGATTACTGGGACCTAGTTGGAACTCATGGGGAGGATCTGGACCATGGTATGGAGCTATCTTCCCAATGTGAATTACGTTGAATTTACTTCCCACTGATAGTTGAATGCGGCAGATCAGGTCGTTGATTTTCCTTAAGGACCGAGTAGAGGCCTTCCCAGTTCTGTTGCGATTTCTGACGAAGTCCTCCTCGCTGCTTGGGATTGCACAGCCATACCTTGTCGCCCCTCTCAAAATGTGTATCTGTGGCACGCCTGTCGATTCTAGCTTCTAATTATGCTTTATCTGTGTGGGCTTTCAGTCGTTCCCGAGCGAATCCGTAAACCTTTGTCCTGCCATTGCATACATCACATTTTTTACACCAATCCGCTACATCCCGTCGGCAATTGACCCAATAAAATCTTTCCCGAACTCGTGCCAGTGTCCTTTTAGTATCAAAGTGTCCTCCTGAACGTCTGCTATGAAGCTCCTTCAATACTTTTCTCACCTGTGACCTCGGCAGTATCACTTGGCGGACTGCATGTACTCCATCGGGGCTCTCCTACTTCCGGTGCAATAGGCCATCGTGAAGATACAGGGAATCCCACTGGGTCCAGTAGCCTTTTATAGTTCTACTGCATTTGGCTACCTCTTGCCAAGTATTATTTTTGAGCCATTCTCGGACAACCTTTAAGTTATTGCCTTTCTTCTGTCCCTGTCTCAGACTTTCAAGGGTATTTCTTCTTCGTCGCCCTCTGCCTCGATAGTGGTGGCCCGAAGAGTAACTTTATCAACCGGTTTTTCTCGTTCTTCGAAACTTTTACCATACCAGCATTGTTCCTCTAAACGGGGTTGCCCGAAGAGAATGTCTGCGTTGCTATGGAGACCTCCTCGATGCTCCACTTTCTGGTTATTGTTAGAAAGCCGGCTCGGTGTGGGTGATTAGCTTCTTCGGGACGCATAGCTGTAATTAATTCTTGTTGGTCTTAGTGATGGGCTTGGAAAGATTGATCTATGTGATTTTTTGGTCTCATTCGCTGATTCTTGATTTATAGAATGAGCCATATGCTTCTACAGGTTCTTTAAAGGTGTCCGATTCCATTTTGGCTGTTTCGTTGCATATTTCGTAGGATATTTAAGATTTGGGGAATAGCATTACTATTGGCCTCCTCACTTTCCTGGGATTTAATTTCTCTCACTTTTGCGCGAGAAGATCTGGATATGAGTTTTACCGCTTCATATTCTTGGGCTGCAATCAGTTTCTTCCTCAGCGTCTTGTGATGTTGTAGACGAAGGACTTGCTGCATTTACACATCTTGTAGTCCATCAATGAATGCTTGTATTCCGAGTTGTTCTTGGAAATCTTTCGGCACCTGTGGATAGGCCAGATGAATCAATCTTCTTATATCAGCCTCGGATTCCTGTAGACTCTCATTATGTTTCTGACTACGAATCTTTAGCTGGCTTTGAAATACCCATTGCAAATGCTGCTGGCCATATCTTGTCTCCAAAGCTTGCACGAGAGATGAATAATTGGGTTCCTCTTGAGGAAGTAACTGTAAAACGGTTGCTGCCTGACCTCGCAGTGACACTATCAATGACGCCGCCATCTCTTTCTCGGTCCAGCCATTGGCTCTAGCTGCAGCTTCAAATTAGAGTCGATATAATTTTCATGTTGTCTGGCCGTCAAACGTGGGTGGCTTAAGGGTCTTGCTAGTATAGTTTTGTGAAACTGGGATTCGAATGTGGCTTGGTTCGGTTATGGATGAAGACGAGCAGGTAGTAGTGTTTGCAGCTTCAATGCTGTTTACTGAAGCTTGACTGTGAATTCTTTTTTCTAGCTCAGTCATTTCAGCTCTAATTTGCCTTTCCAACTCTACTCTAGCCTGTTCTTGTTGTTCTAAATTAGCTTTCAAATTCTCTTGCTGTTTCTCTAAATTAGCTTTTAGATGCTCTTGTTGTTGCTCTAACAGATCTACTCTAATTTTAAGCTGACCAACCTCTTGCTTAAGGTTTCCTTGAATTTGCAGCAAACCATTAATAATTTCTACCTATGCTTTTCCACGCCTCTCTTCCTTCTCTTTTTCTTCATCCATCCTGCGTCTCTCCTTCTCCTCTTCTTCATTCCTACACCTTTCCTTCTCCTCTTCTCACCTTTCCTTTTTCTCCTCCTCTTCCTTCTTACGCCTTTCCTTTTCCTCCTCCATCTTCAAAAACCATGCTGGATCCATGCCTGCTTCGTACTCAGTGGATCTAGTATTTACCATGAACTTTTACTTTGTATCCCACGGCTGTCACCAATGTTACGCAGGTTTTTGGTATGACAATTTATTTCAATTCAACTGATACAAATCCAACTGATAACATTAACGTTTAACGTCTATCATAAAACTGCCTCTGACGTCAGGTCGTTGACTTATATAGCTTGCCTTGACCTTCTAGAACCTTCTCGAACAATCCGGACTTTTCTTTGACAAGGAATGACATTTCGAGAGATTTCTGGACTATTCTATCTTCTTTATTTACTCGTACCTTTACTTATGACGACCGCAGCACGCTACAGCCCAGACAGCACACCAAATCCTTTGGATATCTACTGAACATCCCAATATCCACTGAATGTCCAGTCCATGGTAGATATCTATTTTATATCCATGAAATGTAATTTATAGACATGCAAATGTCCATAAATAATAGTAATTATATAGCAAATTATTAAAAAATTACGCCATTGTGCTCGCCATTGTGGCTAATAGTACCGTTCAGATATTTAAAATTAATTTTTTTAAGGTGTATTCAACATTCCATGAACATCCACTAAATATATCAAAGTCTAGGCGCGAACGCAAACCATCGTGGATATCCACTAGATGTGATTTGATTCTGCTTACTAAGTATAGATGGCGATACCACTATCGCATCTACTCATACTTGACCCGCCGTAATTGAGTTCGATCGTAATGTGTGTCCCAATCACTCCATTAGAGACTGGACTGGAGACTCCTTAGTGGGCAAAATCAAAGGCAGATTGTTGAAAATATTTTGAGTGTTGAAAATATTTTTTATCTTTGCTATTTTCTTTCGACGTTATTCAATAATCATTGGTTACTTATGAACCTCTACTAAAGATACCCATAAAATATTTTGCTGAATATCCGAATATCTTCTATATCCTGGGATATAGACGGACATTTGGTTGGATATCCATATTGGATATATTGAATATCCACAAAATATATTCTGTGGATATATCTGGGATTTACTTGTATTTTCTGGAAGATACCCATTAGATATTTTGCTGAATATCCATTAAGATATCTTTTATATTCTGGATATAGACGGACATTTGGATATCCATATTAGATCCACAGAATATTTCTGATATCCTGTGGATATATTGGATATCCACAAAAGATATTCTGTGGATATCTCTGGGATTTGGTGTGCTGTCTGGGAGGCAGGGACCCGGACCGAACCGTTATTAACCGAAAACCGGACCGGAACCGAAATGTTTTAGATGGACCGGAACCGAACCGATAATATATTAAAAATATTTTTTATGGACCGGACCGTACCGAACCGAAATAAAAATGAATTATTTCGTTTTTTTCGGTTTTTTTTTCGGTTCTTGTGTCTTTTTCATATGCTTTTTTGTTGGCTGGAATATCTGATTCACGTGACCAGTAAAGACTCACTGAATCACTGAACACTGAACCCCATGGTTTTTATGACTGAAAGTAGCTGAATAATAAAACCACACACCACACCACACATCGGAAAAAAGACAAATAAAGTGAAAGTAGGTAACGTCAATATTAATTCAGCTACTACAAACTACAATAATAGACCTAGGCTAGTAGGACATTTTGTACCACCCCGGAACACCTTCACCGGATAGGAATGTATAACTCCCCTAATTGTGAGTGCGGACAAGTAGAGAGGCAGACGCGTGAAAACGCAACTTGTTCCAAAAAAAAATTTAAATGGGATACCCTGTATATTTTTACATTTTTATAATCCTCTCGATGAGTTGATTTCAACGATGTATCATACTTGATGTCTAATCTGGATAATAAAAGATCTACAGCCACATGAAAAATCACATTTTTGGAAATTGGAAATCTCATCTGACTTTTGAGTAAAAAAAAATGTGATTTTTCAGGTGGCTGTAGATGTTTATTATCCAGATTAGACATCAAGTGTGAAATCAGCTCGTTGAGAGGATTATAAAAATGTAAAAATATACAAGGTATCCACGAAAATCTGCACGCTACTGTACATTTGATAGAATTTTAACAAAAAACAGTTATAACCACACAAATTTTATTTGAAACTTTTTTTTTTCAATATGCAATAACGATAATAAGGGGTGGGTAATTTATAATGAATAACCCTGTACATACCTACTATAAAAAAATCAATCGAACCGAAATAACTGAACCGAACCGAAAAAAATTAGGCATTCCAAACAAGTGAATTGCCAGTGGGCAGGTTTGGTAGATCTGACGGTTGCGACATACGATGCGTATTCTATATACAATACGTAAAATCGTGAATAATGGATTACATTTAAATATTTTATATCGAACACTATAAAAATATTAATTAAAAAAACTGTTTGTACATTTTTTTAAAAACTGGCAGGATTGGCGATTGATATTTCGAATAAAAATACTATGTCGCTACCCCCTTAGATATACGAGACCTTCCCACTGGCAGGTATTGTTTGACAGGTCGTTGGAATGCCTAATTTGGTAGAACCGGACCGAACCGAACCGAAATTTTTTTTTGAGAACCGGAACCGTACCAGACCGGATTTTTTTAAATGTGATAAGAACCGGAACCGAACCGAACCGTCAATTTCATTTCGGTCCGGGTCCCTGCTGGGAGGGTGCTGCGTAACAGTATTTTTCTAAAAACTCCAGACAATTTATAATTCCCGGAGCATATTCCGGATTCCGGACGTGTCCGGACATTTCCTGCCGTCTGGTAATCCTGCATACTTGTGCCGCACATTGACAAAAAAAATAATGACAGGCTTTTATATATACCACATGGCACTGATCTGTATTATATAGATCAGTGCCACATGGGTATTAAGCATTTGCTTTTATTTGGTAACAAATTGTGCTTTCTTTCCGATAAATACAATAGGGGAATACTAATTATTTGGTAAAGCCTCTAAGAACTTTAATTAGGGTCCAGAAATTTTATTTTTAAAAAAATAAGCACGATTTGTTACTAATTTTTAAGTAAAAGCAAATAATTACATAATTTTTATTCATACTACTACGTGACGCACATTCGCAGTTAACGTGTTAAGACCTGTTAAATAATACGTGATGGCAAAATAGTACAAGTCTACAAGTAAATTGAACGACAGTCGACTTGAAAACAAACTACAAACTAGTTGTCTAAAAAGAAGAATTTGACATTGACAGTGATTTGATATGAAATATGGCGGATTTTAAAAGCCAAGAATTTTGTGAAGAAATAATGCCAAAAAAAGCCGAAATAGAAATCAAACCAAACCTACAAGATGAAGACAGTGAAAGTGCGGAAGAACAACCCCTTGATATCGGAGAACATTATTTGGTTAGACGGTCTGACGACACCTGGCGTAAGTTTGTTATTTAGCATAACTAAGCTTAACAATTTTTTTGCGGGATAACGCAAAATTTTTATTTTAATGGTATTATCGTTCTTAAAAGCGTTTTTCTTCGAAAAATTTAGTGTAGTTTGTTTGTAGACCCAGCAGAAATCATTCAGTCAAGATATAGTGATTTGGACAGACAATATGAATATTATGTACATTATGAGGGATATAATAGAAGATTGGATGAATGGGTAAGGGTTTTTTTGTAAATAAATAATAAAGGTTCTTGCAACGTTTGTTTTATTTGTATGTAGGTTCCTAGAGGTAGGATAATGTCTTCGACATTTAATATGACCGAATGTGGTCAAAAAGCTATGTTGGATATGAAAGTTTGGAGGGATAGACCAGTAATTACCGATTTATTATCAGATAATTCTGATCGGAAGATAACTAGGAACCAAAAAAGGCGGCATGATGAAATCAATCACATACAAAAGACGTGAGCATTATTTTTATTTTATCTTAAAAATATTTTGTGCATTGGAGTCCTCAAATATGGGGCTACATTTAGCTGGTTGTATTGTGTTATAGTTATGCAGAAATGGATCCAACCACAGCAGCTTTAGAGAAGGAACATGAACAAATTACAAAAGTCAAATATATAGATAAAATTCAAATAGGCCGATTTGAAATAGATACATGGTATTTTAGTCCTTTCCCAGAAGATTATGGAAGACAGAGTAAATTATGGATATGTGAATATTGTTTAAAATATATGAGACTAGAAAAGAGTTATAAATATCACATGGTAGGTATGTTATAATAGACTAATTGCTCTGCATTTACAGTTTTTTTTATTTTAGAGTGAATGTACACAGCGACAGCCTGTAGGCAAGGAGATATATAGAAAAGGGACTTTATCAGTGTATGAAGTGGATGGGAAGGATCATAAAGTCTATTGCCAAAATTTGTGTCTATTGGCGAAATTATTTTTGGATCATAAAACGCTGTATTTTGATGTAGAGCCATTTCTTTTTTATATTTTGTGCGAGGTAGACAAGCAAGGGGCTCATATTGTAGGGTATTTTTCGAAGGTAAGTTTTTACATTGAAAAATATGTTAGGGAAATAATAAAATTGATAATGTAAGTACCATGAAACATGAACAGTGGATAATATTATTATTGGAATTTTACAGAAAGCTTATAAACACTTTGAAACACACTGCACATAACTATTTTGGGTCCGTTTACACTTATTTACATTACAATAAGTCAATATTAAGTACAAACAAAATTAATGCACCTAGGTCCAAGACCTATATGTGCTGAAACAGTATTTAGCAGATCCGGTCGGAACTGTAATTCTGGCTGCTAGCCAGACCAGACTCTGGAATTCAGGCCAGATTAGGGTAATTACAAAACTTACATTTTAGTCTTTAGGACAGCGAGTATTTTTCAAATATACCACCAGAAACCCCATAAATTACTGTTTTTTAAAAAATTTACATATTAAAGGCTTATGAGGATCATTAAATGATCATTTGTGTAAACTTATTCATTAGAATTTAGAATTATATCTGTCATGTTCTGTCAAGACAAATTAGTACGGTGTTGCCAAGTGTTCAACTAAAATCAATGAAAAAGAAATATAAAAATACCTTATTTTTGATATAACATTTCCAAAATCAGTTCTATTAATTTATTACCAGTCACACTCGATGATTTATTTATCCATTTTGATTGAATTGTACATAATTTTTAAATATTAATATTACCTCATCTATAAAGTAATAAACAATGTACTTTTCAAAAACTTTGAAACACAATTACTTTGTGTTATCCAAAAGTTTTTTAAACTTTTTTGAATCAAGTGAATTTATTTGTTTGATAAATGACACTAGTCAGCCTCTTGGGTCTATTGTATTCCCCTGCTTTCCCCGTATTCAGGTACTATCTTTGGAATAGTCCTGTCTCTTTGGTTAGTTTTAATAAGTTCCCTACCAAGTGGTCCTGGGGCGTTCTTTCCGGTTCTAGGCCGAAAAGGATGAAACGTCGCCCAGTAAGAGCTTTGCATTCGAAGATCACATGGTAGTGGGATCATTGTGTAATCCCATTACATGAAGGTGTTTCAGCAAGCAGTGCCCCGTTAATAATCCCACAATGGTGGATATTTGGGGCCTTGGGGATAGTCGAATTAGTTCAATTTGTGCTGGGTTAACTGTGAAGTTACTCGGTGGATACTTTTAAGGCATTTCTTTATAATCTTACCACAACATACTTGGTTACAGTATTGTGGTTACTGTGGTGACGTCACACATAACCTATTATTTAATGTCATATGTCAAATTTAATTTAAGTTTGGGGATTTCTAAACGGAATTTGAATTTTAAGAAATTTTAGAATGTTTTGATTTTATTTTTTATTATGGTATGTTCTAGTAAGCTTATAAAGAAATGCCTCGTTAAATGTAACATATGACGTCACCAGCATAACCAAACCTTATAAAGAAAATTTCTTTATTTAATGCTCTTGTAATATAAGTATGTTCTGGCAAGCTTATAAAGAAATACCTTTTTAGTTATACCATTTAAAACGTACATTGATACACTCATTTTTTTAAATTACGTTTAAAAATTTTTATTTTTTAAATAAAAAGGTAAGTAGTAGGTAAAAAAATTAAATACAACGGCCTTCTTATCTAAATACTCTTTTTAAAGAAATATTGAGAAATTTGAAATGTTAAGGATTAGTCAAAATTTATATACAGAGTGTACAAAAAGTAACTCAACATACTAATATTAAAAAACGGTTTTAAATAAAATTTTATGAATTAAATCAAGTTAATAAGAAATATACTGGGTTGACCATTACTCCAAAATTACGCTAGAATATATTTTTTAAATAAGTTTTCGTACTTTATTAAATTTGAAATAAAATTGTTAAAACTGCAATGTGCTAACTTTATTAGCTCGATACATCCTTGCGTTATTTTGAAATAATAGTGCGCCTGGTATATTTCTGACATACTGATAATTTTATTTAATTGATAATTTTTTTATCTAAACCGTTTATTGTAAACCTATCAGAATTCAAAACAATAAAAAGTTCCCTGACACACACCATAAAAGCACACTCGTTCTTCCACGTCCTAACTACCTTAGAAGCGGGCACTTTTGGTTTGATGTTTCAGAAATTAGCCTGTGCCCTTTTTACAGTTCCATCGTAAGAGCACGCTTCGCTCGTCCCACTCACCTGCTAACTGCTACAGATGTAAGCGAGCCCGCTCGGCCGACGTTTGGAAATTCACAAGAATTTCGAAACGTCAGCCGGGCCCGAACTTGCGCGCTCTTGTTACACCTACATCCTAATAGCACTGAACGCTTGTCCCACCCACTTCCTAACTACTATAGAAGCAAGCGAGTACGCCCGGCCGACGTTTCGAAATTCGCGCCATTTTCGAAACGTCGGCCCGGTGCGCGCTTTTTGCCCTTATACCATAAGAACACGAAACGCTCATCCTACCCACTTCCTAACCATTACAGAAGCGAGCGCGCCCGGCCGATGTTTCGAAATTCGCGCGAATTTCGAAACGTCGGCCGGGCGCGCTCTTTTCCATCTACACCATAAGAGCACACTACGCTCGTTCCACTCACCTCCTAACTACTACAGAAGACAAAGTGGTACTCTAGTAACCCATTCCGAGCGCATGTCAGCCCGTGAATATACAACAAGAAGACGAAGCAAAGACTTCTCGTATGGTGACGGCTTAGCCGTCACCAGAAAATACCAACCCATACCTAGCTACACCGACCGGCATGGACTCCAACGGCCTGGACACAGCACAAATTGAAATGAAAAGTCTATAACCGATTATATTCTCGTATTATCTGCGCATGCGTAAGGACAAAATGTTTTAGATGTAAAAAGGGTTTGTTCTCTCCTGTACTTGTCAGGACCCACGTGGGATGAACAGATGGAAAAAGCGCACCCGGTCGACGTTTTTGGCGCGCGAATTTCGAAACGTTGGGCGGGCGCACTTGCTTCGCTCGCTTTCTTCTGTAATGGTTAGGAAGTGGATGGGAAGAGCGTTCCGTGCTCTTATGGTGTAGGTGTAAAAAGGCCGCGCCCGGCCGACGTTTTGAAATTCGCGCGAATTTCGAAACGTCGGCCGGGCGCGCTGCTCGCTTGTGCAGTGGTTAGGAAGTGGGTGGGACAAGCGTTCAGTGCTATTAGGGTGTAGGTGTAACAAGAGCGCGCAAGCCGGGCAGGCTCGCTTGCATCTGTAGCGATTAGCAGGTGAGTGGGACGAGCGAAGCGTGCTCTTACGATGGAACTGTAAAGAGCGCACAGGCGAATATCGAAACATCAAACCAAAAGTGCCCGCTTCTAAGGTAGTTAGGACGTGGAAGGACGAGTGTGCTTTTATGGTGTGTGTCAGGGAACTTTTTATTGTTTTGAATTCTGATAGGTTTACAATAAACGGTTTAGATAAAAAATTTATCAATTAAATCAAATTATCGGGTCGATGGCGTAGCGGTCTAACGCGCTTATATTCATTTATAGGCAAGTTTATGAGTCCGAGACTGCTGGGCTTCGAATCCCAGACCAGACCATGTGGATTTTTAATTAAATTGCTTGGTTCGGTTTAGGATTTGATGTGTGCCGTATTAATAGAAATTCAGTTTCTATTGATATGACATGCAGATTATAAAAATCGCCATACATTATCGTCTCGATGATGGTGGGTGAGGTTTCCGGGTTTTCCTCACCTGTAAGTCAAATGGCACCATCAATCATCCTTAAGTCGCCCCGGAGCGCCACGGCAAATAATAATAGCCGTCTCTTCCCCTACACAAGTCGTTCAGTCGACTTCAGGGGTTGAAATTCACTCGTAAGGGGGTGAATTAGGGAGAGCATTATTATTATATATTATTATAGATGTAATATTTGTATTTTAAGCCTCCAATGACATATACTTCCACATAAACTAAAAAATTTAGTAATGCGCGGATTCACTCTAAACTGCATTTTTACCAAGACGGAAATGTAAGTTTTGTAAAAAAAAATGTATTTTTAAGAAAAGGGCGTCTTCGCAATAATTACCCAGATTAGGACTTATACAGAAGTATTCCAAGAGATCAACTTTATTTTACAAGTTCTATCTATCTAAAATGTAAAGCTATGTAATTTCCGCAAATTTTGCATATCAGAATATTAATAAAACTGGAACGGTCCAAAAACAGCTGCAAATTAGTTTACAAAATCATTAAACAGTTTAACAAAATGAGCTCAAAATTAAACTGGAAAAGCTGAATCCTGAAAATGAGGTTCGTGTGACATGCCAACATGTTTATATTCCATCAGTGGTAAAAGGAGCTTGATTTATTCCATTCCACGTTATTGGAAACATGGCTTTAGAACTGTTAGATAAATTTATTGAGATAGAATAAAGAGGAGATGCTATGACAATACTAAAAGTGTCCACTCCTTTCGCATTGCACATTTACATCATGTGCCAAACATGAGCTAGTCAGTTTTGGTGAGAATAAATACCATTTTTTTAACAGGTAGCTTCATTTAAATCTTAGACAAGGAAAGAGAGGACTTTTAGCAAATATATAAATAAATATATATTACGGAAAGAGCCATTAGTATACATAAATTACATAAAATAGCTTAGATACATTATAAAATGTAGGTACAAAAACTATAACATTAAATATATGAAATGAAATATACTAAAGATATTAAAAACATTCTCTTTAGATCATTCTGAAATTGGCTAATTGAACACCCAGTGATATCTAAATTGTATTGATTAGCCAGTCTCATTAGTTTAGGTAGAGGCACATGAGAAGCATAATTAGTGAGATGAAGCTGAATTGCAAATAGACTATTATTCCTTGTAGTTCTTGTGGGAACTCTAAATTCAAGCAATTGTATTCTGTGCCGATCATCGAATGATTGTGATTGGTTTGGTACTAGGCATTTTGGCAGCACCAAAGCTGTCACTTGTGTTTATTTGTGGTTTTTGAATTAAACATCATTTGATAATTAGTTTGTTACAACGGTTTATTGTGTTGCATATTAGTATAAAAGTCTTAGCAACAAGAAATAATCAGATCTTACTTTTCACAGGTAAATAATAAACATCAATCATTTCTACTTTATATTTTTGATTTTATTTGGTTATTATACAGCTTGGAATTTATATATTGTCCATTTCTCAATCCAGAGTAATAAATGTTACCCGCCAAGTTTATTTTGTTTTTCATTAATTTTCAAGCAAATAATGATAATAAAATTGTGAAAAAATCAATTTTTTCCAGAGGGGTGTCGTACAATTCTAAATATTAACTTTTATCAAATAATATTTACTGATGAATCTACTTTCCATAATAACGGATTTGTGAATAGACATAATTTTCATTATTACAGCACCGAAAATAAATATGAATTTCGAACAGTAGATCGCCAAAACCGATGGTCGTTAAACGTTTATGGTGGAAGATAGTTGGTGAGGCCCTATTTTTTTAAAGGCTAAATAAACGAATTTTTTTCAAATTTTTAAAGAAAGATTCCTGGAACATTCTTTGGGATATTAGACGAAAAATGTGGCTGCAGCTAAATGCTGCTCCCGTCCATTTTTCGCACAATGCTAGAACATATTTAAACGAAATATTCCCTGAAAAATGGATAGGGAGAAGAGGCTCTATTAATAGCCCCCCTAGATCACCCAACTAATCATTCATCACACATCATTTTGAACATTTATTTTAAATTTACTGACAAATTTTGGAATAAATATATTTATTTAATAGATTTGTTAAAATAAAGCAATTAGTAGATGTTTAAAATTTATTGAATTGTAAATGTAAATAAAATTTTCTTCATATTGGTACTATATTTCAAATACACCTTCACCTTATAAAAAATTAAAACTATTCGACTGAAAAAACAAATGAACGCTTTATTTATATAAAATTCTACTACGGTCAGAAAATTTATCCTTATTCAAAAAAATAAAAAAAAATAGGGTGTTTCATTTGAATTAACGCAGTAATTAAATAAAACATTTTACTGTAATAAAAAAATTGTATTTTAAAGAAAAGGGCGTCTTCGCAATATTTACAATAGGAAGTTTAAGTTTTACCCAAATACGTAAACATATTATATATTCACGTTTACGTACATGTAATAAATTTTCACGAAACCTTGAAATTTTTGAATTGCGGTTGTGTCATGAGTCAACAAAAATAAAACTCATGTTCTCAAATTTTTGAAATTGGTTCTGTTAGTTTTAAAAGTTTAACTACTTATTTTTTGTAATGAGTAATTTATACTATTATTAAAATCAAAAGATTTCTCTTTTCCTTTTTTGTACAAAGTACATAAATAGTATAGATTATTTTTAAAATGGATTTTAATAATATATTGAACTTTTGGATTCAGACTTTGACGATGATGATTTAGAGGATCTACTTGTTTTCAATATTTTTAATGATAACTTGGGCCGAAGACGTGACATTTTTGGTTGGTTTCCATTAAATGAATTGTTGGAAATTGAAGTAAAACAGTTTTTTCGATTTGAAAAGCAACACATCCTTCGACTAGCAATGGCTTTAGGTATCCCTGATGAAATTACTACATTACATCAACAAACATATTCCTTTCAGGCATACATGCTCTTTGTATTTTGTTACGAAGACTTGCATACCCAAATAGATCTAGAGAACTTTTTTGTTTATTCCTATGGTGCACTTTCTACCATCATTAACACTGTCGCCTAAATAATAATTGAAAATAAGGGACATTTATTGCAAAATTTGGGGAACAATATTGGGCTTGGTGAAGAAAAGTTGAGACGGTATGCAGGTGCTACACATCTCAAAGGAGCACCTATAAATAATTTATAGGTCTTTATAGATGGAACTATAAGATCAATATGTAGGCCTAGCATGGGTTAAAGAGTATACTATTCATGAAATAAGAGGGTTCACTGTGTTAAATATCAGTCACTAGTGTGTCCTGATGGTATTGTCTAAAGGTAAAGGGAGCATACCCAGATAGCAGACATGATGCAGGTATGTTTCGGGAATCTGAATTATATGCAGAATTAGATAATTTCACTGTATTTGATAATGCAAATGATGTGATTTATGGTGACCAATAATATGGACTAAGAGAATTATTGATAAGGCTTTTTAGTCAATATGAAATAGCTGTCGATCCAAGTACTCATAACATTTTAGTAATGTTATGAGTGCATTAAGAGTTTCTGTTGAATGGAGGTTTAGCAAAATAGAAATAGGGACATTGTATTCAATTACAATGATTTTAACAAACTACCATATGTGCCTTTATGGCAGCCAACAAAGTGCATATTTTGATATTGAACCTTCCCATCTTGAACAATATTTAGGAAACTAAAAAATGTTCATTTAATAAAATAAAAACTTTGTAATTATAATAATAATGACCCTTTGTATTTTCTGTAACTTAGCTGATCTCTTTTGGCTTTTGCCATCTACAGTGCTAGGTTAGATTAGGAGTTGGACGTTATTTGTCCTTGTCCACCGCGACCTTTTCAGATCTATTGTGGGACTCCGTTTATTTTAGAGTATGTCGTCTAGCCTGGTCTTTTTTATTAGACTTAGTAGCTTTGACAGTGGCTTCCGCATGTAGTTGCATGCAATTGGCTTTTCTTCGCCCAATGTTAGAAACCTCATTCCAGCCAGGCCTTCACATTGGCACAGGACGTGGAATGATGTTTCCTCTTCTTCTTCACATAACCTGCACAAAGTTGCTTCTTCTGCTGGATTTATGACCCTCATGTGCCTTTTGAGGCGACAGTGTCCAGTAAGAAGGCCTACTGTTATCCTAACGATTTGACGCTTTTGATCCAGTAGGTCTTTCGTAAACTTGGCCGATGGTTCCTTGATGAACTGTTTGGCCTGTCTCAGTCTTGGATAGTTGTTCCACCATTCCTGAGACTCTTTTTGCATCCATTGTTTAATAGATACATTGCACAATGCCTTAGCAACTCCACAGAAGGGTTCGGGGCCTGTCATGGCCTTATCTGAGCCTTCTTGGGCTAATTCGTCGGCCTTTTCGTTGCCCTGATATCCCTCATGGCCTGGAACCAGGCTACGGTCACCTTATTTTGACTACTTAGCTCTGTCAGGTCTTCTAGACAGTCTTTCACAGTGCTAATTGTGGTACCTAATACAAGATTTACCTGGTCATAAAGTTTCTTATGTATCACAGACAATTAGCACTGAAAATGACAAAAGCTCTTTGCTAAGCTGAAATATTAAAAAAATGCACTTACATAAAATACAAAGAACCATTTATTATTCCTATTTAACCTGTACACAGCCACTACTCATAGTTTTTCTTTGAAATAAATTACATGCTCGATAAACATTTTTTTTTATTACTGAATATATTGTGACGAAAGTCTAATTTATTTAAAGTTTATTTATTTAAAAACACTATTTACAATTTATTTCAGACGTACTATTTAATTTATATAATATTTGAACACTAATTAACAATTCTAATTTATTTCTTACACTTTAACTATTCAATACAACGTTCTATATAAAACTTAAACTCGGCGCTGATCGTCGACTATTTATATAAATCCAACTCCGCTACTGGAGAATTCCAGAGCCTCGCGAAGATTCTACAACGATGAGTAAACGGCACTCCGCCCGCTCTAACCGTTTCTCGAGCTTTCAGCGGCATTCCCAGAACATTCCGGATACTTCGAGTGAATCAGAGAGCGGTCCGGCTGTTTCCACACGTCAGCGTTGCTTCGGCCACGAATTGCGTATACAGGGTCGGCTTAGGAATTCATGACATTGCCCCCTCCTTAAGAAATAGTTCCTCCTAAAACTAAAATTGAATGGTTGTATTTGCAACTGGATCCTCTTTTACAATTTCCAGTTGCATGGAAGTAACAAGGCACAGTCTTCGTTATAACCTGAACGCTAGGAGAATGGCTGCAGACCAGTATTTCAACCTGAGTATCTTGAAAGATTACTTCCACCATGTTTCTAATGATCCTCCAATTCAGCTGGTTGCTCTCCATCTTTGGCATAGCTAGTTTCTGTATATTGGACTCCAGTACATGCTCCCTTAGACTGAGTAATGCTTCCCATACATCCTGATAGGTGGATCGATCTCGGAAGGTGTTCTTTGTTACCAAATATAAAAGATAACGCGATCCATCGAGAAGTTTTAATGCTTTTCCAGGGGCTGGTAACTGATCTTGAAGTTCTGGCAATCGACCAAACTTCTTCCGGAATATAGATGCCAGACCTCGAGCGTCGTAGATGTTGGCGGAAGTGCTATGGACCAGCGAGTAGTCTTTTGGAACCGTGAGCAGGTCTTGTTGCTCGGTTGTAACACCATGTCTTGCTTTTCCGGTACCTCCATATGCACCCATAAACTCTTCAAAGACAAGGTCAGGTGTTTCTTGGAGCTGGTTCACTTCTTCTTCATGGTCACCCTCAAATGGCGCCAGCCGGTTTTGGTGCACTATCCTTGGTTTACCGTTCGGGATCTTACTTATACGGTAAATGACATCATTGATTCTGTTCTTGATGAGATACGGACCCTCCCAAGACCTTTGAAGCTTCGGAGAATAACCCTTTTGTCTTTTTGGGTTATGGAGCCAGACTTTGTCGCCTTCCTTGAAACCTCCCTCCATGGCTTGGGTATCATATTGCTTCTTCATTCTGTCGCTGGCGATTTGAAGATGTGAGCGGACCAATTCATGCATATCGTCCATTCTTCTTCGTAACTGGATCACATAGTCTTCACCAGCTACATCTTCTCCAGGTCGGCATCCAAACTCAAGGTCGCACGGTAGTCTCATATCACGCCCAAACAGGACCTTTGCTGGTGTTTGGCCTGTTGATTCATTGACAGCGGATCTATAAGCCATTGCAAAGAGCGAAAGATACTGATCCCAATCTCGCTGATGGTTTGAAACCACTTTTGACAAATATTTTCCAATGGTCTTATTCATTCGCTCTACCATTCCATCAGATTGTGGGTGCAATGCTGTGGTTCGGGTTTTCTTCATGCCTAGTCTGTCACAGATTCCACGGAAGAGTTGGCTTTCAAAATGTCTGCCTTGGTCACTGTGGATCTCCAAGGGTACTCCAAATCGACAGATAAACTCTCTTATCAACACATCTGCAACAGTTTTGATTTGGAATGGCGTAGACTTCCACCCACTTCGTGAAATAATCCATAACCACCATCATGTATTTATTACCATTTTCGGTCGCGGGGAATGGTCCAGCAATATCTAAGGCAATCCTCTCAAATGGGCTACCAACGTTATATTGCTTCATGGGAGCCTTCCTTTTCCGTTGAGGTCCATTACTCATAGCACAGGTGGTACATTTCTACATCATCGAAACTGTTCATCCAGTAAAACCTTTCCCGAACTCTCTGAAGGGTTTTCCTAACACCGAGATGTCCTCCTGATGGACTGTCGTGTAACTGACGGAGTACTTCAGCTACTCTACTTCTTGGAATGACCAAGTGTCTTCTGTTCTCGGAACCATCATCTTTTTCAAGTACTCGCTTTAATAAGCCATCTTCCAGGATAAAGGAGTCCCACTGAGCCAAATACGACTTAAGTACTGGAGAGAGATTAGATACTTCTTGCCAAGTAGGTCGACGATTTTCCTCTTTCCATTGTCGCATCTTCTTTAGGATGGTATCGTTCTCTTGTTCTTCCCTAATTTTAGCAGGGGCCCACTCATCGTTGACTACCGTTGTTCTTAGTAGTCCACTTTCTTTGGATTCCGCTTTGTTGCAGTGGGAGCACTCTGCTGGGCACGGTCTTCTAGAAAGAGAATCGGCATTTCTGTGGCTAATTCCGGCTCTATGTTCGATCTTAAAGTCGTACTCCTGAAGTCGCTCAATCCATCTGGCGATTTGACCCTCCGGATTTTTGAACTGCATCAACCACTTAAGAGCAGCATGATCGGTATGGATTAAGAATTTCCTTCCATATAGGTATTGGTAGAAGTGTTCCACACATTTCACAACTGCCAGGAGCTCTCTTCTCGTGACGCAGTAATTTCGCTCAGGTTTCGAGAGCACTTTACTAAAATAACCCAGTACTCTTTCTTTTCCTTCTTGAATCTGTGAAAGCACTCCTCCAATTCCCACATTACTGGCATCAGTATCCAGGATAAATTCTCCCTCTGGTAGTGGGTAGCCTAATATTGGCGCTGTTGTTAAATGCTTCTTTAAAGTTTCGAAGGCAGTTTGGCAGTCTTCGTCCCAGCAGAATTCTCTTGTTTCTTCTGTGAGTCGCGTTAGTGGTTTAGCAATATCTGCAAACTTCTTTATAAATCTTCGGTAGTACGTACAAAGCCCAAGAAAACTTCTTATTTGGTGTTTATCTTTTGGTTGTGGCCACTCTTTGATAGAAGCTACTTTTTCCTTGTCTACAGCCACGCCATCCTTGCTGACTACATGACCCAGGTAATTAACTTTATTTTGGAATAGTTGGCACTTCTTGGGGTTTAGCATCAGTTGGGCAGCTTGAAGTCTTTTAAAAACATCTTCTAAGTTCTTAAGATGTTCATCAAATGTTTTCCCCAAGACTATTATGTCGTCTAAATAAACCAGGCATGTTTTCCATGATAACCCTCTCAATACATTTTCCATAAGTCTTTCAAATGTCGCGGGGGCATTACATAATCCAAATGGCATAACATTGAATTGCCACTATCCAGATCCGGTGGTAAAAGCTGTATTTTCTTTGTCTACTGGGTCCATTTCCACCTGCCAGTATCCAGATTAGTAGATGTAATTGGCCGGTTCTGGAAATGAGAAAGAGGTACAGAGAGAGGTAATTGGGTAATTAGTAATTATCCTAAGTACCCCCCACCCTTCGCGCAATTAGCAAGTACCTCCCAATTACATCATGTACTGTAATAAGTGCAATTGCACAGTAAGTACCACCCAATTACATCATGTACTGTAATAAGTGCAATTGCACAGTAAGTACCTCCCAATTACCATGTACACGTCATACTGTAATGATTGTAATTGCATAATAAGTACCTCCCAATTACCCACAGGGTATATATCTCATTACTCCATACATATTAAAGTGTAAGTACACCTTAGGTAGTAATTACTGTATGCAATGTAGTGTAATGAATGTTATCTAAGTGCCTCCTAGTGATTACTGTTGGCAGCAGGTCCTTAACTCTCGACCGTCGTGCCTAGAGTGCTTAGCCTGCGTTAGAGACGGTCGCGCTTAACCGAAATATCGGGGTAGGGCTGAGAAAAAGTGGGGGCATTTTCTAGAGGATATATACTAGGATCCGCATCCAAATAAAATCAGTTAAAAATCGTGAAATTTAAAAGGTCTACAAGTTCCAAATAGTTACCAAGTGTAGTATTGTGTGTGTATTATTCAGGTAAAAAAATATTTATTTGTATTCTACTATGGCTCAAACGCAAATTGATGCGGTTAATAAATTACTTGGAGACTGGCCCACAATATTGGACCAAAGAGAACTAAAGTCATTGGTTATAGGTCAACTTTATATTATTAAAACGATAATGGTCAAAGATACCAGGTATGGTAAATGTTTACTTATTCATTTAATATTCGCTGGAGCTTTTCCAGTGTTGGTTACCGAGGCGCATTTTTGAAATAATGCCATCCGAAGTCATTGCTATGATAAATGATTCTACTGGCCAATATGCCATGGTCTATTTAGGGGAAAAGCCGTGTTACAACTCAACTACTAGGTCTCATATAAGAATAGATCTAGTTGGCCAGCAATCAATTAGTTAAATCCATGGTAGAGTCACTGTAAATATTTTTTTACTTTTAATCACATATAGATATCTAATAAACACAATATTTCATTAAGGATTTCTACAATTTTATTGTAAGTATAACTTGGCCCATATTTGTTCATTTAATAACGGTCAAATATTGTTTCAGATTATTTCGATATGTGGATGATGTATTCCGAAGAGCACTGGCCTAAAGCCGTCGACATAGAATCAGCAATAAGCAGACTTGGAAAGGAACTGGACGCACTGGCGATGGATGCATTACACTCCATCAATTACGACGCTGAGGTATGGCTGTTTCCAGAAGCTGTAGCCTATCAAAACGATTGTTATGAGAAATACTGTAAAGGCAGCAGTCTTTGCTGCGAATATAATGCATGTGAGCTGGACTTGGATACATTCTGTGAGAAGATGGTTACCTTAAGTTTGAAACGCTTTTTGAACGAGGCCTTACCATACATCACCCCACAAATAAGGAGTAAACATGGTTTAGATGAAGATGCAGACGATGAGGCTGATGATGAGACAGATGACGAAATGGATTAGCGATTACTTATATAATATATCTATCTATCTGTGATTAAAATATAAATAAAACAAAATACATAGTTTAAATGTTTTTTATTTAAAAAAGGTTACATCTTTTTATTTTTGTTAAAAGTGAACACAGGTATAAGTTTGGATACAGTAAATTAGAGTATATGAATTACAATGGCATATATTCGGTGTGTACAGTGCCATCTAGTGCATTATAACTTATAAGAGCTTCATGAATAATAAGCGCATACGCTTTAGTGTTGGCGGGAAACTGCATTTTATGTGTTTCGAATTCAACCTTGACATCCACAGTTGAAGATTTGATTGGTTTTGGATACATACTGCAATCAATTACGAATAGGGGGTTCGCTCTAAAGCCATTCAGGCCTAACATCGGTTCAGGATTTTCCTTTTTGTAGTAACTTCGCTGAAAATCTTCATAAGCATAATAAGCGGGAGTATCCAACTTTTTCCCGACATCTAGATTCCAACGCTCTAACGGGTAAACTTCAGAATTTAGATATAATCTGATATTAGTTATATCAGCAGCCGTAAACGCCGTCACATCTTCTTTTCTGTTCTCAGTAAAAGAAGTATTTTGAAATCCAATAATTACATATCTAGGTCGTTCCATGGATGTAGTGGTTTTAATCGCCCATATGTCGTGAGAAGTTTGCCTTAGAGTAGGTAATTCATAAAGATCCCATTTATGGTGTGGTATTTTAATGGATTGCAAATGTTTGTCATTAATTTTTTTATACATGAGAACATCCGCATCATTTTCGGGAGTAATATGTTTGACTATCCAATCCATTTTAGTGATAGTTATGTCCGCATCGACTTCTCCTATATAGCAATTTTTGAATGCTCGAGCAATTATTACAGTCATCTCATGCTTAACACCTATTATCCCTTTTTTGTAAGATTCGGCAAAACCAAATAGATGTTTTAATAAGATTCTACCTGTAAATGTATTACTCGTTGAATCAACCAAAACTTGATTCTCTTCGCTGAGGCCCCAACCGGATGTTTCTAATAATTTCGCATGTTTTTCACCATATGACACCATATTTTTTATTGCTGTCGTTATAATGGGTTTTCGACATTCAGCAATCTTTTGTCCACCCATTTCATATCTAATTTCTTCAAATAGGCCAGGAAGAGCATTGTTGGCCAAATAGCACTTTTTATTAGCCTCTTTTGGCTTAAATGTTCCGACTATATTGATGTAACTATCGCAAATTAAGAGATTCAGGTCCATATTATTGATCGTAAAGGTGATTGTATCAGAATGTTTGTAATTTGGCGATCCCGTAGGCGGGTGGATATATCCATCGCATCTTTTGATTGAGTTATCGACGATCGGCTTTTCAAATACGTCCAACATCTCATTTCTTACATAAACAGCCATTATTTAATATCTTATATGGAATCCAATAGATTGAAGAAATTTATAATCTTTATTAGACAACAGAAGTCTTCTTCGCTTTACAGTTACTCGACGAATGTTCATGTTTTTCCCTTCGATTCTATTTATATGATTATTTAAATGGGCGCTAGTTGAATATCGTGGTTTGAAGCAGAATCCCATATTAGTTTATCTCTTTTAATTCGAGTGTGATATTGATAGTTTCCTCTCCAAAGTCAATCAACTCGCCGTTATCATCTACAACTCGGATAGTAATGTTGTCTAGGTATTGCCGACCGGTAGGTATGACTGGTAGATAAATAATGTTATGAGGTTCCTTCGTCAGTTTGTATCCTGGCTCAACGTCTATGTCAAATGAAAAAAGGGTGTGGGCTTCTTTCCCATTTATATAGGAACCAGAAATAATATTACAATCCAATTGAACAAGATGGAGGTTCATAATATTGATCGGCCTTGTAGAGACATAAGCTTGAGGCCTTGGCGGGCACTTCGAATTACCGAATCCTAAGAGGCTAGCTATACTGTTGTCACAATCAAAGTTGATTATAAATTTAGATGAAATTTCACATTTTAGAGTGTTGTTGTTCGCCGACAATTTAAACATATCATCAAGTTCTCCTTGATTTAAAATAGTTTTGGTATCCGGATATAGATAGTCATATATAGCTTTTTGGACGAACTTATTAATTTCGTCAATCTCATAAGCGCCGGGTGCCACACGTACATTAATTTTTTTTGGTGCACTGCCTTCCTCGGCCCAACTCTTCTCTCGCTGCACCACATCTGCCCAAAACTTTTCTGGGTCTACCACCTCTAAACAGATGATATTATTTTTTGAGGTGATATTTTTGATAGAATGGTAGGCATAAAATGCTATTAATCCAAGACCATACTGTTTATTAACATCCAATTCGATGGGCGGAAAAAAATCATTGCTGAGAATGCTTGACGCTATGGACGACAAATGAAATGTTCTTGACATGGCTAAGAAGTATGTCACACTGACTTCGAAATCTATTTTCGATTACATAAATTATAAACTCGCTTTTTAGTGGCAATTTTCAGTTCTCGAATTTTACAAAAACAACAAATTATGTGTTTTGGTGTTGGATCATCGCTTACGTCAATTGACCCGCGTTTCAAAAATACCGTCGGACCATCATTTACGTCAATAGATTCATTTTTAGAAAAATCCTTAGGTTGTTCTTCATCGTGGGTATTCATTCTTCAGAGAGAAGAAATTGCAAACACAAATGTCCACATAGGACAGTATCAAACTTCTGGTAGCGTTTATAATTATAGTGAACTTCAGATACCGGCCAACGCCCTTTATACAGATAAAAATTAATAGCCTAAAACGTACAGAACATATGCCGTCTATCATGAAATACAACAATGATTTTTTAAAAACACCTTCATCTATCGCTGATACTTTTGCACTACATTTTGAGTCTTGCTACAGTAACTACAGCACTCTTGACTTAAATCACTTGGAATCAGTAAAATTTGGTTCCCATCTCTCATTTCACATCTTTAAAGAAGATGAAATAAAGAAGAAAATGTTGGATCTCGATCCTTCCAAAGGTTCTGGTCCAGATGAAATACCACCTATCCTTCTCAAGAAGTGCCCTGCTTTATCTGCACCACTGTGCACAATTTTCCAGAGATCATTCGACAGAGGATATGTCCCGTCCAGATGGAAATATTCTAACTTGGTTCCAATTTTTAAGTCCGGGGATAAATCAGACATAAAAAATTATCGAGGCATTTCTATGCTATCAGCAATTCCTAAGCTGTTGGAATCAATCTTAACAGATGAATTATTTTATACGTTTAGGAATTACATAATAGATGAGCAGCATGGCTTCTACAGAGGCCGTTCAACTACTACTAATCTGGCTATTTATCAGGAGTTTATTACCTCTTCGGTTGAAGCTGGTTACCAAGTTGATACAATTAACACCGACCTCTCTAAGGCGTTCGATAGTGTATGTCAGCAGTTACTTTTAAAGAAACTATCTGAAATTGGGATAACAGGCAATTACCTTAAGTGGATTAAATCCTATCTTATTAACCGTCGGCAGCGTGTTACAGTGAATGGTTCTGTGTCGCGGGAAGTGACAGTGTCTTCGGGTGTACCCCAGGGTTCACATATTGGCCCTATTTTATTTTTGTTATTTATTAATGATGTAGTGTCCTGTTTTAAAAATTCTCATTGTCTCTTATATGCTGACGATTTAAAAATTTTTAATATTGTGGAACCTAATTATAACGCCCTACAGTCTGATTTAGATCAATTTGTCTCTTGGTGCAGTTCTAACTATTTAGAACTAAACATATCAAAATGTAAAGTTATATCATTTTACAGACGTTCTAACCCCGTCGAAAACTCATACATTATTAATAATACTACGCTGGAGAGCGTCTCCACATTTAATGATTTAGGGGTAATATTCGACAGGGAATTATCCTTTTCTTTACATGTTGATACTATCATTCTGAGGGCGTTTAGGCTATTAGGATTTATAAAAAGAAGCACAAAGCATATACAAGACACTAAAGCAATAACATGTTTGTACAGTGGTTTGATCCGAAGTATTTTAGAGTATTGCAGTACTGTTTGGTCTCCGTCACAAGCTATGTATGTCAACCGAATTGAACGAGTTCAAAACAAATTTTGTAAATATTTGCTATTTAAATTTCGCTTTCCATATCGGGATTTATCGTATGAAACGAGACTGCTACTCTGTGGTATGCAAACTCTTGAACGGAGACGCAGGGATGCAATGTTACTTTTGCTCTACAAAATAATTAATGGAGACATTATTTGTGAAAAATTGTTATGCCAAGTAAATTTTGTTGTTCCGTTAAGGCATACTCGACAGTCACAACTATTCTTTGAGAAAACCCATCGTACAAACTATGGACAAAGAGCTTTCATGAATAGGCTTTTGTGCAACTATAATAAGCACTATTCTCACTGTGATATTTTTAATTGTACGTTATTATCTGTTAAGAGGATGCTCGAATTTTAAAATTTTAGGTTGTTTTCTTGTCTTGTATGGTGTTAGACTTTGTTTTTTAGACGTTAAATGTATTTTAAAATTTCTGAAGAGTTTTGATATTTATATATTCGGTTTTTTTTTATGTATATATAATTATACTTTAATTGTTGTTTTAGCTTTAAGACTGTGCCATTTGGAATTCATATTTCTGTAGTGTACTTAAGACAAATAAATAAATAAATAAATAAAATAAAATAAATAAATAAATAACTAATTAAATCTGAAGGTGGGGGTAAATCACAATAACTATCGAAATATATTAATGACGCATCTCTTTTCTTGTAAGCGACCCAATGTGTTCCTGGCCCACTACTACTATCCAAATTGACAATGGCTGATTCGTTTCTTAGTGGCCCGCAGTTTGGTAAACTATCTCTCATATACACACCTCGAAAGTAGGGAATCTTGAATCTTTTGGCAAAAGATTGTATGTCTAAATTACTGAGAGGTCTTCGAGGTAGTGAACTTACGAGTTTTTTGGCCGATATGGTTTCATGTAAAGGCCCAACCCCTTTCGATAGGGCTTTAAGTATAATCCTTTACCGTTTTTTCCTAGAGAGATGGCTTCCATGGTTCTATTGTGTCGATTAGCTTCTGTTAATTGTTGACTATTTGTTTTAGCGATGTTCACTGCTTTGACGATTCCGGACGCCGCTCCTGCCAAGCTCCCCAATGCAGATAATCCAGCAAAAATAGGTATTAATGGTAAAAATCCACCTGTTTTTGGTATCGGTATAATACGGGGAATAATAATTTTTCTCTTTCCCCCGGCTGCTTTAACATATTTTCGGGCAGCCATGAGAGATGATGCAGCCATCTTCCTGAGTGTTTTTCCCCCCATTTTCTGTCCCCCATATGTCTTTAATACCCCTTTAATCTTACTGACAATTCCTCTACCGAAAGCAATTCGTTTTTTGCTTTTTGTTCCGCGACGCCGCTTCCTAGACCGTAATTTATGGCCCATACCAAAACTTCGCTTTGTTTTCATAATATTTGTGATAGTCCAGGCAGCTGCTTTTTCACCAACTGACGCGTCGCTAGCTTTAAACCGAGTCCAAGCTAATTCTTGAAGGTCCTTATCAGCAATATGTCTAGCTTTCAAATCGTTTGCACTTTTAGAGTAAGCAATATCATGTAATTTACAGGCTTTATCTAATTCATTTATTCCGGGGTCGTTACGTGCTAAACGTTTTTGTAAGCGCGTACCTGGCCCACAATATTGGTACCCCGGTATGTGCAGTTCAAATGGTAATTTATTTATTAGGGAATTAACAAACCCTCTTCCACACTTTCTTTTTGAATAACGTTTAGTGATAGATCGCACTCGTTTGACGCTAGGCATTTAAATGAATGTTACATGAGGTGATCGCTTATATAGCTAAAGACAGTCAAACGATGCGCATAGTCAAAGTACAAAATAGTATTTGTGTAGAGAATTTAGATGAAAAAGTTGGTGATGGGGTTAGTGAAAATAAGGTTCCCAGACACGGCCCTTTGTTGCCTGATACAATACGCGGCTTTCTAATAGGACCATCAAATTGCGGTAAAACAAATGTGATGTTATCACTACTCATTCAACCAAATGGGCTACGATTTGAAAACGTATATATTTATTCAAAATCTTTATACCAGAAGAAGTATGAATACTTGCATGAAGTTTTGACGCCGATAAAAGGGTTGGGTTATTTTACGTTTAACAATAATGAAGATATAATTCAACCAGTAGATGCCAAACCGAATTCTATATTTATATTTGATGATGTGATTTGTGAAAAGCAAGATGTTATTAGATCATATTTTAGTATGGGGCGACACAGAAATATAGATTGTTTTTATTTGGCTCAAACGTATTCGAAGATTCCGAAACAATTGATTAGAGACAATGCAAATCTAATTATTATGTTTAAACAAGATGACTTAAACCTACATCACATATACTCAGACCATGTAGCTCCAGATGTTCCTTTTAAAAAATTTCAGGAAATGTGTGCTGAATGCTGGGGTGAAAAGCATGGATTTCTAGTGGTCGATAAAGATAAAGATATAAGCGCCGGTAGATATAAGAAAGGATTCGATAGCTTCATATACCCATAAACAATGCAATACGTGTTATTTTCCAAGTAGCGTCCAAGGCGGTAGGTGGTTTCAGCGATTAAAATGTATAGCAATAAAAAACATTTCGACGTCAAATCGGAGCTGGCTGCTGTCTCCGATTCGGTTAGACAGAAATTTAATGCCTTAAAAAGTGGGCGCGTTGAAACTCTACAAGCTCTAGAAAAAATGTATGAACCGCTGACGAAACCGTTGAAAACAATTTCAAAAGCCGCAACCTCTAACCCCTCTAACACTAAAGAAGAAAACCCCGCTAACACTAAAAAAGAAAGATCTGGCATAAAAAGGGAACTCGCGTCAATATCACCGGACTCGACAAAATATGAAGAAAGTTTTGAAAATGCAATATCCGACCGCGGTGATGATGATGATGATGATAAAAAATATATTGATAAACATTTAGAAGAAATATCGCGAGGTAATAAACACTATGATACTCGGTACGGCGTATATATGGACAATGACATGAAAACAATGGTTGGGAATTTAGAAGTAAAATTTTCTGATGGCAAAATCTCGTTTTGGGATGGGGATAGAAGAGTTGCTGACTACCGTGGCAATCCGGAATTGTATGAGCTACTATTTTATCGAAGCCCTAAGAAAGTAAGTAATGCGACTAAGAACACATATAAGGAAATATTACAACTTACCGGAGCGGCCTTTAAGGAGTATGACGAGTCCAAAGGGCTAAGTAACAAAAATGTAAATAAATTGAGAAAAATTATTAGACCATTGTTCTCTCCGGCAAAGGTGAAGGGTAAAGGGTTTTCAAAAATACCTAAATACAAAAAAATAATTACCTCTAAACCCACATATGTTTATTGGAACAAGCCGAGAGAATTGGTGGCTAGATTGCGTTTATTATGGAGTTCAAAGCAAGCCGGTCATACTGGGCACGATAATGAAATTTTATCAATAATTGAAGAATTAAGAGAAGAGCGAATAATATATTAATTACATGCGCTGTAGAGGTCAGTCGTAAACGGAATGTCTTCAAGAAACATTGTAGATAAATTCGGAAGAAAAAAGAAAAATCAACGCGTAATTATTCGAGAAAAAAGGGGTCTTGGATTCAAATTAACAGATGACGGTAATTATGATATGCAAACCAAACGGTTGGTAAACCTTGGAGAGCCAGAACAATCGACCGACGCTGTAACAGTTGGATATGTTGACGATGTTACTAGGCAAGCAAAAGATCTCGTTTTAAAAGCTTTAGCGGAATCCATTAAAAACATATTACGCGAAGCTACAATTTATTTCGAAAAACAGCAGAGTGAACTTAAGAAATTAGTATTTGAACATCGAACTGTGTCAAGCAATAGTATTAGCGATGTTAATGTTAAATACCAATCGATGTTACAAATAGTGAAGCACAATAGAGAATTTTTTGAGGACATACTTACCACTACAAAAAGTAATATTTTAAAAGTTATTACTAAAGTTGATAATTTGGAAAGTGAAATAAAAGGCATAAAAAGTTTTACTATAATATTAGAGAACCGTTTAACTGATCTTAGCGATAGATTCATTTAAGTGTAATACGGAAATTCTTCGAGACCTTAAAAGCGTCAAAGCAAGTATTGGGCAAAATACGTCGGTTTTATCGAAAATTATAGTAGGACTGGAAGAAAGGATCGAAAAGTTTGAATAAAAAATTGTATTTTAATTGGAAAGAATGTCTAAACGCCAAATAAGTGAAGAAATCCACCGATCCGCCCGTCGAAATTTTCCCAGAAGAAGGACTATTGTAAAAGGATATGCCGACTTGTGGCAGAGTGATTTGGCTGATATGCAAAGTTATAAAGATGAAAACGATGGTTACAGATATATTCTAATTGTCATCGACTGTTATACGAAATATGTGTGGGCGAGACCATTAAAAAATAAAACAGGCTTACATGTTAGAAATGCCTTTTTAGATATACTCCAAAATTGCGCACACCATCCTAAAAATCTACAAACGGATCAAGGGACAGAATATTATAACAAGGAATTTGGGAAAGTAATGAAAACATATGATATAAATCACTATTCGACTTATAGTACAATGAAAGCGTCAATGGCAGAACGTGTGATTCGTACGATAAAATCCCTATTATATAAAAAAATGGCTATGAGAGGGAAATACAATTGGATAGATATTATAAACGGCGTCATTAATAAGTATAATAACACCACGCATTCAATCATAAGTATGAAGCCAATAGATGTCCTGCCGACAACTAAACTCAACCAATATAGGCAAAACAAAAATGAAGTAAGGCGTAAAAAACCGAAATATCGTGTCGGCGATGTCGTGAGAATAAGTAAATATAAAAGCATATTTGAAAAAGGTTATACTGCTAACTATACAACTGAATTATTCAAAATAAGAAAAATAAATAGCACATACCCCGTAACATACATTCTAGAAGATATGAATGGTCAATCGATTAAAGGCTCATTTTATGAGTTGGAATTATTAAAAACAAAGTGGAAAGATGTTTATTTAGTGGAAAAGGTCATTCGGACGAAAGGGGACAAAGCCTTGGTGAAGTGGTTGGGATTCCCACAGCAAGAAAACTCTTGGATTAATATAAATGATATTGTTTAGTATGGATATTAAATGAAATAAAGATTAAAAAAAAACAAGTTTTATTTTCCTATTAACTACTACATATACAATAATAAAATAACTTACACTTAAATATATACATAAAGCTTAAATAATAAACAATTATACAAATTAAATCTAAAACTAATATATAGAGGGTCATTGGATGCATAACAAAGCCGCCGTATTGCAACCCCTGACTCCTTTATTTCAAGCGCCGATGCATACAGGGCAAACATTTATGTCGCAGAAGTGGGAAATATATCGGGCGCATACATCACATGTTTGCGGATCCTCCAAATCCCCCCCTTCTACAACAAAATGCTGATGCTCGTGTATGTACCTGGCATTTGGATTTCTTTCGACCTCCATCTGCTCGTAATAAAGAAAGCAGGGGTTGCACAGACGTTTGCTCCGTTCCATGCCAGGAATAACCAACTTCACAATAACGGAGCTGGTTGTAACGCAGAAGTGGTTACCGCCTCTGGCCTGAAATACAGCCAGCTCCCTTCTTATTGAAGTCGGTGATCCAGGGCAATCAGCCTCAATGCCCTCATCGTCGTCGTCGCTGGCGGGCTCATCGGCGGGTGGGGCTGGACCAACGGCGTCTGCACCCTCTTCGGCGGGTGGTGCCGGACCAACAGCGCCCAAATCCTCGTCGGCAGGTTGAGCTAGACCAGCCGCGCCTTCTCTATCACCATCAGCAGCGGCAGCAGCAGCATCAGCAGCCTGTAAAGAAGTATATTGATTAGATATTTTATAAGCATAATGAGTAGTAATTTTATAATCATAAGGTAATAGTTAAAAACTTACATCACGTTCTACGGCGGCCCAAAATTCGTCAATTCCTGGCTTGTTGGCATCAAAGCGCGCTACTAAGGCCAGTTGACGAATGATCTCCCTAACTCCTTCATCTTCTTCACCCTGGTATTCATTTTGGTTGTTCATGTCGGTGGTCAGGTCAGCTACACTTAAATGTCTGATGCTGGTACGTGGTCGGGACCTCCTTATATATGTTATGTATTTCCACCTCTACTCCACTAACCCACGAATTTACCACCTCCCCTGCATTACAGCGCGCTCAGTTGAGTTCGGCTAGTTCCGGAAAGTTGGAAGTCAGAAAAAATTTTACTCTAGCATTAATCGGCGCCCTGCAGACAATACAAATAACTACGGATTGACTGCAACTTACGCAAGATACTGCGTGCCCGCATGGTATAAAAACCATTTGCACCTCCTTATCGCCACAAATCTTGCAAGTAAGACGCTTACTCATAGAACAAGTATCATTTAATTTATTCATAGTAGCGCAGGGCCTTCAAGCTGAATTTAGACAACTGAATATCTGAGGCTATAGGAACTCTTTTATTAAGAGGTCGGCGGATGGATGTTGAGGTGGGGGGATGTTATAGATAGTTCGAACCTTAACAATGCAAACTTTTTTTGTCTGGGCTAGCAATAAGTTCTATTTTTCTTGCTCACGCCCATTCTAGTAGATGAGTATTTGGGTTAAAACTGTACATAATTCTTCAAAGGTAAAATAATAGTTTCCTGTTATTCTTATATTATTTTTTCGGAAGACGAAATATCTTCTACTCTACCATTAAAAATATGGTGGGATAGATGTTGAGTGGGACCAATTTTAAATTACAATTGACGCAAAATTATTTTAGCCCATTGAGCAGTCCGCTAGTTTTTGTTGGTTCTAAAAGGAACCGTTTTTTGTTTGTTTTTTTTGTTGGCCCTGAAAAGGGCCGTTTTTCTCGACTAGAGCATACACCCTAATCCGAGTCGGAATCGCTATCCGAATCAGACGATATATCGATCGCCGGTATATCGTCTGAGCCGTAGCCACCCATATCAACATCATCGATGTCGATATCCGCCACTTCCACTTGCGAGGTGCTGTCGCAAGGCCCCGCAGGTGATGGCGGCCTTGCCAGAGGGGGAGAAGAAGAAGTTGAGTCACAAGGGCCCAACTCCTCTTCCGACGTGGTCGGAAACAACCATGCGATGGTTGTCCTACATAGTCCGGGTGGGCTGAAACCAGAGCACTTGCAGAATCGCACATCATGAAGCAGAATGATTGTATGCATATGTGCGATGAGTATTTATAGTGATTGAAAAAAAGTGAGTAGAGTGGGGAGAGAGTGGGGGAGAAGCGAGAGTGGAAGACTCTCGGTGATAAAACTTTTATATCTTAAAATTTCGCTATTATATTAATAAATAGTAAAAATTAAGAGTGCAAGACTTTCGACAATAAAACTTTTATATCTTAACATTTTGTTGTTTTGTTTGGCTCTGATTAGGGAGTTCGTTTCCACACCATCTTATATATTACAACTAGCCTATCATCATAAACTAATCATAATATATGGAGATAGAACTCATGGCGCGTTGCTTTTTTTTAACGTGGTTAGCTCCCCAGTAGGCATATCTCCACAACTAACAAACTAACAAATACCAAAAAAATGTCTACCTGTCCTTATGCAAAACTATGTGCCCCAGAAACTGTTTGTAGTCCGTACTTTCTCCATCACCATCGACAGCGGCAGCATCAGCAGCCTGTAAAGAAGTATATTGGGGAGTTCGTTTCCACACCATCTTATATATTACAGCTAGCCTATCATCATAAACTAATCATAATATATGGAGATAGAACTCATGGCGCGCTGCTTTTTTTTAACGTGGTTAGCTCCCCAGTAGGCATATCTCCACGACTAACAAATTAACAAATACCAAAAAATGTCTACCTGTCCTTATGCAACACTATGCGATCCAAAAACTGTGTGTAGTCCGCACTCCTAACGCGCGCCCGCTCAATAAGTTCGCGATACCGGCCCTGCATCATATCATATGCAGCCTTCTTTTTTTCATACTCCGATTGGGTCTCTTTGACCCTAGCAATTTCAATGCCCACATCCAACTGTCTTTGGCGCACATTGTTCCGACGATGAATGGTCTCATCCATCTGTCGTTGCAAGTCAACCAAGTGCCGTTGGATGCGGGCATCTTCATCTGCCAAACCTTCAGTCTCGCGCTGAAGTGGCGCTAAGGTAACCCCTATATCCCTCGCCATACCATCCACCTCCATCCTGAGCTGTTTTACTGTCGCTTCAGTGATACTTAACTGCTCCCTATCAGCATTATACCGCGTCTCCAAATTCAATAGGACGGTGGCGGCGTTGTTGATTTTCTTCCTCATGCTGTCTTCTTCGCCGTCATCCTTGGGCGGTATTGGAATTGGTACCGCCGCACTTGTTGAGGCTACCGCCTTCAACTTCCTTACTGGCGCGGTCTTTGGTTTCGCTGCGGTGGCTCTCGGCTTTCTACTCTTCGGCACAACCACCCGCGGTCTCGTTGGCTTCGACCTACAGGGCGCATTTTCCATTGTGCCGACAAGTTTTGGCAATGTGGCTGACGAGGGTAGCGTATCGACGCGTACATCGCTGAGGACCCGGATCTTCTTGGGCGCTTCAAAATCGTCTCCGCTATCATATACCGGTACTGGGGCTAGTAACGGAGCCGGTGACGGGAGCGGCAAAGGAGCCGGTAACGGGGCCGGTAATGGGATGTCGCACACTTGCGACAGCTCCATCGGCGATACCGGTGAAGGAACCGTCAACTCCTTGAAGATTTCCTCAAAATCGAATTCCACAGCGTCGATTGAAATGATTGAGTTAGCTGCGGCGATCGTCCTCTTCGATTGAAGTCATGTTGAAACACTGCTGAGAACTGAAAAAATAACTCGAAAAGAATTAAATAGTTTACTCGGCGAGCCGTAGTAAACTGAATTTCTCAGGTCTGGTTCCCGTATATATAGTGATCGGAAAAGTGGAGGGGAGAGAGTGGGAGTGGGAGAAAAAAGAAGAAAATCGGCCGGGCGCGGGCTTCGCCCGCGTGCGCCTCCAGCCTATACGTTATATCTAAATTGAGCCACAGTTTTTCGAGGTCCATTACGATATTCCTGAATATCTTTATGTCCCCATAAGTTCTATAACGCTCATGGCACCTTTTTTTTTGTTGTTTTTTTTGTTGGCCCTGAAAAGGGCCGTTTTTGCGGCTAGAGCATACGCCCTAATCCGAGCCGGAATCGCTATCCGAATCAGACGATATATCGATCACCGATATATTGTCTGACTCGTAGCCACTCATATCGACATCACCGATGTCGATATCCACCACTTGCGTGGTGCTATCGCAAGGCCCCGCAGGTGATGGCGGCCTTGGCAGAGGACAAGCAGAAGATGAGTCGCAAGGGCCCAACTCCTCTTCCGACGGATCCAATTCCCCCCAGGCCAGCCTTCTGAGGATCGCTTCTCTGAACATCTGAGCCAAAAAAATATCATTAAAATCGCCCATCGTCCAGTTGTTTACTCAGCGAGGAGCTGCAGTAAACTGAATTTCTCAGGTCTTGTTCCCGTATATATAGCGATCGGAAAGTGGAGGGGAGAGAGTGGGAGTGAGAGTGGGGAAAAAAACCGGCCTCCGGCCGGGCGCGGGTTTCGCCCGCGGGGGCGGGAGGCGGGAGTCCTCCGCGGGCCCGGTCTTCGACCCTTCGGGGAGAGAGTGGGGGAGAGCATCGACGAGGCATTTTAATCGAAAAAAAGGGAAAAAAAGGGGAAAAAAAAGGAAAAAAAAAAAAAGAAAAAAAAAAAAAAGAAAAAAAAAAAAGAGTAACATCCCCAAAACCGCCGAAACCGTCCCCCACCGCCCCCCTACCGCTTCCCGTACTTGTCTTTATGATTTAAATTGGGAACCAATTTGGGGATTTCTGTTTTGGAATTAGGGTGGTATTATATTCTCTACTAAAAATGGCAAATCAGCGTGTTTATTATGAAGGTGATGCGGATATGTTACATCAACTTCTAAAACATACCCATAATCCCCGAGATCATCAACAGACATAATATCGAGTTGATTAATTTCCTCAGCCGATAACCAAACAAATTCTCCCGTGGGCAGAGGTTGACTCATGCTATAACCATAGAGATTTGTCGCATCGATATAATGTATGGAAGACTTCGGCTCGAAAGGATTATATTCGGATAAATACGGGTTATTGGCGATATTGTTTTCTTTCAACGCATTGGCTATATACCGCCGCGTATACTATTTTTGAAGAAATTAATCATATCTATATCTGTCAGTAGTTCCAACTCCACCTTAGTGTACCGCAACATCGCATCCCATGACAGGCCTGGAGATGTATAATATTGCGCCGGATCTAGTTTATATGCTTTAAGTGATACATCCCTAAAATTTTCAAATATATCACACAACATTAAAACATCTGATTTTAAGTATAAATCAGAATAAGATCCCAAAGTTTGACATTTAAATACATTCCAAACTTTCTGAGCCCTAGCATATTCCTCATCAGTTATGTGGCAATTATTTAACTTGTCATAAAACTCATCTTTTGAAGGTAAATTGGGGTGATCTAATTTCATTATATTATCCATGAAATTATATGGAAACACCCCCTTCTGCCTCATTAAATCGAATTTTTCTTTTTCTGCAAAACATTTCCTTGTTTCAACAAAAAATTCTGATGGCAGGTTTTCTGACAGTCCAGCCAATGAATCAGCTAAAAATCTGTAACTATCCAAAAATCTAAGTTTTATGTAATTTTTTTCTCAACATACCATCTCTATCTACATAGCTATGGGTGTACAATGGTTTAGTGAACGAAATATATTTTTCTTTATTTTGTGCAATAACTTCGGTCCTCTCACCTTCGCCATACAATTCTTTAATAAATAAATGACTGTCATACCCACTCAAATTGTGGAAAAAGATTGGAACAAATTGTGGGATTTTATAATTTAAATTACAATTGCTATGCGCGGCGCCAGGTGTTTTCTTACCGGTAACATGACAATGATCTCTTACTTTAACGTCATCTTCCTGAAAAGGCTCATCGCAAATAGAGCATATAGTTGACGAGTTAAAATCATCTATTTCATCATTAGACAGCTGATGCATCGGAACAACGTCTTTTAAATAGGTATTATAAATAGTTAAAACATCGTCCTCTAGCCGTTTCACGAAATCGCTACCAGCATTATCACCCGTAAAAGTTACAAATTTCGTCAATGAATTATCAAACGAACATTTAATCAAATATGCAAAAGAATATGGTTCATGTTGGTATGTCGGGATAGTAAACTTTTTTTCCGGATCTGGTTCGCAAGTATCTATTGGTTTTAAAATCGATTCAAAATCAGCGTAAATTACAAATGGAACCCTAAGTTGCTTATCATAATTTTGAAACTTAAGTATGTTTTCAGGTACATAATTACCGCGTTTGTCTTTTTTCAGCTCCACTGATGGTGTGCTGGTGTATATATGATTACAATCGCGCAACTGGTGCCGCAATAGTATGCTTTCAGATCGGAAATAAAGTAAACAGCCGTCACAAAAAAAATTTTTATGTTCATTTCTAGTTACTTGATTCGATACCAATCTGGAAATATTTTTAATCCAACAGTAGTGACTATTTCCTGAATCCTCCGTTATTAATAGTAAATTTATATGGTGACCTAACCTCCTAGAGGAATATCGTAATGGGCCTACTATTTCGAATTTAACCTTACCATTTTCATAACTACGTTCCAAACCATAAACATTAACACTTATGTCATTTAAATCTTCAAATTTTGAAATGTCTTTAAGCTTCATAGGGAATTCAATACCATCAACATTCAGCACGGTCTCGAAGTGTGGATACGATGTCGTTAGGTGAACATTGTCCCTCGCTGGATATAGCGCCGACGTGATGGCCCAAGCAAAGCAATACGCATCATTATTTTGGATATTAACTACACCCTTCTTGGTTTCAATAAACTTGGGGAGCTTAATGTACGAGCAGCCGCCTAATGGGGAGTACTTATTTATATTTACTTCTAAAAATAGTACTTCCCGTAATGTCCAACCTGAAACAATTAGTAATATATTAGTAAACGCTATACTATGAATTATAAAACTATTATACCTGAATCCTTATGTTGAAAGTCTGCAGTTTGAGATACCACAGCATCTTTAAAGTCTACATATACCGCATCCAAATCCGTCGACAAATCGAGTATTCGATTTATGCTGTTAAAAGATTTGATTTCAGAAACATCTTGGCTCTCCAATGCATAAGTAGCGAAGGCCTCTACATTAACTTTAATGGCATTATGGGCCTTCAGAACAACTTTTAACAATTTCAATACTCTTAATTTTATCGCATCAAAAAATGTTACATAATCTATATGTTTTTCATCACATTTAAGCCTGTAAGTTGCGATTCTGCACATAAACGCGCTCTTAATTAAATATATACCATCGGCATGAATTGCACAGGCTTTTTCTTTATGCCCAAGACTCCTCATATGCGACGTCATCTGATTGGTAGGGACATCTACATTACATGATTCACATCTTCTATTATGGGCCTTTGAGTCTACGATGCGATGCGTATGAACTTGTGGAACTCGCATTACCCGGGCTTTTTTTTTCAGGTGGAACATCATTACTGGGAGTAGTAGATCTCTTCGTACCTCCGGATGATTCGCCGATGCGGTTAGATATCAGCTTACAACTTTTATTTTGATGTCGACGTAAATTATCTACCCTTGTATATGTTAAACCACAATTGCACTTATACATGTTTATTATTTTTATGATTATTTCGATATTAGATGATAGAACTACCGATAGGCTTAAAGCTAACGATATTTGTACGGATTTGGATGCGGGTCCTACTATATATATATATATATATATATATATTTTGTTATGATTTATATTTGTATGTTATTATTTATGTGTTTAAATTATAACAATAATTGTTATATTTATTTTTTTTTTATTCACCCTATATGTTCAAAAAAACTAACATGAATTATAAATAAATTCTCGGTTGCTGTTTTAATGAGAATATGTTTTTGTTAAATTCAACTAAATTTTGGTGCACCCTGTATATTTGTTTTATCAAAAAAAAAAAAACTGAAATAATTTATTTTGTTATTTAATTCAATTTTAAGATCTTTACTTGCCCTTTAATCAAATTATTTATTTTTAATGTTATAAAATTACTATTGACTCTTTATTTCAGGGTTCGTGGTCCGCAATTAAGGTTGTTTGATATTATAAATGATGACGCCAAATTCTTTATAATAAGCTTCAAAACTAAATTTCTTTATTTTAATTTCTAAATTTTTTAATTTTCAAATACCAAATATTATCAATTTGTTTAAGACAGACCTGGAAATTGGGTCAATGTTCGCCAGTTGTTCCAGTGTTACCACCTTATAGAAATTAAAGTGAAATAAATATTCAAAATTTTCAATGGAGGAACGCAATAGTTTAATTATAAAACATGTCAAATTCAATATCAAAAATATTAATCATTACAAAATGATCAATCTAATATTAGTGAAGATTTCATTCATTCAAAACATGTATTCTAATGAGGAAAAACTATGAAAATATTTTTTTTACCAAGTCTAAACTAGTACATTTTGTTTGTATATTCGTTTGTACAAACGAAATGTAAGGTTAGAATCAGTGGATTAAAAAAATATATACTTAACTAGATACAAAATTGAAACACAGGTAAATATGTTTTATTGTAAATGAATTCATAGGAATACCTTTACTGTCCGTAAACCGTAAATATCGAAAACCAATCCAAATATTGTTTTCAGGTCGTCGGTCGGCGAAATTCCTTACACAAGAATATGTATAAAGTTCCGCCTTCGATGGGTCTTCGTCAAATTGAGATCGTCGCTTGGAAACAGCCAAATTCCCAACATACAAACAATGTAGGATTTTGAAAAACTTAATTTCACCAGTCTTCTAAATTCTGGAGGCATCCAAATGTTATGTTTTTATTCAAAAACATATTGCTAGGTTTGTACACACTTTTAAAAATACTATATACAAATTTCTTAATAATTTAAACCAATTTTTGTTAAAAATCAGTCACTGTCTCCTATCAGTCTTTTCAATCTTTCGTTACTAAGGATCTACCACCTTTTGTTATTTTTTTAACAAAGCTTTAGTATCAATTAATAAATCCAATCCTTGGTTTTACAATGACCAATGAAATGGATTCCTTCTAATTTCCATGAAAATTCTGAATATTTCTTTAAATAATTTCAAAGGAATATTATTAAACTTTAATTATACATTCTGTCATTCAGTTAAGAAATTTCCAAATATAATTTTGTTATAGATTTTCCTTTTCTAAATTACAATTCTTAGTTCTGAGTCATGTTGGCATTTCTAATTTCTAGTTAGTTTAAATATGTCAAAATAAATGTTCGTTCACCTGCTTTGCATTTTAGAAATGTTGTTTACAGAGTGTTACAAACTTAATAACCATATTAATATATTTTTCCAATTTCAGGTTCTACGTTTGAATGAAAACTAATCCAAGATGTTGAGCTTTTCAAGAAAATTGTATTTTAAAGAAATTTAGTGGATTATGAGATGCCATCGTATTACTATGAAATTGTTATTTTTCGTTGTTTTTCTTTAAAAATAAATCAATTGGGATTGAGGATTAAATTGTTTCATTTCTTTCAATCTTAATAAGGTAAGTGTTAATTATAAAATATATACAGAGTGTATTGTGAAAGTCTAAATTGATTTCTTATACAAATTGATTACTCGCTTTATTTAGAATCTTTATTAAAATTCTTAATTTAAATATTCTCAATACACTGATCAATATTGGTTTCCTATTAGGTTATTTGGGCAAATATACTTTCCAAATTCAATCAATTATTTCAATTATGAATTTATCAATATAATTCTTATTTTACAACATGATAAGTACAATATTTTTAAGTAAGATATTCATCAATATAGTTTATTTATTCAACTATATATATACAGGGTGATCCTTTATTTTCTATATCAAATTCCCCTAAATTTTGTATTTATCAAATTTTTCCACTAGAAAAATTTATAAATACAAATTTATATTAATCTTTTTTATCATGTTTTGCAGTATTTTACTAAATTATTATTTAAATTATTTACAATGTTAATATGTTTCTATGTATAGTGTCTACTGTGTTCATACTGTTCATCCAATGGAATAAGCCAAAAGCTGTGCTTCAAATCTATTTTTGAAAATATTTTTGTATCGGTTATGCGTCCAAATATCGCCTCTACATTCATTGGAGCCTCGTATTGTGGTACTGAGTATTGGTTTATATTTCTTGCGTCTAAGCATAATCGTAGCTCTCCATTTGCTTTCTTTACTACCACAATAGGATTCACATATCTTGTGTTAGATCTTTCTATAATACCGTCCTTTAACATTTTTTTAATCTCCAATTCTACATCTTTTCTATATTTATAAGGTATGGGATATGTTCTTATTCTGAAATTCTCTATGCCTTTTACTTCTATCTTGTGTACATAATTATTTGCCATTCTCATTTCCTTCCTAATTAAACCTTCATATTTCATTATTAAATTCTTCACCTTCTTCTTATATTCTTTACTTCCACACACTAATTCCAATTCTTCTATAGCGCCACTCCTTTCTATATGCCATAACTTCTTTACATCCTCTTCAACTTCCAATTCTTCCTTATTTGCTTCTTCAAATTCAATTCTATTTCCAGCTAATTCTATTTTCATCTCTTCAAAATCAATTCTCGCCTTATACTTCGTTAGCTCATCAATTCCTATAACTATGTCTGCTTCTAAATTGTTTACTAATAATAACTGCATTTCTAATTCTTTCCCATCCTTTAATTCAATCTTCTGTATTATAGATCTACTAACTTCACATAACTTTCTTCCATTTGCTCCTATTAATGTAGTTTTAGGTATTTTAATTAATTTATTTTCATAATTCTCTAAATCTTCTATTAATTTGGTTTTTATAATGGACGCCTCTGAACCAGTGTCAATTAATATTTTTACTTGTTTTCCATTTAATTTTCCTTTAATATAAATTAACCCCATAATTTTTTCTAAATCTAATTCTTCCCCAAATTTAATGTACTCCCTTGGATGTTCGTATGTGCAGATTGTATTTTTTACATTTGGTATGTGCCTGAACCAAAATTTTGCTCGGGCATTTCTTCAGTAACTATCTCTGGTTCCATAGATACTATTCTCTCCTCTTGTCTCTGTCTTTGCATATTATTGATTCTTCTCTGTTCACCATTTATGTTTCGTATTTCTTCTATATTTCTGTCTCCTCTTCCAGCACTATAATCTCTTCTTTCTTCTCTGTTATTTTCTCTGTGTCTATTTTCATGATTTGCATTCCTATTATTGTTTTCGATTGTTCTATTTCGATAGTTGTTATTATCGTATTGATAATTTCTATTAAAATTCCTTGAGTTGTATTGAGTGTTATTGTTCCTGTTATAATTATTGCTATTGTTAGAGTTATTTAAATAATTATTGTTTCTATTATATTTATTATTTCTGTTACTATTATAGTTGTTCCTATTGTAATAACTATCATAATTGTTTCTTCTATTGTTTTGATTATTTATTGTATGTTCAAAATTGTTATTGTTATTTTGTTGATATGTGTCAAAATTATTGTTATATTTGTTGTTATTTCTATTTTCCATTAAGTTTCTATTTCTATTATAATTATTGTTATCGGTCCTGTTTCTTTCTACCCTCTGTAGATAATTGCTTAGTTGTTCAATGTTTTGGATATTCTGAATAGCAATGGTTTCCATTATTTCAAATTTAAAATGCCTAGAAATAAACATTATGATTTCCTCCTCTGGTATGGGTGGATCTAAGAATTTGGCATTCATATAAATTTTCATTGCATAATCATTCATGCTATTTCCTCTGCCTGTTTCAAATTTTCCAGAATAGAGTTTCTCTCTTACCCTGGTTTGGGCATTGTTTCCCCAGAAGTACCTCATGAAGTGAGTCTCAAAATCTGCGAAACTTTGAAATTCCTCTTCTTTGCTGGTATACCAAACCAAAGCATGACTGTCGAGATTTTCTCTAATAATTTCCCTCATGTCCTCGTTAGTCCTAATACTCTTCAGTTTGTTTTTTAAAACTTTGATAAAAACTTTGGGATGTACCTTTCGGTTGTCCCCTTCAAATTTATGTTCCCCTCTACTTCCTATGTAATTGTTTATAATTCTGGTTTCCATCAAGCCATTATTTAATTCTTGGAGATTTCTCCCCTCAAGTTGGCTATACTCCTCCTGTAAATATGCTAGCCTTCTTTCCATATTTTCTAGTTTTTTAATAATTTCATTTGTTTCTCCAGTTTGTCCTTGGCTATTTATTTTTATTCCTATTTGTTCTATTTTTCTTTTTATTATATCAATCTCTTTTTGTATTCCTTGTATTCTTCTTTCTGTCCTCTCCTCATCTTGTTTTTGTTTTTCCATTAATTTTGTTTGTTTTTCGTTCACGCTTCCTTCCACATCCTGGTGAAACTCAGTCAAAGTTCTATTCCATTTTCCTTCCAGACTTCCCATTCGTTCTTGAGTGTCCTGCACTGCCAGTTTGACTTCCTTCACTTCCTCTTGGAATGTCTCAAATTTTTGATCTTGTAGTTTTTCCACTTCTTCCATAATTTCTTTTTGGAAATTCGTTCCTTTTTCTTCTATTTCCTTAATTCTATTCATGTGTAGATTTTCTATCTCCGTGATTCTTCCAATCACTTCCTCCCTTATCTCTTGTTTTGTGGCTTCTATTTTATTCTCCATGTATAGTTTTGATTCATCCAATTTCTTTTCAACATTTCCTAGTTTTTCTTCCATTTTCTCTATTATTGCTTTATTACTTTGCTTCATTTCTACTTTTATATCTTTATTATTTTGTTTCATTTCCTTCATCATAATTTCGAACATGCTCCTTATGTTCATTTCTTCATTCTTTTCAGGAATCTCTTTTTCTAGAGTTTGTTTTACTCTTTTCTCTTTCTCTTCATCATTATTCTCATCTTTATTTTGCTGTATATTTTCTTCTGTCATTTGTGTCTCTACTTCTTGTATATCCCCTTGTCCTTGCTCTTCTGACAATGGTACATCTTCCACTTCCTGTTCTTGTAATATTTCGAAAACATATTGCTCTGGATCTTCTCCATTTGCTTCTAATATTTTTTTAAGTCTATTCCTCAATTCTGGTTTTAGTCCTGTTGTGATTTCTCCTCTCTTCTCTAATTCCTCCTTCAATTCCATAACTTTAAGATCCATCAACCTCTTTCCTTCCTTTTCTTGGGATTTTCCTTCTATTCCTTCCATATTTTCCAATTTTATTACTTAAATAATAGCACTATAAATTATTACACTATTTTGTAATACTACACTTACTATAATATTCAAAAAAAATAATTCATTTTGATTAGCACTATCTATTTATTTTACACTTTTGCACCACTGTTTTTTAGTTTTAACACTACGTCACTGTCTTACACTAGCGTCACGTTTATCAAAGCCCCACGGTGGCTAGCGACATTTGTTATGATTTATATTTGTATGTTATTATTTATGTGTTTAAATTATAACAATAATTGTTATATTTATTTTTTTTTTTATTCACCCTATATGTTCAAAAAAACTAACATGAATTATAAATAAATTCTCGGTTGCTGTTTTAATGAGAATATGTTTTTGTTAAATTCAACTAAATTTTGGTGCACCCTGTATATTTGTTTTATCAAAAAAAAAAAAACTGAAATAATTTATTTTGTTATTTAATTCAATTTTAAGATCTTTACTTGCCCTTTAATCAAATTATTTATTTTTAATGTTATAAAATTACTATTGACTCTTTATTTCAGGGTTCGTGGTCCGCAATTAAGGTTGTTTGATATTATAAATGATGACGCCAAATTCTTTATAATAAGCTTCAAAACTAAATTTCTTTATTTTAATTTCTAAATTTTTTAATTTTCAAATACCAAATATTATCAATTTGTTTAAGACAGACCTGGAAATTGGGTCAATGTTCGCCAGTTGTTCCAGTGTTACCACCTTATAGAAATTAAAGTGAAATAAATATTCAAAATTTTCAATGGAGGAACGCAATAGTTTAATTATAAAACATGTCAAATTCAATATCAAAAATATTAATCATTACAAAATGATCAATCTAATATTAGTGAAGATTTCATTCATTCAAAACATGTATTCTAATGAGGAAAAACTATGAAAATATTTTTTTTACCAAGTCTAAACTAGTACATTTTGTTTGTATATTCGTTTGTACAAACGAAATGTAAGGTTAGAATCAGTGGATTAAAAAAATATATACTTAACTAGATACAAAATTGAAACACAGGTAAATATGTTTTATTGTAAATGAATTCATAGGAATACCTTTACTGTCCGTAAACCGTAAATATCGAAAACCAATCCAAATATTGTTTTCAGGTCGTCGGTCGGCGAAATTCCTTACACAAGAATATGTATAAAGTTCCGCCTTCGATGGGTCTTCGTCAAATTGAGATCGTCGCTTGGAAACAGCCAAATTCCCAACATACAAACAATGTAGGATTTTGAAAAACTTAATTTCACCAGTCTTCTAAATTCTGGAGGCATCCAAATGTTATGTTTTTATTCAAAAACATATTGCTAGGTTTGTACACACTTTTAAAAATACTATATACAAATTTCTTAATAATTTAAACCAATTTTTGTTAAAAATCAGTCACTGTCTCCTATCAGTCTTTTCAATCTTTCGTTACTAAGGATCTACCACCTTTTGTTATTTTTTTAACAAAGCTTTAGTATCAATTAATAAATCCAATCCTTGGTTTTACAATGACCAATGAAATGGATTCCTTCTAATTTCCATGAAAATTCTGAATATTTCTTTAAATAATTTCAAAGGAATATTATTAAACTTTAATTATACATTCTGTCATTCAGTTAAGAAATTTCCAAATATAATTTTGTTATAGATTTTCCTTTTCTAAATTACAATTCTTAGTTCTGAGTCATGTTGGCATTTCTAATTTCTAGTTAGTTTAAATATGTCAAAATAAATGTTCGTTCACCTGCTTTGCATTTTAGAAATGTTGTTTACAGAGTGTTACAAACTTAATAACCATATTAATATATTTTTCCAATTTCAGGTTCTACGTTTGAATGAAAACTAATCCAAGATGTTGAGCTTTTCAAGAAAATTGTATTTTAAAGAAATTTAGTGGATTATGAGATGCCATCGTATTACTATGAAATTGTTATTTTTCGTTGTTTTTCTTTAAAAATAAATCAATTGGGATTGAGGATTAAATTGTTTCATTTCTTTCAATCTTAATAAGGTAAGTGTTAATTATAAAATATATACAGAGTGTATTGTGAAAGTCTAAATTGATTTCTTATACAAATTGATTACTCGCTTTATTTAGAATCTTTATTAAAATTCTTAATTTAAATATTCTCAATACACTGATCAATATTGGTTTCCTATTAGGTTATTTGGGCAAATATACTTTCCAAATTCAATCAATTATTTCAATTATGAATTTATCAATATAATTCTTATTTTACAACATGATAAGTACAATATTTTTAAGTAAGATATTCATCAATATAGTTTATTTATTCAACTATATATATACAGGGTGATCCTTTATTTTCTATATCAATATATATATATATATATATATATATATATATATATATATCCTCTAGAAAATTCCACCACCTCTTCTTAGCTCCTCCCTCGATATTTCAGTTGGGCGCGTCTATCTATGGCGCAGCTACCCCTTCTTAGTCCCTTACCACGATATTTCGGTTAAGCACGACCGTCTCTAACGCAGGCTAAGCACTCTAGGCGCGACGGCCGAGAGTTAAGGATGTGCTGCCAACAGTAATCACTAGGAGCTTAGATAACATTCACTACATTGAATACAGTAATTACTACCTAAGGTGTACTTACACTTTAATATGTATGGAGTAATGAGATGTATACCCTGTGGGTAATTGGGAGGTACTTATTATGCAATTACAATCATTACAGTATGGCGTGTATATGGTAATTGGGAGGTACTTACTGTGCAATTGCATTTATTACAGTACATGCTGTAATTGGGAGGTACTTGCTAATTGCGCGTCTATCTCTGGCGCAGGCTACCCCTTCTTAGTCCCTTACCTCGATATTTCGGTTAAGCACGATCGTCTCTAACGCAGGCTAAGCACTCTAGGCACGCCGGCCGAGAGCTAAGGACGTGCTGCCAACAGTAATCACTAGGAGGCACTTAGATAACATTCACCACACTACATTGCACACAGTAATTACTACCTAAGGTGTACTTACACTTTGATATGTATGGAGTAATGAGATGTATACCCTGTGGGTAATTGGGAGGTACTTATTATGCAATTGCACTTATTACAGTACATGATGTAATTGGGTGGTACTGTGCAATTGCACTTATTACAGTACATGATGTAATTGGGAGGTACTTGCTAATTGCGCGAAGGGTGGGGGGTACTTAGGATAATTACTAATTACCGAATTGCCTCTCTCTGTACCTCTTTCTCATTTCCAGAACCGGCCAATTACATCTACTCAGATTTCAAGTCTAAGGTAGAGAATAGTTTACTTCCGGTCAATGTGTCCAAGGTATCGTCGATACGAGGCAGAGGGTAACTGTCTGTCTTGGTAACATTGTTCAACTGACGGTAATCCACACAGAACCTCGTAGTTCCATCATTTTTCTGGACCAGGACTACCGGAGAGACCCATGGGCTGGTAGAAGGCTCTTTCTTCCTGTTTTTCCTCCTTTTGGTACAAAAATGTCACGATATCGTCGAAGAAATTCCTTTATTTTCTTCTTCTCTGATTGATTCAGAAATTGACCAGCAACTGCAATCATTTGCTCGAATTTGTCGTTGGAATTATCAGAAGTTGTTGTCTGACGAATTATGGACGTTACTGGTACACAAGTTCCGATTCTGGTCTCTTTCTTGATGTTAATCGGGTGATCATTAACGTTTATGAGGCGAACTGGAATTTCTTTTGCAGTCGTGACCAACCCCTTTCCGATCAGAATGCCTCGTCCAACCTCTTCATCGTGGTTCCAAGGTTCCATCATTACGGGTGTTCCTTCTTCCATAGTTTCTTGAAGCCGTGCTACTATAACGGTTTCACTTCTGACAGGTACCACCGTATCCTCCTGTACAGCAACTGGCACAGTACTGTCCCCATATGGATGTAGGAATACCTCTTCGGCACCAACTTTGATCACTCTGTTTTTAAAGTCCAACTGGAAACCATGTAAGTTCATTACATCCATTCCAAGAATCACATCTTCTTCAATATCAGCGACAATTACAGTATGAGTGAACTTTTCTGTACCAATTCCCAATTGAACCTGGATTTCCCCATGGATGTTGGCACTTTCACCTGTGGCAGTCCACAGTCGCAATCTTGTTGGTAGAATTCTCTTACATTTCTTTATGGTTGTTGATCGTATAATGGTCCTAGTTGCTCCAGTATCCACCAACAGTGTATACTTTTTACCATTTACTTCGCCGTCTATGTATACACTATCATCGCGACATTTCAAAGAGGCTATCAGTATGAGAGGGTCTTTGGAACGGTTTCGGGTCGAAGCTGCCCCCTCTAGGCCGACCCGCTCTAGTTTTCCTGCGGCGTGTTGTCTTCAGTTGTTGGGACCCTAGGGCGTTTGCACGAACTGCGAACATGCCCCAGTTTATTATTATTGTCCACTATTTATTTATAGTTCCACTTCTAACACCAATGTGACGAAAGTAATTTATTTAAAAACACACTATTTACAATTTATTTCAGACGTACCATTTAATTTATATAATATTTGAACACTAATTACAATTCTAATTTATTTCTTACACTTTAACTATTCAATACAACGTTCTATATAAAACTAAACTCGGCGCTGATCGTCGACTATTTATATAAATCCAACTCCGCTACTGGAGAATTCCAGAGCCTCGCGAAGATTCTACAACGATGAGTAAACGGCACTCCGCCCGCTCTAACCGTTTCTCGAGCTTTCAGCGGCATTCCCAGAACATTCCGGATGCTTCGAGTGAATCAGAGAGCGGTCCGGCTGTTTCCACACGTCAGCGTTGCTTCGGCCACGAATTGCGTATACAGGGTCGGCTTAGGAATTCATGACAATATTTTCATAACCTGTACTTAATAAAATGTTTATTATATATATAATATGATAAAAACAAAAATATTAATCTTAATTTTTAATTAAAAACAAATTTTTAATTTTTTTTTTAACTTAAACAAAAATAATATTACTACTAATAAACTACATAAAAATATTAGTTTGTATTTTTCTCTAAAATAATTTTAATTAGAGATTGTTGGTTTTCAAGTACACTTAAATGGACATTTAGTTTTTTTCTTCCATTTCAATTTTTTCCATTTGCACTCTTTTCTTCGAGTTGCACCTTTTTTGCGTTCTTCTGCATCACGCTCATACTTTCTTTCTTCTAAAGGTTGCCTTCTTTCTGCCAGAGCTATTTCTCTCAACTTTATTTCATAAAGGCGATTACTTTTTTATCTAAATATTGAACACTGTTTTGTCTCATATTAGTTTTTTTATTGCGTAATGAAGGTGCTAAAACAAAATAGTAATAAATCAGTTTAAATCTGTTTAAAAAAAAAACGTAATCGAGAGAAAAATAAATGATAAATAATGAAATATTAACAAGTTAGATATAAGTTGGTAGGTACTCAAGTTATTTCAACATAACCTTTTTTATAAATAGTTATATTAATCCTTATTTTCCCTCGTTTAATTAGTTTTTCTTCAAATGATTTTTAATTAAATTCTGTACTCTCTCTTTAAGTGCTCAGATTGATACGGATTTACCTACAATCTGTATCATGTTTATTTGGATATTGTGCCATCTTTTTGCATCTTCATATGGGTTTTGAACAAAAACTTCACGTGCCAGGTGCAAATCAAACTCATCGTTAAATCTAAATCTTGTTTTTAATATGTTTTCCATGTTCATAAATAAAAAGAACGACGGATACACAAAAAAAATCACTTACAAATTATTTGACAATTGACAACACAGATTGACAAATAATAAACATATTTAACAAGTTAATCATTCGATCTTTACCGTTCCCACATTCGGCACACCTCGTTTTGCAAACGTTAGCGTTTTGGGTGAGCGGTAAAGACCCATAGGATAACGTTTGACGTATCAGGTTAATTTAAAAATTCTTCAACTGTGCAAGTGTCACTACCCAAATTTACGTTAACGTTTACGTATTTGGTACAACTTAAACTCCCTATTATAAACGATAGAATTAGGAAATCTTTATTAAATTAAGATTATTTTTAAGAGTAGAAATTAAAATAAAATATAGGGTGTTCCATTAAAAAATATTATTTTAATATTCTGGTTTGGGACACTATGTATGAAACTAATTTTAATTTGTAGCCGCCGTTAAGCTGTATATTTGTGCCAAAGGAATTTTTAATATCGTTTGTAGTTTACTTACCAGGCTCCGCCCCGTTGAGCGTGGCGCACCTTGTATATATATTTTTTTTGTGTCTTATTTATTGTTCCTCATTTATTTAAATATTTACGCTTTGAACTTGCCTTATACCTAAAAAGATCGATAAACCCTTTTGCGACTGAATTATATTAAAATACATCAAACAAATCTCAAAGCCATAGTCACAATATATAGACGACCGTTTCTCTTTTGACAATAACTACTCTTTTGGCTAATATCTCACCAGGTATTGAATTACGTCAAAAAAAAATCAGAAAATATTTCAACACTCTACCTTTGATTTTGCCTACTAACGTGAGAGTCATTTTTGGACCGATTTCGTCCTTATTAGGACTCTTCAGCAAGAAATAGAAATTCTCGACTCCAGTCTCTAACGGAGTCTAATGGCAATATGAAATTCGATCGAACACAATAACGGCGGGTTGAACATGTAGATATTCAACGAGCGAAAATAGTATCGCCATCTATACTTAGTAAGCAAAATCGAGGGTCGCTGTAGTACCTAGTTCAGAAACTAGGTGGGCTATTCGTCAAAAAGGAAATAATTCCAAACTCAAATGTGACCGAGATGTAAAATACATCAAACAAATCTCAAAGCCATAGTCACAATATATGGGCCGCGGTTTCTCTCTATAGGTAAATGTTGCTAAGACCACATAAGACATGACTTGTGTAGTGACTGTCATTATTGTACCTACAGTACTTATTTCATTATTAATATAATCTATTTGACATAATGAATTTTCTGTCTATCATTGTTACTTTAGTATGTGTTTAATTCATATGAACCAAACGACAAAAACTAATTAATTTTCATACTTTTCCCAGTGTATTAAGTTCCCTTGCTTTGGTGCATACGAAAACTCATTTAGTTTCGTTTCTTGGGTAGGTATTCTTTGGTACTAGTTGTAAATTCGTAAAATAATATTGCAGCGTTGCCGTATTTACGGAGTTTTTTTACTACCCTAATATTTTGTTTAGATTAATATTGAGTTTTAATAAAAAATTTAGCTTATATTAAAAGCTTTTAAGAATAATTTGATTAAAAACATATTTTTATTTATATAATATAAAATTATAGTTATTGGATACATCAAATTTAATTTTTTGAAAACAATTTTTCCAAATAAATTTTATAGACAGATAAATCCGGCAAAGACGCAATAAACGAGAATCTTTTGTGTGAATAATAATTTGCCACATAAAAATTTGGTTTCTTAGTTGCAATGTCTTTGGTGTTATCGGTTTTTTACTTTTGTGGCTTTTTCGAAATAATAATATATAATTTATATTTATTTGTATGATACAAAAAATGACTTTAAAACAACGTTTTAAACATTTAAACAAAAGAAAATGTTCAAAAATTCTAACATTTTTAAAATTACCAAACATTAATACTAAATGAAAATTGTTCAACCTTTTTTCAAGGAAAAAGAATCTCCAGATGGTAATAACGTGGCGTGTATATTGACGCTACCTCCTTATCAAAGACAAGGCTATGGAAAACTTCTGATAGCGTTCAGTTATGAATTATCCAGGCTGGAAGGTACCGTGGGTAGCCCAGAACAACCATTGAGCGATTTAGGGAAACTCAGTTATAGGAGCTATTGGAGCTGGGTTTTGTTGGAGATCCTTCGAGATTTCAGGGGGACGCTGTCCATTAAGGATTTGAGGTAAGTTAAGGAGGACAGTCAAGTAATGAAAACAAACCAAAGCAAAATTTAAAAATATGCTACCTGTGCGAATCGAACCCACGACCTTTAGTATACTGTACCAACATGTTTTTAACTTTCTTGCAGTCAGATGACGAGCATCAGTCAAACCGACATAATATCGACATTACAAAGCATGAACATGGTAAAATACTGGAAAGGGCAGCACGTGATATGCGTGACGCCGAAACTGGTGGATGAGCACATCAAGTCGAGTCAGTACAAGAGGCCGAGGTTGTGCGTGGACAGCAGCGCGCTCAGGTGGACGCCTAGGCGACACGTCAACAACAAGTTAGGGAAGAAGTAGATGCGGATGGACATAAGGCTGTTTCGTTGTTGGGGAGTTATTCCTCGTTTCAGTATTACATTTTAAGTAATAAAGTTTCTGACGTTTTCTTTTCGTCTTTTATTTTTTAATGAAAATTGTTTTGCCTGACTTCTTGATCTGATCGCGGAGATGCTTATTTTGTTATAGAAACATGAGCTGAGGGTTTAAAGTGATTTAGTAAGTAAACAAAAGTTATAGTTTTGTTTTATTGATTTTATAATATGAATATGTGCATTTTTATTTTAGGCCGTTTTATATTTTTGAATGCAATCTTTTAAAATTTAAACGTGGACTATCTAAGCCAAATCTATTAGAAAAGAGCATAAGTGCGTGTGAGATGGAAGTTGTACGTATCGTGTTCAAGGGCTTTTCAGCTGCACAGCGGTCTTTGTTTTACGCATGGTCCTATCATACCTTGTCCAATTCATTGTAAAATATGTAGATGGTCTGTGGTTGGATTTCCGTACCTGCATAGTATCCACTTTTTTATTTGGTCGTTTTTCACAAAATGTATATAGGTATTATAGTATAATACTCCGCCTTATTATTACGTCACTATTGAATTATGTCTATGTTCTAATTTGTTGAATGACTCAGATTGTTTAACATGTGCTAGTCAAATCCACGTGGACTACCAGGGTAGGTACCATATCCGCGTGGACTACCTGAAGTTGTTTCTTCATAATCTCTGTATAAAGGTTAAAGATGAACACCATTTTAAATTTAAATTAGAATGAAGATATATAATCCTTGGCATTTTATATTATACTTTTTACAGTTTAACAGGCCCCTTAACCCCCATTTTCAATCAGATTTTTTTCAGAATCAATATATGCTTCATCTCGTAAATCTTCATTTTTCCAGAATATTTCAATTTGATATCGTTTTTTTTTCGAGTTATTCGTTATTCCCCATTTAAAAAAGCCTTTTATCCACCTTAAGTTGACAACCATTCTTGATGAAAACTTCGGCCAAAGCTTCGTGACATTCTAATACTAACCTTGAGAAAATTCGTGGTCTGTCCAGGGTGAGTAGTACTTGTCTGCTATTTCTAGTGATTTATTTTGCTGCTATTAATTTTAAAAACATGACACAAAAAAAACTGAAATAGCTGAAACTTTTAATGAACATTACACTACAATAGGAAGCAAATTAGCAAATCAAATTAAAGTCCCAAAAAATTGTCTTCTTAAACCAAAAACAATTTCTTCTTCAATCTTCCTTTCACCTACAAATAAAAATGAGATTATTGAAACTATAGAATCCTTAAAACCTCATAAAGCCTCCGGTTATGATTTAATAAAAGGTGAACTTCTGAAAAAAGTCGAGGAAGAAATATCACTAATTAATGCAATATTTGAAAAAGGTCATTGCCCTTCGGTATTTAAAATTGGCATTATAAAACCCATGTACAAAAGCGGCGATAAACAAATTGTTACTAATTACCGACCTATTTGATAACAAACTTTGCTAAAATGTTTGAAAAATTCTAAAGACCAGAATTATACATTATATAAAAAAACATACCATTCTTTCAAAACGTCAATTTGGATTTCGGGAAGGACAATCTACCCAAGATGCTATCACTTTTTTAACATCCGAACTTTATAAAAATTTTGACAATGGAGAACATTCCCTATGTATATTTTTAGACCTTGCGAAGGCTTTCGACACTGTGAGTCACACATAGTTGTTGAATACTTTAGAAAGCATTGGTTTCCGAGCCATCCCGTACAAACTAATGGTAAGTTACCTAGAAGAAAAAAAAAACAGTACGTAACCATAAGTGAAAGAAAAAGTTCTGAAAAAATAATGACATACAGTGTACCTCAAGGAACGGTATTGGGTCCCATATTATTCATACTGTATATAAACGAAATACTCACCTTCAATAGTACTGGGACAGTAAGTAGTTTCGCAGATGATACCATTATGCTATATACAGCGTGAAACTGGGAAGATCTAAAAAAGAAAGCAGAAGCAGATATGAGTATATTAATAAATTGTTTTAATTACCATTAATTTTAGTAAAACTTGTTTTATTCCCTTTAGTTGCTACACAAATGCATTGCCGACATATGACACCTTACAAATAAAAAATAATAATAGAGACATACAAATCTATGCAAAACAAAACATAAAATATTTAGGAGTAACTGTGGATAGGCACCTTAGATGGAATTTACATGTTGATCGGGTTAATTCAACTTTACGTAGCTTACTATACAGATTTAAATATTTAAAAAATGTATAAGATCAAACTCAATTAAAAATACTATACTCTGCTTTAGTAGAATCGCATATATCATACGGAATTGTGGGATGGGGAGGTTTGGCGGATAATCACTTAAAGAAACTGGAAGTATTACAGAAGAGGTTCCTAAAAATATTATTAAATAAACCATTTCTCCCTCTGATACATTGTATCAAGAATCAAATAACCTTGACATTAGACAGATTTATTTTTATAAAATAGTTACCTTTATTGAAATAGAAACAAACAGTCATATTCAACATAACTATGAGACTAGACAAAAAAACAAATAAGTTATTAAAAACAGTATCAGCTTCAAAACCATTGGTCAAAGAGGTTATAATTATATTTCAAAAAGGCTATATAATTTCCTTCCTCTCAATATTCGAAGTTGTAAATCTCGGTGAGATGGTGTCCATGTTCGCTTGAAGCAGTGGGAGCGCCTTCTGCCAAAAGATCCTAGACCAGGTTCTATTCCAACCGTGCGGAAGCGTGTCATTGTCATCAGAGCAACCTCCGTGATGTAAATATCAAGAGGAATGATACTAAGAATGACTTCCATGGCTCCTGTTATGTTGAGACATGCTGTTCTTTGAATTTGTTCTAGTTTGTGGATAGCTGTCAATTTTTGGGGTTTTGGTACCCAGACAACTGCACCGTATGTTAGCATAGGTCTTACAATGGCCGTGTAATTCCATGCGACGACTCTGGGGGAGAGACCCCAGGTGCGCCCCACGGTTTGACGACATTGTTCATGAGAATTTATGTGTTTTTTGTACTCTGTTTTCTCGGTGTGAGTTCCATGTTAACATGCTCTCAAAGGTGGGGCCTAGATACTTCTGTTGCAAAGTTTAGATTTGTGTTAGGAGCTCTGTAGGTTTCAATTCCATTTTCATCCTTTTCCTTGTGAAAAGGACAATTTCTATTCTATAATTTTGAGAACTATTTGCATTCTTTCGAAGAGTATGTTCTTAAAATTACCTGTTTGCAGAATGACCAGCATGACCTGCATACGCTCTTGTGTAGTGACTAATTATTGAGGTGGCTGATGAGGGTGACGAGGACCATGTTCCACAGTAGACTTCGCCTTGTAGATATCCCCTTGCAACCAAGCCTCTTATTCACATCTACATTTATATTCGCTGGTCGTTTTGCGAGTATGTGAATTTCTGTTGGTTGAGAGTCTATTATCTTGGGAAAGGTCTCTATCCGGCCAGCAACTAGGTAAAGGGTTGAATAAGTAAATCTTCCTGGGTTGTATGCATGTTGATTTGGGTGTAGTGGTGTTGTTGTAATCACCACATCCCTTATGTACCTTTCCAATGTCTTTATGTAAAACGATGCCAGGCTAATTAATTGGTCGGTATGTTTTTGGGACAGTGTAATCTATCCATCCATCCAGGTTTGGGTATAAAGACTACGTCTACCACTCTCTATTTTTGGTGGATAAACCTCAGAGCCAATGAACATAAATATATCTTCAAACGTTTATTTAAAAATTAGCGTAATATTTAGCACAGGACCGATGAATGGTTTCGCGTATTTCGCTCAAGATTTTAAAAACCTATATAGCTTTAAAAAGCACCTTTTTAAGTACCGCAATTGAGTATGGCTGACTTAGACGGCGACTAGATAAATACACATTTTTAGAGCTCATATGTGTTAATGTTTGATGAATTGTTTCAACAAATTAAGTATTTAAAGGATATTTTCTATACACACCGAATCTCAACTCTAAATGAATCGTTCATTTCAGAAAGTCCATATCTCCAGAAATATACATTTTGAATAAACAAGAAAAAACTGTTTTGCGCCATAAAGATATTTTTTTTCTTTATTTAAAAAATTTGAAGTTATTTAGGAGTTTGCCCCTTGAATAGTGACAAAAAACTATAAAATTAATTTGGTTTTGTTAACCCATGAAAATAATTTAAAGGGGTGTTTACTTAAGGGGTTTCTGCAATAAATTGGTTAAAAAAAAGTTTTGAAAATGTTTCTCTTTATTCTAAATTTTTACAGTTATAAATTAAATATAGGAGTTATTTTCTTCAAGTTCCGAGGCCTTACTCATCCTCACGTTCTGAGTCCATGACACAATCAGCTTCTGTAGTCGGCCATCTGAGTATATCTTCATAGAAATGCTCATATCCTTTGGTGTATTCCATCAGCTTCCGTACGTCATCAAGTTTTTTCTTGTTTATTGGAACCTTCCCAGCAGGATAAGCCTTCTGAGTTGGCAGCTCAGGAGCAGTATTACTTTTTTGGAGACTAAAAGTGGAAGAGATCATACCATTAATAAAGGGTTTGGCGATTACTTTTCCAGGAGTATCTAGACTGTAGATAAACTCTTTGTAGGCTGTTATCTTGAGAGGTATTCTTTGGTCTTTCGAAATACCCCTTCCAGAAGTTTCATCGGAGTTCGTTGTTTTTTTATAATATCGCGGCCACCAGTCTTTGAAACTAATAATTTCGTCAGTACGAACCTGATGTATTGAAAAGCGACCGACTTTACTAGCTTTTACAATAAGATCGGTATATTCTTGAGGCGTGTAAATTCGGTCGGTTCTTCTTAGAATACGTTTTATTGACCCAAAGTCGCGGTCACATGGCAGAAAGGAATGGCCACGCATAGGGAAATAGTGGATGATTTTTTTAAACTGGCCTCTATCGCACACATTCATCAGAAACCGCAAAGTTGTGTGGTTTTTGTTTTGTCCTGCTGCTCCATCACTAAACAAGAAAAGTGTTTTGACAGTATTTGGTACTTCATTTTGAAGGTAATGCAATAAAAAGGAACACACTTCATCAGGGCATTTATTTGCTTCTCCTTCATGATACAGGTAGAGTTTCGCTTTATTCGATTTTAAATCGTGAATGCAAAAAACATTCACCCAAAGTTGCCGCATGTAGAATACTTCTTGGACAGGTATCAGGGGTAGGGGTAGATTCTGCATATAGTCGAATCACAAGGCTACTGTATCATCGTCCTGGTTTTCACTTGCCGTTTTTAAGGTAGAATATAACATCTTCGCTCTCCTTTTGTGAATCATTAACTCGGCAGCAACATTCCTTTTGAAATTCTCGCTTAAACCTGGATCTTTCATTTTGACGCTTAAACTTTCGCATTTGCTGCATACATCTACTTGTGGTCTACCAAATGAATAACCAAAATTTTCTTTAAAGTAATGATAATAGAAATTGTATTTCACAACATCTTTTAAATGGGGGTGCTCATTTTGAAACAGTTCATACATTTTGACAATATTAAGTCGAGCGTCTAAGTATTTCCTTAAGTTTCCCCCATAATGAGTTTCCTTTACTTCAAATTTTAAAATATGTTCATGCACTTTAATGCAAAAAACGTCTCCCTGAATAGCATTACCACTTCGGTTTTTCCCTCGCATGTCACACGGAGTTTTTTTTTCAACTAAAAGCTTACAAATCCGACGCACTCGGTCAGCTGAAATTCCATGAACTTCGATAAAAACATTTTTACACACGCGTTTAAATTCGCCATTGATTCTAAGGTAATAGTTAAAAGAGTGATTTTTCTTAAATAATATTGATTCACTCTCATTTGCATGTGAAATATCCTCTTCTTCTATGTCATCTTCCATATTTTGTTTACCTTGCTGTGTAGGATTATTCCCGTTTCCTGGGCGCCTACGTTTAATTTCCCTTATTTCAATCCAACTTTGAAGATGCGTATCTTGGGTATTTTTGTTTTCAAATGAATAGAAATTGTTCCAAATTTGGTGTATGTTCTCCCCGTTTAGATGTAAATAACATTTACTTAAGCACTTACATGTAATAGCAATGGGAATGGATTTCTTTGGGACCTGTTTCCCTGTATATGTTACGTATGATTTACCTTTAACTCGTGCTGTACGTATAACATTGCGTTTGTATGTACTTTCGTGTGAAATACCTCTCCTCCTTTTTGGAATAGTTTCTTCTTCCGAACTGCTAGACATCATAATAATTTAGTCTAGTATAATAAACACTATCCTACGAAAATAGAAAATAATACAGTAAACAACTTCTTAACACGTGGTTGCCTAATAAGCACAATAGCATAGCTTTTTGTGCACTAAGGGCGGAAAGTGCGCCAGTAGTGTCAAATTATGACAATTCGCGGAAAACGTCAACTTTCTAGTTAGATTTGAATATGCAAAAGCCTACTTTGGATAGTGATCGTAGAAAAACCGTATTTTAGCGCAGAAAGCCCATAATTGTTGGTGCATAGGGGGTTTCTGCACCAAACGAAGATTTCACGCTGTTGATTAGGTGTTTATAGTACGACTATATAGGAGGTTACTGCACTAAATGATGTCTTTGCGTACAGACATTGTAATTTCGGGTATAACTCCATTTTGATATTTTTGGTCGATAGGGGGTTTCTGAAATAAACGATTCAAATGAGAAAAATAGAATCGCAGAATATGAGAATTGACGAAAATTTACAAAGGAATAAGCATACAAAGTATTATTTCTAGAAAAGTAATTGTAATTCCAAAAAGTACCTAAAAGAACACGGTAGAAGGAAAATATAAGCACCAAATGTACGACTTCAATGTTCTATTGTTTTAATTATGGTTTAAAGAAAAAATAATATGAACTATAACTTTGGACAATTTAAATTAAAAAAGTTTTTTTTTTAATTTGTTTCTATTTTTGGCGCATTAGCTGTTTTCGATCATTTTATTTGTAATCACAATTTTAATATTTAAACTGGTTTTACAATATTTTAATAATTTTCATGTAAGCTGTAACAGATTTTACATGCCGGAGAGGCTAGCCCATAGGGCTAGCCGCGAGACTGTTGTGCATTCACGTTCTCGCGGCAGTTAAACAGTAATCTGCCCTGCAATGGTAAAAAGCCTTATAAGCAAATTTCGATTTTTTTCATAGGTTACATTGACATGAACTTTTTACGATCTTTTTAACGGTATAATTGCCGTTGGTTTAAGTCGTTTCGTTGTTTCAATAAATGCATTGGACAAAGCAGGTATAGGCGTTATTTTACAGTACAATGATAAAAGGGCGTAACTGCACTTTTTGTTCTTATAATACTTTGGTAAAATGACGTATATAAGCTATACAAATTTTAAAGCAAAAAAATACTTAACTTTTCAATGGAAGAAAAACGTATGATCCAGGGCCGGATTAGCGATTGTTGAGGCCCTAGGCTAAAAATTACTTAGGGCCCCTCCTCCTCTCCCTATCCAGAACATTCAGCATATTTTGTGGTACCTAGGGTAGACATTTTATTGATGAAGTAAAATGTGAAACAAAAAGTGATAGGTTCAAAGGTATTTATTAAAATAATATCTTGATTTAAAAAAAATTACTCCAAAAAATACATAAAAAATCAAGGGATATCTAAAAAAAATAACCTAAAACATTTTCGCAAAAAAAAAAGAATATATTATGTAATAAGGTGGTGGTGACTGGTGTGTACTCAAATAAATGCTCGTTTCCGTGATTTTAGGGTTGCAAAATTATAACATAGAAAGTATTTATGAGCATATTATCTCTACCACTGAATTCAACTTCACCCTCTTTATTTTCGTCAAATTGTAGTTTTCTACTTTTTTTTTCTTTTATTATCGGATTTATATGTGGAACAGTTTGTAAGTTCATTGCCACATTTTTCGTAATATGCAAAACGTTCGCGTTGTTGTGAAACATGTCTAATAAGTGAATCATACAATTTGACTGCTAAAGAAACATCGATTTCAGTAGCTTGTAATGACTTGCTAACCTTATTGAACTCTGTTAAAATATCGTCCCATAATTTTAACAAAATCCCAACTTCCAATTCTTCGAACCGATTTTTAATTCCTTTTGCTTGAACTTTTGTACTATTTGGCTGTGTAATATCATTTTCGATTACTGCTAATGACTCTTTAAACGCAGAAAACCCTAAAATAATTGCTTTACAGGAATCCGCGCGAGCAAACCATCGAGTAACAGATAATTTTTTTGGAAAGAAAGCATTGGGAATTTTATTGAGTTCTTCTGTCATTATTTGCCACCTATGTGCGGATGCTGAAAAAAAAATATATATTTCTTCCAAGAACATAAAAAATGAAGTGGCCATATTACAACACTCAGCTGCACAAGTTCCTACCAAATTAAGAGAGTGGGGCGCACAGGGGACAAATAAGGCTAGAGGATTCATTTTTTTAATGAGAGCTTGCAATCCTGAATATTGACCGGACATATTATTGGCATTGTCATAAGACTGCCCCCTACATTCTTGAATATTTAACTGTAACTCGTCTAATATCTTAAGAACCGCAGTTTCCATGTCAACTGCCTTATGGCCAGTATTACTAATAAAGGTAATAAAACGTTCTATAGGAGAGCCATCACATATGACATATCTAAGAATAAAAGTAAGCTGGTCCAGGTGACTAACATCAGGCGTTGAATCCACGGAAATAGACAAATATTTCGCCGATTTGGCTTCACTACTAATAAAATCACGAACGTGCTTTGATAAAACTCCAATAAACTCGTCACAAATAGAAGATGATAAATATGAGACATTACCGCGTCTCGGATTTCCATATTTTTGTAAGTGATTGTTCAAGAATGGATCAAATTGAGCTATTAACTCTAAAAATCCTAAATAATTGCTGTTGTCATTTCTCCCAAACTTCTCTGTGGTACCCCTGAATGACATACCTCGACTTGCTAAAAATTTAATTGTAGACAATACACGATGGAGAATTTTCATCCAGTAGTTTTTTCCTCTAAATATTGTTTTTCAATTTCTGTATCTATTTTGCCTAAAGTATTGGAACGAGTTAGAAATATTTTTGTGTTATTTAAATGTTCTTGCGAAGCCTCATGCTTTTCAATTCTAATAATATTTTTCCAGTCATTAAATCCTTTAACAAAAGATTTTTCACGATCCATGCTAAACAACATACACGGCAAACAGAAAACTGCATTCTTCGACACAGAATATAAGAGCCACTCTCGCCGATCTTCCTCACCATTTCGAAGTTTGGAAAAAAATATTTTTTTAGATGCATAGCGTGATTGTAGGCCTTCATACACTCTCTTTGATTTTTTCAAAATCAAAACTGTTTAAATTCTGTATTATCGGATTTTTTATTAGTGAGTCAATCGTCTCTGAGTTAATGTTAACTGATATTTTTGCAGGATCTCCAAAATCACTATCACTTGTATCAACTTTGTCAGTGTCATTCTCATTGTTTTCATTTTCATTAGCGGTGAGCAAAGAATCTAAAAACAAAATATGCGCTTGCTTTTGATTTAAAACATGAATAAAATATAAAATAAATACCTTCCAAATTTGTTCTTGAAATTCCTGGTAAAGCATAATGTGACAAATGAATTAAATTAGAGTTATGTGACTGCCCACTATCAATATGTGGTTTATTTTTGGCACATTTTCTATAGTTTCCGCCTGCCTTACAGCTTCTTCTTTAGCTATTTTACGTTTTTTGCCCCACTTGGATAGTTCATAGTTACTCATTTTAGTCACTTAGTCAGTGTCACTACACTATGCACTAATTTTGTTTTTTAATACAAAATACTTTTGTGTTTAAATTACGATTATAACGTTTTAATTTTAACGAACGAACATATCCTTAAAAAATGCGTGTGGATTTTACTAGAGACACTAGACGGAATGACCACAGACCATACCCTTTGGAATGACGCACGCAGCGCAAGCTCGCCGGCGCCAGGGATCAAAATTTTGGGGTATTCTTCGGGGATGCACATGCAGAGCGCAGTGTTCAGTAGCGTCCGTCGGTCGGTCTATCTTAAATCGCGATAAAAACTGACATTAGCATTAGCGGGTCGTGCCGTGCCGCAGCCAGATTTAGTATAAATAATCCCAGACAGCACACCAAATCCTTTGGATATCTACTGAACATCCCAATATCCACTGAATGTCCAGTCCATGGTGGATATCTATTTTATATCCATGAAATGTAATTTATAGACATGCAAATGTCCATAAATAATTGTAATTATATAGCAAATTATTAAAAAATTACGCCATTGTACTCGCCATTGTGGCTAATAGTACCGTTGAGATATTTAAAATTAATTTTTTTTAAGGTGTATTCAATATCCCATGGACATCCACTATAAATTTAAATATATCAAAGTCTAAGCGCGGACGCAAACCATCGTGGATATCTACTAGATGTAATTTTTGATTTTGCTTCCTAAGTATAGATGGCGATACCACTTTCGTATCTACTCATGCTTAACCCGCCGTAATTGAGTTTGATCGACATTGTTTCACAAACAGACTTCATTAGAGACTGAAGTCGAGAAGTTCCATTTATTGCTGAAGATTCCTAATAAGGATGATTTTCTCCTTAGTAGGCAAAATCAAAGGCAGATTGTTGGGAATATTTTTTACCTCTATTTTCTTTCTACGTTATTCAATAACCATTGGTTACTTATGAACCTCTACTAAAAATAATTATAAAATATTTATCTGAATTTCTATATCCTGGGATATAGACGGACATTTGGTTGGATATCCACAAAATATATTCTATGGATATATCTGGGATTTCTTGTATTGTCTGGAGATACTCATTAGATATTTTGCTGAATATCCATAGGATATCTTCTATATTCTGGATATAGACGGACATTTGGATATCTATATTAGTTCCACGGAATATTTCTGATATCCTGTGGATATATTGGATATCCACAAAATATATTCTGTGGATATCTCTGGGATTTGGTGTGTTGTCTGGGATGATAATTATTATTACTATTATTTTTGTTATTATTACATCATGGTCAACGTATTATAGTAAATAGATGTTGTATATCGTTTTACTTTTTTTTATTTGAGAGTAAAGGGCCCCCGCAAGTCGAGGGCCCCTATGCTATAGCCTATCTAGCCTATTGGATAATCCGGCCCTGGTATGATCTGAGTTAAAGTATATTTTTTAGAGCGACAATAGACAAATATGTAATACAATGAAAAAATACTTTATCAACTACTTACGTTGTTGTTTCATTGTATGGTTAATAGACAATTAAAATCTTTGCATTGTAAAAAAACGTAAAATAGAGTATACACGTTTTTATCACTTTTTGAATGCGTTTGAATTTCAACAATTCCAACCGTTATAGTTTTATACATGTCTTGACCCGACTTTGGCGCGAACATTTTAGTTGCTAGAGGCCTTTCCTAACGGCAAAGTCAGTGTTGTTGTGTGTGTACCTATTTCGTGAGGTTTTGGTGAATTTTGGCGTTAAAAAATTACTTCAAGAACATTATTTGTTACGAAAAGCTACTGGAAAGGTAAGGTGGTTAATCTGTTATTTGTATATATAATTTAAGTTTCACTGTTTAAGTTTGTCTATTTAGCAGTCGAAACTGTTTTTTACTGGGTTTAATTCGACAGTTACGGCGATTTCGTATAAATGTTAATAGTCAATACTTAACTAGTCACAAGGAAAAATTTCAGCAGAGGATTAGAGGACCTATTTTCAAAAATGTTCTAATTTTCGGTTTAGGAAAATCTTGAAAAATAACATTAAAACTATGAAATTTTAAGGGTATTAGGCATTCCAACGACCTGTCTAAATGGCTACCAGTGGGGACTGACAGTTTAGATATGACAACCCTGTTGTCATGTCATTAACAGGGTCAATGATACATATATAGATTGCTCAAAGCTGGTCGTTTGCGAGCGGCCATATTGCCTGGCAAATATTTATTAATTTGAATTGGTTTAGCAAAAATGTGTTTTAAAACCAATTTTCAGCCTTTAGATATTTAAAAAAAAATAATTACTTACAGTTTTACTTCAAGGCATAAACTTATGTTTATTTTGAAAAATATGGATGATCAATCTATGTAACTATCTATTTTATTGACCTTGCCAAATCACCAGGCCTACAGGGTTGCCATAATTTTGCCATATCATAACCTGTCAAAACCCACTGGTAGCCATTCAGTTTGGAATACCTAATACTATCTTAGATATATAATACTATTAAGCTGGTATTGGAGCTTCCTTCTAAAAATGTTTTGAAGGTTACAACGTTGCCACTTCTACCCGAAAGTCGCACAAACTAGGAAATTTGTTCAAAAGTGGCTATTTTCCAACTTTAACACGCCATAAAATCCAATCGACTTAATTTAGAGCAAAACGGTTTGCACATTCCCAGAGATAAGGGAGATAAAGATAGGAAACGCTCATAAGAAGCCAATGCTTAACAACGACCAGCTTTAACGCAGTTAACATCTGACCCACTACGTGGCGCTTTCATCGATATCAAACAACGCAGCGGGAATTTAAAAATCTGATAATAAAGTTTGTATAAATATCGACTGCATTCTCATGTTCTTGTAAATAAATTTAAACAATGTAATTACGCTAAATGATTTATTGAAAATAATACTACACTTACAGTCTATTATCGATTAATTATTGTAAATCTATTCTTGACAAATATTTTTCAATTTTTGATCGTTATTTATATTATTACATTTCTGTTTTTATTTTCCAAACGAATGACCAATGGTGTCTTATTTAAAAATTTTAAGTGCAAACTCAATAATGGGAATGCAGATATTTTTCTTCCTATATAAAATCTTCTTTCTAACGTTTTGAAACCATTTTCTTGTTCTAAAATAATAAATAATACATAAATACCTACTTTGTGACAAAAATTGGTTCCTATTTGTGTTACTTACATTACTAGATCTTTTTTTGGTTAATTAAAGAACGCCACATTGAAATTGTTAAATTTATTCATGTGGCATGTGTTATTAATGCAATACGTTCTCCGACTTATTGTAATATTTAAAAAATATAATTATTGTCCTCAAATTTTACACAAAAATAGCCACAACCATTTCACTTAGTTCATGTACAGGATATCACAATCATGAACTCAAAATTTAAAATTTAAATTCAGGATTCTTCGATATACATAAAACTAACTGACATTTAGCCATATTCGAGCGGTCGACTAGTTTAAATATATTTCAGGCTATTTGAAAACGGTTTGAACTATTCCAATTCGAGTGACCAAACAATGACGTCACGTTAAATTAGGTTTAAACCAGCTGCATCTGTTTTTGAAACGTTTCATTAAGAACGGTTCGAGAAAATAGAAATGTCATTAATGTCAAAAATAATAACAAACATCATAAAGAATAGGGACCGTGCGTAAAATATAGAGGCAGCACTACTGCCGAAGTTAGCCCTCTCTAGTGTTCAATTTTAGAATTAAATGGGGTAAACATTGCAAGCAAAAAATAAAGTATATTTTTTAAAATATTAAATATAGATACCGGCCCGTAACAAACAATCGTTTACATGGTCAAAATGATATAAAATGTGAATAATTATTAAAATCTGGACATGTATATACATTTTAAGCAAAAAGATTTAAATGGTTAAGTGACAATAAATTGTAAAGTTGTACCTCAAGCAAGTGTATCCAATGTCAAAATATCGGTATTTAGTAACTCTGAATTTAAAAGTATTACAATAACATTTTAAAAATGTAAATTAATAAAAAAGATTGAGAATAATAATAAAAATTCGTTAGTAGAAATGTCATTCATCCGCCTTAGACGTTTATGAGACACTATACATAATTATACAGATTGCTCACCCATCTATAAAAAAGATTACGAAAAGCGGGTTGCAATGTGCACTGCTATATTGCCTTTCCTAGTGCCCACGAAATAGGGCGTTCTAGCCCAAATGTGTTTTAAAATAAAATTTCAGCGTTTTATTCTTTAGAAAAAGAAAATAATTACTTCATTCAAGACACGTTATTATGTATTTTGAGAGTTTCCATGTAGTTAAGTAATATTAAGAGATCTAAATAAAAGTATAAGGATGGATGTAAATAATTTTAGACCACTCTCATTTCAGAAATAACACTATATAAAACACATAATTGCAATATGTAATACAACTTTGTAAATGTAATGTAAACAACTTTAATATGAGATACAAACAACTTTTGTAAGAGTTGTAATTGGACACTTATCTATTATTCTGAGTAATGTTTAATAGTAATGTTACTAAAAATTTTACAGAAAATCACTGCATTTTTAATATTTTAACATTTGTTGCAATCTCTTTTGACAGTAATTGCAATGTATTATTTATGATTTGTTTATTTTAGTGATAAATAAGAAATAGTTAACAAATTGTATGATATGTTTGTCAAATTGGACATTCTACCCAGGCAGCACATTTTGGTATAAATTACGTATTTTTTTAGGTACTACCATACGTATGAATACGGTTGATGTACTACCAAATATATTCGTGAAAATGTCCGCCTTATAAACGTCGATTACTAAGAATTTATCCACCTATAATTAAACGTTTTTACTATACGTCTATATTAGATTTATAGTTGTAGTATATTTATACGAATTCACTTTGGTATAAAATACGTCTTTTTATGTACTACAATATACGTATGGATACTGTTGATATGCTACCCAATATATACGTGAAAATGTCCGCCCTATAAACGTATATTTTTTTTATTGTTTATACGTCTAACATTACTACTTTATCTACCTTTAATTATCCTGTTTTACTATACGTCTATATTAGATATATTTGTATGATTTTTATTAATGTGTAAAATGCGTCTACCTGATATTGTTTTAAATGTATTTCAAACACAAATTAAATAAAGTGATCAAAACAAAATTTCTAAAAGAGGCCATGGAAAAATGTTAATATTTCTTAAATGATAGTTTGGATTTTATCCATAGCAGGTGTGTATACACCAGAAATAGGCATTACTCGTGTTTATATTTTGGTTGTATTTGGCCTAAATATTTAGAAAAAATTTTTTGATCACTTGTTATATGTACAGAACAATATTTAATTAAAAAAAAAAATAAACAATAAAATAATAAAAAATAAATACAAAAAAAAAAACACTAAAATACTGAATAACAAACTAAACGAAACTTTTCTTTAACTAACAAAAAATATATATGAAAATAAAAATCTTAGCTTAACACTTTGGATGTGTTGTGTCCTAGACGGGCTAACTTAAGCTAATCTTGCATGGCACACCTAATCGTTCGGTCGGTTAAGTCGCTTGGTTCACCCCCATTTCTATGACCAAAATGTAACTCAATTTCAGGTGGAATGTTTTCTAAAAGCTCCGAAGTTAAATTTGTATTATTTTCTTGGAAATTATTATAAATAATAGAATCAGATGATATATTAATGTCCGAAGCCTTATTAATGTTATCTTCATTGGGAATAAAAAAAATTGATTTGACTTTAAAGCATCTTGAACATTTTGCGCTATTTTTCTACGTAGATGACGCAGAGACAGGGTTATTTTAGACATTTTATTAAATAGAAAACAACTGACCAAAAAAAGGAAAATAAGTATGCTTGGAATAACTAGGTAACCTAAAAAATACGTAAAAAAATAAAAGAAACAAAAGTAAGGTTATGTTTTGAAGTTTCTATAAGCATTTAACACACTGTACGTACCTATAAAACAGTAGTTGTTGTAAAATGCAACAATTATTAAAGGAGTAGGTAAATTAAAACATTAATAGAAACTTACCTATGCTTTTAATCAATATCGTAAAAGCCAGGACGCCAAAGCAATATGCAACAAAACGTGTACACAAATTAAAATGGACGGACCGATGAACCTGCTCCCACAAACCATTCCCTACACTGAACAATAATACTACACATACGCATGAGTAGAAATGAGAAAAGACCGTACCACTAGTACGTCATCCTCCATCCGCCATCTAAAAATAGTTCCATGTGTATGGGGAAAAAAATATGGATGTAATGTAAATAAATATATCTATGAGCTTTTAATTTAAATAAACCTAAATATATACATATTATTTACTTCTGTCTACTAGTTCATCGTAAACTGGTATTATGCGTTTAAGGTGACTTATATTTAAACGTAGAATAACATAGGTATATTAACTAGTATCGACAAACAAAAGCGTTTAATTTATCTGTTAAAAAACGTTAAGTATAAAAATGGTAGATGGTAAACGTTTAAAAAATCCACCAAGACGAAATTTAAACGGGAATTATAAACGAAGAAAACATATTGTAATATAATGTAAATTTATACGAATTTAAATTAAATAAATCTAAACGTATATTTAGGCCCACTGTATATAAATAGTTTATCGCAAACTAAAAATAGTCGTATATTGTTAACTATATTTAAACGTAGAAAACTTTACAATTATATACCATAGGATGTATATAAAAAACGTATAATATATCGTTTAAAACACGGTATGTATAATAATCGTAAACTGTAAACGTATACGGAATCAACCAATACCAAAATTAAACGAGTATTACGCATAAAATACGTTAGTTATACTAATGTGTGCTGCCTGGGTAATTTCACAGTAACATTCTACATAAGTTTTAATTAACAGAATAAACCATTAATTATCTGTAAAATATATTTATATAAAATGTTTATTTAAATTTGTAAAAATCTTAATGACAAAAAACACTAAAGATTCTAATTTCATAAACCGGCTATTCTAATTTCATAAACCGGCTCTGTAAATGATTTTTTTACAACTAAGTGCTCAAAATTGATACAAGATAGATACATATGGATAAGCAATCTATGTAATTATGTATATCGTTGGGTGTGAGACACGAAGTGTGCTCTGTCGAAATTTATAAAATTTCTTTACTACCGAATCAAATCCAGGTTTCCAAAGCGTTATGTTTGTACATCCACGGATGCAACAAGTTTTTTCGATAATGATATTACGAAAATAATTCGACTTTATTTAATTAATAATTACTAAACAATAAATGCCGTATAAAACATTAATAAATCTCCCCCAAAAAGTGCACATTTTTGTCACCAGTTGGCGTTAAAGTCATGACGCACGGTCCCTATAGCATACAATAAAATTCATGATAAAAAAAGATTATTTATATTATGGTCATAAGAAAAAATTGAAAATGCATAATTATGACGGTTTAGAATTTATAAGAATTTTTTAAAACTTTACCTAGTAATTCTAAATAACTCGTTAGGGTCGGATTCTAAATATAACGATCCATTTTTAAACTCTGGTAATATTACATGAGATTCACTTTGACATATATATGAGGCAAAAATTAACTGTTGCAAACTCACAAATCGTTAACTTAACAGTGACATAACTGTTTTAAATTCATTTATTTGAGCACTTTCAAAATTTATGACGTAGTATTAAAACTGGTTCTAAAAGTTGTTGAAAATATTTTTAAACCAAGGAGACCGCTTGAATAATATGGCTTACATTTACAAACTGTCCACTGATGTCCACGTCTACTGTCTGTCTCAGCAGGGTTACCAGGTTTTTGAAAGAGATGACGGACAGACAGGGAATTTTAGGGGAAATAGGCGGAAGTAAAAACTACTCTGTCTATTTTCATTTTTTTAATCAAAATTACTTATTTTGTAAAAAATCCGTACCTATTTTTTGGTAAAGATAGACTGAGGTGTTTCAAATAATAAGGTGAAAATGTTTTCTGACTTTGGATTTCGATTTGCGATTTCTTGATTTTCTAACTTTACATTTTCACCTTATTATTTGTAAAATCACCTCAGTGTATCTTTACCAAAATTAGGTAAGGATTTCTTGCAAAATAAGTAATTTTGATTAAAAGAGTAAAAATAGACCGAGTTGTTTTTACTTCCCCCTATTTCCACTAAAATCCCCTGTCTGTCTGTCTGTCTGTCATCTCTTTCAAACACCTGGTAACCCTGTGTCTCAGTGTTGTCAACCATACGATTTGGATCGTATTTATACGATTTTTTAACTCTCTGTACAATGTACGATTGCATCAGTGAGATCGTACGTAAAAATATAATCATCACTTTTTTAGTAGCTTTATTTAAATATCTGCAACAACTTCAGAACATAAAACAATAAAAATCAAAAACTATTTACAAAGATTCATAGGCCGTTCGTAATTTCTGAAGGAAATCATTTTCGTTCTCACTTATCGTGATTTTGACCTGGGTGATTTTGTACCAACACAAACTATCACGGCATAAGAAAAGCTGGTATGCAAAATTTCAATCACTTTCAAGTGACAGTCATTGATTACTTTATGTGTTAGTTTCATGTATTTTCTTTAGTTTTTTTTTTTTCGTTGTAACCATTTTTATAAATAGATAAATAAATTATCATGCCAAAGATTTTTTATTTTTCTGCCATTTAAGCTATATTATGCTATACATGTACCTATTATACGATTTTTTTTGTCGAAATACCATTTTGCTACTCTACTTGTATGATCTCTACACTGGTCTGTTTGCAAACGACGTATATTTTTAGTTAACATTTGAGACGCATAGATGACACCATCGTTGCTGCGGTCGTTGCGTTTCACATACTTTGATTTTCTTTTACTATACGGGGAATGGTCGCACTGCGCAGCTTTCTGAGTGCCTTTTAAAAGGAGATAGAAAACTCCGCCATTTTGATCCCTTATTACGTGTTGCCTACATCTTGGCGCAATATTTTTAATAGGTGCGTTTTAATCATCCGCTTCTGCTTCGGAATTGTCGGTTTTCTTGTTTTAATCTGACAGGTTAAAACGACTAAACCGACAATTCCGGAAGCAGGAGCGGATGATTAAAACGCACCTGATATTTTGCTTGCTGCTGTCAGTGTCAGTCACATACTTTGATTTTCTTTTACTATACGGAGAATGGTCGCACTGCGCAGCTTTCTGAGTGCCTTTTAAGAGGAGATAGAAAAATCCGCCATTTTGAACCCTTATTACGTGTTGCCTACATCTTGGCGCAATATTTTTAACAGGTGCGTTTTAATCATCCGCTTCTGCTTCGGAATTGTCGGTTTTCTTGTTTTATTCTGACAGGTTAAACCGACTAAACCGACAATTCCGGAAGCAGAAGCGGATGATTAAAACGCACCTGATATTTTGCTTGCTGCTGTCAGTGTCAATGAATATTATTTTTGAAGTCACAGTTTATTGCTAAAGAATCAGTTAGCTCACTCGGACCAGTTGAAAGTTCCAAAATAACATCCACTCCAGGGATACAAATTCAGGATACGCAGAAGACTGCTGTTTTATTATAGGCGGTTGTCATATATTGTATTATCCGAGTTGCACAGTGTATAAACTGAAACATTGAGATCAAAAGTGCCGACGCAGAGTGAGCGATCTGATTCTTTAGCTGTAAACTGTGTCACAGGGTTCAAAATGGCCGCGCCCTATGTTGGGCGTGTCGGACCTCTCTCTTGCCTCGTATAGTAATCAAAGTATGTGTTTTCTTTACTATACGGTGCAAGAGAGAGGTCCAACATGAGAAATAAAGACAGGAATGTGCAAACCGTTTTGCTCTGATTTAAGCCGTTTAGATCTTATGACTTGGCCACATTTCAACTGTTAATATTTCGAAAAAAAAAAAAAATTCCAGAATATGAGCCATTTTCCATCCTTGTTTAAAGGTCAAAAGTAATTTTTACTAGTACGGTAAAAATAAATTTTAATTATTATTTTACAGAACATAACTTTTAATTTTTGTGGTGGTAGCTTTGGTGACAGTAATCAGGCTGATTGTATTGGTCGAAACAAAAATAATACATATAAGGTCTTTTCCTTTACATCGACAGTGTAGCACTGAGCTACGTCACTTCTGAAAATATTGTTCCATCCATACAATTTGTATAAATGGAACAATATTTTCAGAAGTGGTGTAGCTCAGTGCTACACTTTCGATGCAAAGGAAAAGACCAGGGGGTCGATTCTCGAGTTGTAGGAATTTGATTCCGAGGAAAATGAATTCCTATGATAATATTCCTACAGTTTTAGTTGTCGGTATTCTCGAGTACAATAGGAATCCAATTTCCTGTAGGAGTTCCAATTTCAGTATGTCGTTGATAATTTCAAGATAACGCAGAAACGAGCCAATGGAATGTATTTATTTCTGTTAAATATAGTTGTTTAACAGTTGGCAACAAGGCAATTTGTCAAAAATATTTGATTTTCTGGATGTACTGGTTATTTATTTTTAATATTTTTTATTAGCAGCAAAAAGAGAAAACGAAAAAGTTTCAGAAGGACTACCATTGTGATTACCGTTATTCAGGGCCGACTAGAGGGGCTGTAGCCGGGACTAATTCACAGGGCCCGGACTCAAATGGGGGCCCGGCAGCGGTATAAGGGGGGCCCGGCAACTGGAATTTTTGTTTTGTATGAGAAATTCGACACAAGACGAGAGGGGGAAGTTTTATAGGTTCGGAAGCTTTTTTTTTTAGAAAATTGAATCCAAGTAAAGGAGGAAAAGTTTTTGTTTGAAGAGCTGCTTTTTTTGTCACGGGGCCCGATCTAGAGAATTGTCCTGGGGCCCAACTTGGCTCTCGGCGGCCCGGTCGTTATTTATATTTATAAGTAGAAACTAAAGAAAGTAACTAGTACAAATGTTTTTCCTACACCAAAAGGTTAATGCTTGTATCCTCTAATTTCTAATTTGAAATACAAAAATATAGGAATACTTTCAATATTTACCAAATTATAGTAAAATTCACATCATACATCATTATAACTTGGTTTGGGCTCCGTCGAGGAATCCTGATGTGCGAATTTCAAACAAGACTCAAAAGTACCTAATCAGTTTCTTTGGTAAATTTTCATAAATAATTTATGGATTTTGGTTTACTTTATTTATTGACTTAAAGACATTTCAAATAGGATAATTTTACTCGTCAAATTAAAATTAACTTTTAATAATATATGTAGTATGTTTCTTTTTTAAATGAGTTTGGAATCGCCTAAAAAGTAAGCATAAATCAATAACCACATTAAACAAGCTACTATTGCGCAAGCCCGATTACAAAATCTTGTAGGAAAATTAAATTCCCTGTCTCATGAGCATGGGAATTCATTTCCTATAACTGCTTAGGAAAATATTCCTACAACTTGACTCCAGAATACGTAACCTACTTTCCTATAGGAAAATCAACCAAATTCCTATAGGAAAAAAGTCGAGAATCGACCCCCTGTAATGAATTTGGTGAAAGTAGTATTGAGGGTGGCGGGAAGTATTATTCTGGTGCTGGTGACGGTAATAGTGGTTCTGAAAATATATCAGAGTCTGCAGAGCAGTTTTTACATAAAAATACATTATTTCGGATGTAAGCACCAACGAAACTGGAGATGCAGCCATTCTACATACCCTACAAAACGTCGCTTGTTTCATGTGCTTTTTTGGCTTTCTTGAAAAAACACAGAGATGTAAAAAACATAATTCTGTGGCTTGATAATTGTACAAACAGAACAAAAATTGGGTTTTATATAGTACAATATTAAATTATGTTAATTCAGGTTTATCTACTACTGAAGAAATATGTTTGAAATATCTCGTCAAAGGGCACACATTTATGGCAGCTGACGGAATCATTAAAAGATCGAACAACAAATGAGAAAACAGAAAAATGTTTGTGACGTTCAAGATTTTATTGAACTGTGTGAAAAAGCAGCAAAAAGAAACCGTTTAACTATTGGAGACTTCATGGATTTAAAATCTATAATAAGGCAAAGCAAATCAAAAGAAAGGAGAGATACTCTTCCATACCTGAAAGATGTAGTCTAAGTTAAATTTGAAAGAGGTTTGCATGATTTTTTTTTTTATAAAACAGACTATCAGCAGCCATATATAAAATCATCCAATACTTTAAAATAGAAGGTTGAGGTAGGCCGTTTCCTGAAAAAAAAAAAAAAAACTACACCACGCGATATTCAATCATCCAAAAAGGAACCAGATTCTAAAAGAATTAGTACCAAAGATGGCCGACAGTAGAAAGCAATTTTGGGTCAATTTACATGTGAACGATGGTTCTGAAGACCTTCTGGAAGAAGGAGTAAAATTTATATTTTTACACTTAAATGTTTTAGTATAAATATTTGTTTTTTAGTTTTATTTTATTTTTTTTTTGTTATTACATTTACATGTTTTAAAACATATCCTCTTCGCGTAAAATTTATTAACTCAAAATTAAATTTATGTTTATTTTTTAATTATTGTAAGAGGTTGATAGATATGCATTGGTTTAAACACGTAAAAGTTACATGAATACAAAAGCCTTTGGAAGGATTGTAAAACTTTTAGTTTAATACAAAGGAAAATAAATGTATAGTTTCATAAGGTTTTATTTTGTTTTTTTCCTGTAATAAATAAATTAAAACAAAAATGGTGAAAACAATTAAGCTACATTATAAAGCTTGAACTGTGCACACAAGATGTTATAAGAAACACAAGTATTACAAATTAAAAATTTAAAAAAACCGACTTCAAAAACGTGCAGATGCCATCACCACATCTTAACCAAATTTATATGGGACCACCCCTGAGGTACCCCCTTACTAACAAAAAAAGAATCGTATAAATCGGACAAGGTGGTAAAGCATTATCGCTAAACATACATAAAAAATGAAGAGTTTGAGGATTTTCTCATAGATCCAATTATTAGATTTTAATTAAATTTATATGGGACTACCCCTAAAGTAGCCCCTTTCTAACAAAAAAAGAATTATTGAAATCGGACACCGTGTTAAAAAATTATCGCTGAACATACATAAAAAATTAAGAGTTTGAGGATTTTCTCATGGACCCAATTATTAGATTTTGACTAAATTTATATGGGACCACCCCTGAAATACCCCCTTTCTAACAAAAAAAGAATCATTGAAATCGGACACCTTGTTAAAGAATAATCGCTGAACATACATAAAAAAAAAAAAAAAAATATCGCGACGAATTGATAACCTCCTCCTTGAAGTCGGTTAAAAATAGAAAAATAAACAGCATAGTGTTTTGAAAAGCCTGTAAAAAATTAAAATCAAACAAATGTTAAATATTGATAATGTCGCATAATAAAATTCAAACACGTTTTACTCAAAACAGCTAAAACTCACATACATTTTTTCACCATTGGAAGGCAGCAATGTCTCCTATCACGTCTTGGTTGGGTGACAGTTGGACTTAGCCGACTAGCGGTTAACCATTGACGACGTGGAATAAACGATAATAATAATAATAATAATAATAATAATAAACCGTCTTTATTAATAATTTTTCAAAATGTTACAAAAATTTAAGTAATGGGGCGAGATTTAGCCATATGCTATTCTTACATCTAACTCCTCTTAATTTAGAACATAGAAAGTTTTAAGATAAATAATTAAAATGTTATAATACAATATACAAATAAGGTTAAAGCGGTAGAAAATATATAAAAAACAATAATAAAAGTAGTAAAATTAAAATAAATTTAAATTTTAAATATAGAAAAACATTTTTTAATTGTTGGCTTGTTGTTGGAGTAGGAGTTTTTTAATTGGTGTATAAAACTTGATCGAGAATAAGTATTTTTTTCATACACCCACATGGATATTAGCTTATCTACGCATAGATTACCAAACGAAAAAGTATGCTATTGCCTTCAACTGAACGAATATATTTCATATCCATTCTAGGTAGTGAGAACACTGCAAAAAAATGAAATCCACCAATCATCGTTCATATTTTGTTCAACCGACTGCTACTATTTTTAAAATTTTAAATAAGTGACAATTCTGTCAAACTAATTGTCAGTATATTTTTTAGTTATTGAGATTAAACATATATTAAAATTAGTTATTCTTTTGTGGAATCAATAAATAATAGCATTTCTTTTTTATTTCGTCTATAATTATAAATAATTTGTTAATTTAAATAAAACTATATCAATTTAAGTAAATTTAATCACGAGTATTAAAGCAACAAAAATAAAATACAACCATCAGATGTCAAATTTTATCAGTCGTATAAAGAATAAAGGTACTTTACTCTTGAGTAAAACTCATATTTTTTGACAAACCTCGTATACCACTGAAAAAATTTGATATTTGATGACTGTATTCTAGCTTTTAGATAATGCAGAACTTTTTATGAAGAAAAACTTTTTTTCCTAAAAATTAATAATAAAAAAGTTTTCCATATGATTCCAACTTAGGGGGACATATTGTATATGAACGTGAGTTGGTATTTGAAAATAAAATTAACTTAGATTTAAAAGCATTAAAATGCAAGTTATGGTTTACATTCTGTGCTGCGTTTGTGTTATCATCAAAAGCGTGATGAAATTGAGTATCATCAGAAAACAAATGGACCTTGCAAGTTTCTATTTGTTTGTTTAAATCAGACGTATAAATAAGGAATAGCAAAGGCCCTAGAATGGTAATGCGATGAATGAATGGGAAGGAGTAGGGCATACAAATTTGGGTACAATAGGCCATATGCATCTCAGTGCGGCCATGCGAACCCCAAGAAAACAGACTGAACCCTAAACATGATTAAGGGGAGCCAGTGGCTGAACCCAAGCCTGATTGGGGGAGTCTGGCGGAATCCCTTGGGGGAGAGCAGAGTGATGCATGAAAGGGTAAAAAAAAACAGATTTTACATACATTTTTTGTGCATTTTTCTTCGCAATTTTAATTTTTGATTTAATTTAATACAATTTTCTTTTCATTTTTTGTAAAGTTTTCTTCTGATAAAACTGCTTCAACTTAAAAAAACAAAAATTAATTTTTTACAAAAAAGTTGAATTTCCTTCTCTTCGCCTCCTCAATATCTGTGGACACGGCAATGATGACACCCATCCGTAAAACCGCCATGTCCACACGGAGGTAGAGGTCCCCTCCAAGGTCCAAGTGGTGGTGAAGCCCCCCAATTTCCTCCGGGTGGTCCTTGTGGAGGGCCCCATGCACCTCCTGGAGGTCCTGGTGGAGTCCAAGTTGAACCTGGAGGAGCCCAAGTTTGACCTGGTGGAGCCCAAGTTGGACCTGGTGGGGGAGGAATATATTGTGGAGGTGGTGGGTATCCGTGATGCGGGGGACCGTGGTGTGGAGGTTGGTGGTGCTCATGCGGATGTAGAATATCATGGATGATTTCGCCCACTATTCCTCGGTTATGTTGGTCATCGTGGTGATGATGATGATGATGACAGTATTGATCATGACATTGATGATCATGATGATGGTGGTAGTGGTCACCCATTTCTGATTAGGACTAAAAAAATAATGTACAAGTATATTTTTATTGTAAAACATTGTCTAAAATTAGCTGGTATAGTGAGAATTAGTATGCTACCAAAAACTGCCAAATGCAAGACATTCTAAAATATAGGTCTCCTTAATTTTAATTATTAAAATGGTAAATCATGTGTGTGTACTACACAGAGCCGTAGCCAGAATTAATGTTTAGAGGTAGGGGGGCATCAGAAATGTAAAATAGGGCACAACCTTATAGTTGGGTCGAGGGTATGGTTTAGTCAGAGACGATGGTGAAGAGGGGACGTAAATAGTTTGACAAGAAAATTATTTGCAAAATAAGTTTGCATTTTCCGTTATAACATTTTTTAAATAAATGAATTAACAGATGTTTAAATACCTTTAAAATTCAAAATCGATAAAACTAAATGGCACATCATTCTCTCGTGAGCCAATGTAATTCTTTGAAGTTTGTTCATCACAGTTAACGTCGAAAATATAGATTCGCAGGAAGCAGCAGTCATGCAGCCAAATGTTCCCACTGATACAAAGAGATCACACATATCTCTGAAGACTTCTCTTTTTGTCCATTAAAAATTATCTAATTTGAGCTATATCATCAGGAATTTCATGACTTGTAGAACTGTAATGTGGAATGAGTTTGTTCTTGTTTAACTTTCTTTCTTTCTTTCGAAGACAGCTCTTACATCAATGTTCGTACTATATCCTTTAATTTCGGTGGGTAATGATGGGACCGTAGCTGCAAAAGGTCTTGGATTGCTCTTAAATAGCAACAAAAACCCTCTTATGAAATATTCATTCGAATGAGTTTTTGCCCCGAAGTGACCAATTGCGGCACCCATCTTAAGGATAACTTTCTTATATCTAAAATTTTGCATAATATATGACGTTTCGCTCTTTTAAAATACCAAGTCTCAGCTATCTTTACTAATTTCAATCAAATGTCACTCAGAACAATTTTATTTTATGGATTTTCAGGACCATTATATTTTATGACAATTTCAACTTTCTCAATTAATAAAAAAACTTTGTACTTAATTAGTATAGCTGGCTGTTAAATACAAAATACTGGTCACAATATTTCACGAAGAAATGAATGGCTTATGACATTGAATAAAACAATAAACGAATGATGAAATGTACCCCACTATAGGTCAGGCTTGAAATTATTTATCCTATCGTATAGGAGTAAAGTTGATTTGATATTAAAATAAATCGACCTTTAAATCACAATGTTGCCTATCATGTTAATGTTATGCATGTTATTCTCACACTGCAATGTTAATCTCGCAAAGTTCTTTAAAGGGCATTTTATTTTCCTGTCAAATACCTTAGTTTACGTATAATCTAGTTATCTGTTACATAATTCATAACAAGTAAAAGAGTACAAAGCATAGATAAATAAGAAGAGATGGTGTTCAAAAATAACAAGCATTTTTTAACAGATACTTCAGTTAATCTCTTTATGATTCACGCTCGTATAACTAATATAGTAAATATAACAATATATTTTATTATTCAATCTGTACATTGCATTACAGAATTTAAAAATCTCACACAAAGCCAACCCTGGTAGACCAAGAAAGACGTTTAACGAATTTCAAGTCCCAAGAAAACATTCTTTGTATGTTTGAGAAAAAGATATAGTGTGACTTTAAACCTTTGAAGCCAGCCGACAACATACAAAAAAAAACTAAGGAAACTGATACCCCTGATACATCCCAATAAAAAATAGTAGAGGAGCATTCAAGAGATTGAGTATACTTATTTTATTTGTACTTTCCTCGATAAAAGGGAAGTTTTGTAATCGTGAAAAAGTCACCCTACGAGAATATTTTAGATTTTCACGTGTTCGGATCCCTAGAATACGAAAAACATGTTTTCCCCATTCAGTAGGTCTATGTGCCGTCCGGCGTCTGTTGTCTGCCGTCTGTCTGTTGGCGCGATAGCTCAAAAACGGCTTGGGTAAAAAACTTTTTGTATGCCGATATATACAGGGTGAGCAGTTAAAAAAACATATATTTTAAAAGTCAGTAGATTTAGACTAAAATTGGTATCTGATCTAAGATAACAGACATAAATTACCTACTTTTCAAAAATTCAAAATGGCTTCCCTGTTTTTACAATTTATACAGGGTATTTTTGAATGATATGCTCATATTATAGGGTGTGATTCCTCAGGTTATTTTATGAAGAAAAGTTCATATGAACATTTGTTTTTTAAAATCTCTGAAAATAGTTTAGATATAATTTTTAATTTTAGCATGTGAATAGGATATAAAACCTATTAACACATATCTACCAAAATTGAAAATAATAAAAGTAGATCGAAAAATGTATGCAGTTGCGGACTATGTTCATATTATGAACTTTATAAAATGACCTGAGGGATCATACTCTGAAATATTAGCACGTCATAATATAGAGGGAAGTTCTGTGTAAAAACTTCTCAAACTGGAATGAAGATTAAAGAAGTTCTTAAATTGATAAATATTAAACAACAGCATGGTGGTTTTATAAAAAATAAATGAATGAGAAATGAATGAAATATGGATTTAAAATAATGTAGAGGCACTCAATTTCGCAAGCAACAATTTGTAAAAATGTGCACTTTTTGATATTAATTAGAGTAGGTATCTAAGGTATCTATCTAACTTGTAGTAGGTAATTAATAAATATAGATTTCTGTTGACTATTATGGGGGTAAATTTTGGAGAGATTATTGTTATTATATCCACCCAATTATGAAATTCTCATTACAAATTGTTACTTCTCAGCGAGGACCACGAGAAGGTAAGAGCACTTTCCTCGCCGGGATGGGAATGGGTAATTGGGACTACGGACAAAGGGTAAAATTAAAAATAAAAAAATATATATTCTATAAAACTAAAACATTAATTCCATAATATGGATAGATGTGGGTTTTGAAAGGTAGGAATTTAAAGGTAAAACAATATATAAAATAAATAAAAAGTTATTTTTTCAATGCTCAGCTCTTACGGTAACGGTTAAATATCAATAACACGACAATACACTTAATTAAAAAACATTAATTTTCTTCTAATTCCAGTTCTTCTATTACTCCTTCTTGCATATCCTCTAATTCACTATCACTATCTTCATTCAAATCAATAATAAATTTATTTCCACCATTAATATGAAAATGTGCAATCTTCATATAATCCTCTTCAAATTTGATCACCTTTTTAATCCTTTTCTGCCAATCTTCTTTGGTAATATTCGATACTTCTTCTTTAATTAAATCAATTACCTTCGTGTCGAATTTTGGAAATGTATTTTTACGTCTAACGTTTTGCTTCAGCTGCGCCCAAATTAGCTCGATGGGATTAAAAATACAAAAATAAGGGGGAAGTCTCAATACAGTATGTCCATGATATTCAGCAATACTATCTATGGCGTATACTTTTTTAAATTGTTTCGTCCGTAAAACTTTAAGAAGTTCTTCTTTCTTATAGCTGTCTTGAAAATACAAATCATTGTCTATTAGAAAATTTTGTATATCCGTTTTCGTAGAGTTCTTATTTGGAATCTTAGTGAGCTGTCGTGAATGGTAGGAAGCGTTGTCAAGAACTATTACACTTCTTGGCTTCAAGTTTGGAATTAATGTTTTTTCAAACCACTCTTCAAAGATGTCGGCGTTCATGTTTTTATGATAATCAACATTGCAGTCTTCCATTTTTTTACCACATAACTTCAATGAATTGTGAACCCAACCTTCGCTTCCTCCGCAATGTAAAATAACCAGCCGTGATCCTTTATTTGCTGGCATTTCGGGCATACACTTCCTTGATCCATCTGTCCATCCCTTCTTAACTGTGTCGTGCGTGTCATACCATGTTTCATCCAAATAGTAAATTTGTCTATTTTCTTGTCTATATTTCGTTATTTGTTCTAAGTATCCATTACGAATATCGATTATTCTCTTGCTTTCCATAACTGCTTGCCGTTTATTTATTGTTTTAAATTTAAATCCCATTTTCTTCAACCAGTTCTGAAGAGTTCTGTCACAGCAGCCCAAGTTATATCCCGTGTTTTCCAATTTTTTTCTTATTATTTCAATTGTAGGTATCTCATTGTTCTTGTAACTGTCGTATATAGTTGTTTTCAATATTTTTACCAAAGATGTATTTAAATGCTTAGTTAATCCGATATCACATCGCTTCTTGCGTTCATAAGGTCCATTTTTTACTAATTTTGATATGGTTGAACAAGGTATTCCAGTTAAATCAGATGTTGCTTGTAATAGTATTTTTGTGTCGAAACCAAACTTCTCGTGCAGATTTATGTACACGTTGAAACATATTTTCTGTGCTTGATAATTCAAATGACTTCGTTTTTTCTTGACTGGGAGCTCTTCATCTAAATCACTACCACAATCACATTCAAAACTACCACCGTCACTTCTACACTCAAAATTTTCACCTTTGTCATTGCACATCACAAACTCGGCGTCGGTTTCACATTCTAAAATATTACGGTCGTTATCAAATTCTAAAATATTATTATTATTGTTATTATTATTATTAATATTATTATTATTAATAATATTATTGTTATTATTATTATTACCATTGTTATCCCAAGGCCTCCATAACTCCATCGTGTTGAATGTACTCCTAAGAAGATGTTCGCTTGACTAAATTGTCTATACGAAGTGAGTATAAATAGCCATAAAAACGTAAAACTGGACTGGCTCGAGGCAGAGGCGTGCAATGGAACAATATAAATGAAAAATGATTATTTTATTTAGGTACATTTCTTATAGAACCTACATAAAATACATCATATTATTATATAAAGTCTAGAGCTTTTGTTTATTACATCTACTAGTGTTGGGAGAATCGGATGTTTTTCAGAATCGAACATTTTGAATTCGATTACTTTTGAGAATCGAGCAATTATTCGAATACAAAAGAATCGAATTATTTACGTTTCGTTTCGAGGTCAGCGTCAGCGACATGAAAATAAACGCAAGCACAAGCGATTCAGCCTCTCGACTCGAGTTCCCTAGTGCTCTCGGCAGTCTCAGTTCTTGTCTCAGGTGCCGCCTACCGATTTGTTCTATCTAATAATATATGGATTATTATTGAATAAATAATAACCATTTTTTTATAGGTCGGTGTCGGCAAATATGTATCGCCGTGACTGCCACTTTTTTTTTCATTGATTAAGTTATGACTTGTTCATAAAATAATAAATCCCAAAATTCCTATACTTCTAAAAATATTTACGTAATATGCCGCAATCAGAACTACTAAAGTACTAGGTATGTTAAATTAAAATTAGTAAATTACGCTTCCTTTGTAATTTTAGTCGGGTCGAATGCACGCTAGAATCGAATACTTTTATAATTTGTATTCGAATAGTCCCATCACTAACATCTACATTTAGATCTAATCCTTTACAACGTGACAAAAAATTCACAACATCTCAGATGCATCCGATGTGGATATTATTCAAACGCGGCATTTATTTCGAAATTCTAAAACTTTCGATGTTACGACACTGGGTCGTGCCACATGTCACAATTCAATTTCTTGCACATTTCTGAATACAGTATTCAAGAATTTGACCAATAATAATTTGGAAGCGACCAATTACATGCGCCGTATTAAACGTGGGAGGTAACATTTGCTGACAGGTAGATGTCCAGTCCATGTGGACCATTCAAATAAGCATACAGGGAGCGATCAACACAAATTTTATTATTTTATTTCAGTGTGTTATGCAGTAAATTAATCGTGCCTCGTATTTATCTACTATTTTTAAAGGTGATGTATCAGTCTCCTTAGTTTTTTTTGTATGTTTGCCGGCTGGCTTTAAAGGTTTAAATCACACTATATCTTTTTCTCCAACTATACATCTGCAGCATATTTACTATTATATACGCGGGCAGAATATAGTTTTCTCACTTAGGGAAAATTTTTAGTAATTTAAATACAAGTGCCAACTCTTTCCCACTCGTAAATCTATCTCATTCGCCCAATCAAGGGCATATTTAAAATAAATCGTTAAAACCGGAGACCTATTTCAACCCTCAACAGGGCAACATTTTTTGTTTTACGTGCCCTTCGTTTCTCTTGAAGCAATAAAAAGTAATGTTTCAAACCTGTATGTTCGTTAGAAAATTTTAACACTCATAAAATTTATGTAAAATGGTTATGTGATACAATGCACAGTTTATAGTCGTAAATAAACCAGTAGGCAGAAGCAATTATTTTAATTTCAACATTCCAAAGCAAGTTATCAAGCAGTTCATCACTAAAATCATATATTCTACAAGTTTCTACAAATATGCAGTCTCTAGTGACTCCCTGTAATAGGAAGGAATCCTTACGTGGGTGGCGTGGATTAAAATGAAAAAGAAATAATCGTCAACTCACGACAGACGGGTTATGTTTAAGGTATGTCATTGTCCCTATGTCCCCCCTCTGGCTATGGCCCTGGTACTGCACGCTTGAGCCACTCGCGCTCATTGTCTCCTTTAATTGTTCTAGTAGTCTTGATAGGCTTGTCAAAAAGATTAATTAACAAGTTTTGCGAACAGCGAGTCTTTCTTGTCAACAGTATTTGGATCAAAAATTAAAATGTATTAAAACATTTTAAAGTAGAATAATTGTTCAATACACATTTTGTTTATTTTTGATCAAAACACTGATGACAAGAAAGTTTCGCTGTTCGCAAACTTGTTAATTAATCTTTTTGACAGGCATATCAAGAATACTAGAACTAAAGGAGACGCATGAGCGCGGACGTCCCAAGCGGTGCAGTGCACACAAACTATTTACTATTTAACAATTAAAATTAATGAGATTATCCATTAAATCTATTTTACGTATATTTTAAAATATCTAAAACAATTTCTGTGAAATGTAGATGAGATTATTGTTATTATATACTTACGGATTTAAAGGTAATAAGACAGAAGTTTTCGCTGCACTCTTCTAATCAAAACCCTATTGTTTTGGTAAATAATATCTACTTGGATAAAATTAAATTAATTTTTTGAATTGATAATGGCTCTACGTTGATATCTAATCTTTTATATCATTCCATTTGCAAAGATGTTTTGAAAGTTTATAGATAGATCACTTGAGACTTGCCCCCATTTTTTTGTTAAAATTTTTTAGTCATTATCATTAATCATCGTCGATATCTAAATAGAATGGCTAGGTACTCCAAAATTTTAATTCTAGGAATACTTATACCTATGACAAATTTTCTGAAATATATTTCTACAGTATATGATAAGTTTCCCACAATGAAACCAGAAGAATGGTCTAGAATAAGCAATGGTATTGATTGAGGTAGAAAAGTCGCGCCAGCCCACTAACGGTAGATGTGTATCCATATGTCCAATCACGGCAGGTAGTCAGCCGATTGACGAGTCTCTCTTTATTTTTCACTTGCAAATATGAAAATAAAAAAAATAGTAATCGTTTGACTTTCGACCGGTAAGGAATTGTTTGGACCGCTAAGATAATATTGTTTACTACGCAAATAATGCTGCAGCTAGAAAGTATGATAATAATACAACAAAATAAACAATCATACCAACTGAATGCAGACAATTCTTCAAGAGACACAGATTCAGAAGAGGAAATTATCAATAAAGAGACCGCATGGACAGTCAAAACTAATAGAAGAAGAAGAAGAAGAAGAAACAAAAACGAAAAATTAAAGAATCTCCAGAGAGCCAACCAGAAACCACAACAAGTGAACAGAAGAGAGAAAATGAACATCCTCAAATAACAAACGTTATAAAAAACAATGTACAAGAAAAACAGCAACTACCCCCACCTAATCATAGCGACTCAAATCACAAACTATGAGCAAATGAGAAAGGACTTACTGCAAAGAAATCTCGTTTTTAATGCCACGTTACTTAACAATGATGAAGTTAAAATAAACACAGCTACTCTAGATATAAAATGGCACACATACGAAAACAGACCTATAAAAGTAATGGTAAGAAACTTACACCCAACGTGCAAAGCAGATAAAATTGCTGAAGTATTATAATGCAATTGGTTCCAAATTTTCAATGTACAGAATATACAAAGAAAAGAAACCAAAAAAGAAGAAAGGGAAGATCAAACTGTAAGACAAGTTATTAAAAAAAGCATTACCGCTATTCATGTTAACATTTAGGAGCGATGAAGATCTCAAGAGAATATATGGAATTAAAACACTGCAAAATCTTATAGTGAAAATAGAGCTTTTAAAAAGTCCAAAACTGGTACCACAGTGTAAAAAATATCAAAGACACGGACACACTCAGCGCTTTTGCATGAGAGATCCAGTATGCCAAAACTCATCTTACGAATGATTGTGATAAATCATCAAACTTACCAGCAAAATATGTAAATTGCAACCAAGCTCACCCTACAAGTCAAATAGGTTGTGACTATCATTCAACCGGTAAGCCAACCTACTGGCCAACAGACAGACATAAAATACCTGATCTGCTCGACTTCTACATTACCAGAAAAGTAGCTGGTAATTTTATGAAATTGAAGAAAATTACGTCTTGATTCAGATAACTCTCCGTTGATGCTGATATTAAACGAAAATATAATCACAAAACGAAACAATCCTACTCTGTGCAATACAAAAACAGACTGGGGAAACTTTAAAATAGAACTAAGCACTAGAATTGAGCTAAATGAGTTACTCACATCAAAAGAATAAGTAGATCTTGAGATAGAAAAACTTGTGGTTGATATAAGCAGCTTGGAATAACACACCAGAAATTAAAAGAACAATAATTGGTAACGTATATCCTCAAGAAATAAAACAATTGATAGAGGAATACCAGAAAGAACTGGCAAACGTCCCGTTATCCTGAAGACAAAACAGCTCTTCATCGACTAACACAACAGTTAAAAACAAACAAAATAAAAAATGAATCAGTTGAAACATATCTAACTAAACTAACAGGTGAATAAATATAGTTTAAAAAAACTAAAAAACACGCTTTTAGAGCATATCAAACTAAAAAGTTAAAAATAATTTTTCAAATAAGCTTAAAACAATAATAAATGGAAAATACTAGTATTATTGTCAGCTCGATGTACGAGAAATATGGAAATATGGCATACAGTTATGGGAATGTGCCAGTAAAACCAATGAAAACATAATCCAACGTTTTCAGAATAAAGTACTACGTGCAATTGTAGATGCACCATGGTACGTAAGAAATGTCGACCTCCACAGAGATCTGGGAATGCCAATAGTTGACGAAGAAATCAAAAAAATTTGAATGACCCCGTTAACACTGAAGCCCTGCAGCTCTTGGATAACCAACATCTGATGAGAAGACTTAAAAGGAAAAAACCATTTGAGTTAGTGAGTGAATAGTACACAAGAATAGTGTGTGAAAGTCAAGGGCAGTGCAGTTCCCGTTTGGAATACCAGAAAAGAAGAGAGGGATACAACTCTTAGTTTTAAGTTCTTAAGTTTGTCTTAAGTATTTTATAATGAAAAATTGCATGTTGGCTATTTTAGCTAGGTGCAAAGCAAATTTAAAAAAAAATTGCAAATATAAGTATCCAATCTTTATTTCGAAGGATTTGTATGGATTAACATTTTGTATAAGCACAAGTACATAAATATATTATTTTAACAAAATTCTAAAACATTTTTATTATAAAAAACTGTTTATACATTTCAAGTGGTCTAGTGATTTACGAAAGGGACTCTTTGTTGACAAAATTATAATATTAATTTGAACCACGATGAATGACTTGCCCTGTAGAGCGGGCGGATAGAATGATTTCAACCGGGCATTGACCATGAGGGTGGTAGCCGCAAAATGATCACTTCTCAAAAATGAGACTTCTAGAGATATTTCTCGGCGATTTTATTAACCTGCAGGACTTTGACCTGGGAAGCTGGATATCCCTAGACACTCCCCAACGGCAGGTTTTTGATGAGTTTATACATTTAACTTTGACAAGCTGAGAAGATGGCTGTCTGTAGATACCCTTCAGCGTCAACCAGCAGGTTTTTGACGAGATGATGACCTGCAGGACTTTGATAGGCTGGGAAGATGGCTGTTTCTAGACACCTTTCAGCGGCAACCAGCAGGTTTTGACAAATTAAGAGGCAGGTTCTATATGCTCCTGAAGGATGCACAATGGCATATAGACACGGTTGTTATTGGGTCTATTCTGTATACAGTTGCTACCGAGCAAGTTGCTTAGAATAGGGTGACCATACGTACAGAATTTCGCTGTATTGTACAGCATTTTCAAAGTTTGTCCAGCATTGGATATTGTACAGCAAACGTATAGAAACGCCGTTATTTGTCCAGCATAACGCTGTATTTTATTGGCTGTCGTTCAGCAATGCAATACATAATTTACTGAAACGTAATGCGAAGCTGAAAAAATAGCGTAACAACTAGTTACGTTGCTGAGAAAGAAATATGTGCCCTTGGATCACAAATATTTTAATAGACCAAAAAATTAATAGGATGTATGTATTGTTAAGATAACAGGAACCTCTCAGAAGTAAATATTATGTATATATTATTTTTCTGTTTTGTTTTAGGACCGTAGTAAAACTTTAGCAAAGAATACCGTAAAGAATTAGTAATCTAATTTGTAATTGACAATTTTATTCAGTATATAAAGGTAAAAATTAGCGGCTTTTATTAAGGTAGGTGGGTAGGTAGTTTTAATGTATTTTTACTAATTTTGACATATAAAGTGACATTTTTTTGTAATCGCATCAAGTGTCAAAATGATCTACTTTGCGCAACCAGTTGCATAATGTTGAACATTATGAAAATGGTTTCGACTAATTCATTACGTCACCAGTTGCGAAAAGAAAAGAAATAAAAATAAACCTGTTTTGGTTTTAAAATCAAAAATATACATTATTATTGAAAGTTTACATCAAAGAAGGGCAGGTTAGCTTATAAAAATAGAATTTGGTTATACTTACAACCTAGTAATATTGTTGTTCTGGTCTTATTTTCCAGTCCAAATCAGCACAAAATAATTAAAATAATACACTATAAAATAACCCACTTTTTAAATAATTTTAATAATAATAAAAATCTCCCTAATTCACATCCTTACGAGTAAATTTCAACCCCTGAAATCGACTGAGTGACTTGTGTAGGGGAAGGGACGGCTATTATTATTATTATTATTTGCCGTGGCGCTCCGGGATGACTTAAAGATGATTGATGGTAACCATTTGACTTAAAGGTGAGGAAACCCCCACCCACCATCATCAAAACGGTAACGCATGGCGATTTTTATAATCGATGTCATATTATAACAGAAATTAAATTTCTGATAAGACGGAATCCATCAAATTCTATAGAGAACCATGCACATAAATTCACATGGTCTTCTGTAGGATTCGAAGCCAGTGTGTCTCTTATTACAAAATTGCTCCTAAATGAATGTGAGCGCCATAGACACCTACGCTACCGTTCCGATAAATAATATAAACACTGCAAGTCGTTGAGAATAAATAATTAATAATGATGTTCTAATCGTGGTTCTATTTGTCAACAAAATGATGCATATGCAACTAACAATACAAGAAAGTAATATTGGTTGTCTTACTGTCAGTAATGTTTAACCAAAGTACAATTTTAGTCAAAATTAGAAAAAAAAATTGTATGTTGTAACATGTTACGAAATGCCGTTTTATGTAACTCGTTTATGTTGACATTCACTTGTTATATAAAATAATGCATTTCGCAACTGGTTCCATAAATAGGTATTTTGTCTAATATTGTTTTTATTACTATTACATCTTAAAAATGACGTAACTTGCATTTTTGAGGAGCCTTTATATAGCACATACTTCTAATAATAATTATTATTATTAGAACTATATACTGTATCGGCCAACGAATACGTTCTAATATCCCTTGGTACAAGTGCGAGTAAAAGCTACAGAGAGTTCATTGGAGCGAGCGCAGAAGGAATGGTGTCAACGTTGCAATTTATACGAATCGACTGCGTTGAAACGTTGGCCAGGCCTTACGGACTGGCATCGCTGGTATTGTTCCTTTTCTGCTTGCGCTAGTGCTGGGGCTCTCTGTAGTTTTCATTCGCACTTGTGCCAAGGGCTATTAGAAGGTATTCGCTGGCCGATGTGCCTATAGTGAGAGCAATTCTCTAATTATACGAATAGAAAAAATAGAAAAAGTTAAATTTTACAATAATTACGAAGAAAAGTAATTTTAACTCGTCACAACAAAAAAAAATATTAATGATTCGTATCTAAATTATATTTAAATTGTTTACCAACCTATTACTCACACACAATTCCCAGAACCAATATTAAATTTTCGATAAGATAAAATTTAAATGAAATTAATTAAGAGTAATCACTATTTATATAAGTCCAGATCCTTCAAAATTATCACATGTCTGTATTATTCTAAACAAATTACATTCACGAAGTAATAATCGTAAATATGGGCCACTACCACAATCATCACCATCACCACCATGGCCATCATCATAATCGAGGTCTAGTAGATGAGATATTACACAACGTTTTTCACCCGAACCACCATCATCATCATCACCATGGACCACCACCTCCTCCAGCTATGTATTACCCACAGTTCCCACAGCCGCCTCAATACTATGGACCGCCACCACCAGGCGTGTGGGTGATGCGTCCGCCATGTGGACATCATGGGTGGACCCATGGGTGCCATCATTGCCATGGTCATCGATGGTGAACGAAGATGTGTATGATATTTCCGGAACCAGAGTGAAGCAAAGTGAAATTGTTTTCAGAACAAAATGGCGGTTTTATTTTTGTAAGCTTTATTTTTTTTTATAATAATATTCAATATTAGGTACGCAATAGGTGTAAGAAATTTGTTCTTTTTTTATATTCATAAAAAATAAATTATTGATTTTTTCAAGGTAGTTTTTGTTTATGTAACGTTTGTTTAATTTATTTATAGTTTAGTTAAAACACTTTATTTATAATTTACCTATAACGTACTAATTAATTTATATAATACTTGGGCACTAACTCACAATTCTAATTTGTTTATTACAATTTGTCTACTGTCCAACACTTAAATTGAATCTTATCGTCCATTGACAAACACGCGCTATTTATTTGGAGCCAGCTCTGTACCAGAACACCCTAGGCGACCCAGAACTTTCATTCACCATATCTGACTTATACGTCGCAGAGCGATTACTCCGACAGCTTCTCTAAGCAGTGCGTTTGTCTCTATATGGCCAGCGCTAGACTTCATAACGCGGGTAAAGTAAACAAAGAACAGACACGGCTTCGCCTCACATTGCCCCCTCCTTAAGAAATAGGTCCTCCTTAAACTAAAACTGATCGATTGTATCTGCAACTGGACCCACTTTTACAATTTTCATTCGTATGGAAATAACAAGGGACGATCTTCGCTATAACCTGAACGCTGAGAGAATAGCTGCAGACCAGTATTTCAACCTAAATATCTTCCACCATGTTTCTAATGATCCTCCAATTTAGCTGGTTCTCTATCTTGGGTATGGCTAGTTTCTGTACATTGGAATCTAGTACATGCTCTCTCAGACTAAGTAATGCTTCTCATACATCATGATAAGTGGATCGATCTCGGAAGGTGTTCTTTGTTACCAAATAGAAAATATAACGCGATCCATCTTGAAGTTTCAATGCTTTTCCAGGAGCTGGTAACTGATCTTGAAATTCTCACAATCGACCAAACACAAAGGCCAGACCTCAAGCGTCGTTGATGTTGGTGGAAGTACTATGGACCAGCGAGTAGTCTTTAGAAATCGTGAGCGGGTCTTGTTGTTGCTTGGTTGTAACACCATATCTTGCTTTTCCGGTACCTCCATATACACCAATAAATTCTTTAAAGACAAGGTCAGTTGATTCTTGGAGCTGCTTACTCCTTCTTTCTCGTCATGGTTACCCTCAAACGGCACCAGCCGGTTTTGGTGAACTACCTTCGGTTTACCGTTCGGGATCTTACTTATATGGTAAATAACTTTTTTCTTAATGAGGTAATAATAATAATTATACTTATTCAGGAAGCAGAATCCATATACATAAAATAGTGAAACACAAGAAGTTTTAACAAAAATACAAGGATTATCTACTATACTGAAAAGGAATCGAATTCATCGTAGCCTATCAAAAAACAGACTAAAATGGTTTTCAATACGCCCGGTCAAAATTTATAGTTTAAATATAAACACCCCTTAAATGTTGTAACGTGATCTCTAGTTATTCTATCTACTTGTATAATGTGTTTGAGCTCAATTGATTGGGCGTGGGTTAGGTTATTAAATAACTCGAATAACTTTGAAAAAGAAGTTGAGAACCACTATATTTAAAGCTTACTATACTTGACTTCAGATTAGTGATAAAAATTTAGAAAATCACTAACCACTAACAAATTATATTTAAACCATGCTTTAGATAAGGTAGTAGCAAATTCTAATTCACATAGTTTTACTAAATTCAAATTTAAGATGATTTATTCAATTGCACTTATCTGTTGTTAAAACGAGGTAATAAAAGAAAAGAAAGGTATTATTGCATGGTATATCTTCAGGAAACTTCTTCAAAGGGATTCGGGATCCTTATTCGCAATTCTGCAACTTGAATGATCTCGTGATATTTGGTATCCCAACTCAAACTCGAAACTGTCTAGATCTTCCAGATATGAATCAAACCACGGTCTTCAGATTGTACCAAAACCAAAACAAACTTCTAGGTATAAAAACCATAAAACTTCTTGATAGGAATTCAAAAACGTCTAGATATAAATCCAAATAAACCGTCTAGATATAGCCATGCTAAAAAGAAAGGGTTAAAATGTTAAGACAGGAAATAGGAAATTTGAACAGGATTTAGATAAAATGTTTTAACTATTAAATGAACAATTTAAAACTATTAAATGAATAATTTCACAGAGACTTAAATTAATATGAAAAGGAAAAATCTTATTTAATACATTTAAACATAGTAAAGCATAATATCTTATTCCAAAAAAATTATATATAAATTATCCATGTGTTATCCAGTGTTGATATTGAGGTTATGTTTGGAACTTGACAATTATTTTAGAAATCCTTGTATAAAATATATATTTGCAACAATATATTAGTTTAAAACTTACCTTATAAAATCAGACGGATTTTACGATAGATTAAAATCATTTAGTACATCGGATGACCAAGATAATTTAAAATGAATTCTAGTGAATTCGTTGACATTCTAGTCAAAAATGATTCTCAGAAGGCGAATCAAGGAAGAAGAAAACGACAAATGACATTTGAGTAGAGGTGATTGTGTCAAAATAACGAATAACGGTTCCAATCGTTACAATTTAGTACACATATAAATACATAATAGATACATATAAAAAAAAGGTACGGCCCATCCCAAGACCTTTAAAGCTTCGGAGAATAACGCTTTTGTCTTCTTGGCTTATGGAGCCAGACTTTGTCGGCTTCCTTGAAACATCCTTCTGTGGCATGGGTATCGTTTTGCTTCTTCATGCTGTCGCTGACGATTTTGAAGATGCGAGCGAACTAATTCATGCATGTCCTCCATTTTTCTTCGTAGCTGGATCACATAATCTCACGCCTGAACAGGTGTTTGGCCTGTTAATTCATTAACAGTGGATCTATATGCTATTGCGTAGAGCGAAAGATAATCATCCCAATCTCGCTGATGGTTGGAAACTACTTTTGACAGGTATTTGTCAATGGTTTTATTCATTTGCAATATCCAGCAATATCTAAGGCAATCTTTTCAAATGGACTCCGACGTTGTACTGCTTCATGGGGCCTTCCTTTTTCCGTTACTCATAGCACAGGTGGTACATTCTTTACACCAGTCTTTTACATCATCGGAACTGCTCAGCGGTTGTGTGCCAACTGAGCGCGTCTCCGGGTGGTGGAAAGGAGGACGGCCAAGTTTCCCTTGGTTAGTGGTAGACATAAGTAGAGTGCGAGAGCCTAAAAACCCTCAAAATCTTTTGCGAAGGCTACCGCCGCGAACCAACTCCCCCTAAGGTGTAAGGTAACGTGCCGACGGATGAATTGTCGCAGGGGCAGATGCGGCAACAAACGCTCCCCTGAGGGAACCTGGCGGCACCCTCTTGTATCTAGCCTTGCCGGCGCATGCGGGGCTCTGCGACGGTCGACATTTCCTTTCCTAGCTACTCGTGGGAACCATATGGATTCACAAAAAGAAAAACCCAAAGAGGCTGGACGTCAACACTCACCTCCATCAAAGGAGACTGGACGCCAAAGTCCAACTCCGGCGCAGGAGGCTGGACGGCGACGATCACCTCAAAAAAAGGAGGATGGACGTCAACGCTCACTTCCTGCAAAGAAGCCTGAACAACAAAGTTCAGCTCCCGCGCAGGAGACTGGACAGCGACACCCACCTTCAAAAAAGGAGGATGGACACAGTTCACCTCTAACTAACAGGCCCCGGAGAGGCAAAAGAATCTCTGGGTCTGAAGCAAAGAGGAGGAAGAGGGATAAGCTGCAGGCAGGCAGTAATACGGCAACCGCCACCCTCAGCAAACTCGCTCACTCCAAACCAAAAAGCGGCCTAATCAAATCCCTAGACAGCGACGCTAGTTCTGCCTCCACAAGAGGCCAGGAACACGACGCAACTAGGAACAAGGAAAGGCCGCGATCTCACACCTCTTCCGAGGTAACGCCCCGGAAGGGGAAAAACCCAGACAGGACCACAAAGTTCTGTCTGGGATAAGCTACAAGGATGCAGCTAAGAGCCACCTGAAAGTAGCTATAATAGACAAGGATAACCCTTACGGTAAGATAACCACCGAAAGAGAAATCCTTGTCAAAAAGACACCGATGGTAGAGCTGGACAAAATAATCTTGTCCGCCTCCTGCAGCAAAACCAATCCACCCACATTCAGGTCTTGGTCGCACTCTGGTGAAATCATCAGAGTAACCTGCGACGATGACCTGACGTTGGAATGGCTAAAAACCAAGGTACCGACTATAAAAACATGGGAAGGAGCAACAAGGGGAAGCGCAAGCTGACCTTGACGAGAAAGAGGTTGTGCTCAGGCGACTTGAGGGGCAAAAACCAAACTTGCATGTGGCGAAATGGTGCTCCTTCCACCATGAAATCAAAAAAGACCCTAAGGGCCATCTCGTCGTCTTCGGCATCGGAGACGAAGACATGGGAACTCTAAGGCCAAATCAATGAGGATGAGCTATGCGTTCACCTCATTGATTATAAGTCCCAAGGTCGAAAAAGAGGCCGAAGTGGGGCCCAGTGAAGACTCCTTGGTAAAGGACTCTCTTCCCCCCCAATTTACGCCAACGGTGGAGGACGGCGAGCCAGAAAAAATGGTAATCGATGACCTCCAGCAAGAAAACTCCGAGGAGCCACAAGAGACCACTCCCTCTCCACTTTCGGAGGAAGGGATGGTCGAATAATTAACCACCAATTTTCAACGGAGGACCGGGAAGCAATAAAAGAGGTAAAGTTTATGCAATGTAACTTGCAGCACAAAAGGGTGGCTACGGCAACTTTATGCCGCCGCCTTGATGAGCTGCAAGATACCATAGCACTCATCCAGGAACCCTGGTTAATAAAAACCAAAATTTTAGGCCTTAAAAATCTAAATGGTTCAATTTTTAGCTTCCCCAGCAACCAACAACCTAGGACAGCCATTAACATTCCTAGGAAATACAAAGCCTACTCAATGGCACACCTTTCCACCTCCGATTTAACTGATGTTAGGATGGAATACGCCATCAAAAGGGAAAAAAAAGAACGTTAATCCTGGCATCTGCATACCTCCCCTCCGACGCAACCACGCCACCAGAGGTTGCGACTCAAACGCTCATCACTTCAGTTGGGGCAGTAAGGATAACAACGCTAGAGGTAAGTCACTTTATGATTATATAATTACCAAAAATCTTTGTATTTTAAATAAAGGTACCACACCAATATTTTTAAACTCTCGCAGTCAAACACTAATAGATATCACTGTATCCACAACTGCTAATCTGTAAATCAATTCTAAACTGGCAAGTGTCTGATAACATTTCGATGTCAGACCACTGCTGGTTAACATTCAAAATAAACTTGATGTTGCCGACCTCCACGCTATCTCGGAACCCTAGGAAGACGGACAGGGCAATCTATGCCCACCTTCTCCAAGAGGCTCTGAGAGAGATGGAGGCCGAAACACCAAACAATAATTCTGCTTTGGAAAAGTACTCGAACACTATCCAAAGTACAATAAACAATGCCTATAAGAAATCCTGTCCTCTGAGGCTGGTCCAACACGATCAGACGACTACTGCATGGTAGTGTCACGAGATCACCTCAGTAAGATGGCTAGGAAATCTTTTAATAAGGCAAGAACCACAAAACTCAAAGAAGACTGGGATACTCATCTCAAAGAATACAAAATCGTCAGACAAAAACAGAGAGATGCATGGAGATATTACTGCGAAGAAATCGAAGATTTCCCGCAGGCAGCGAGGCTTCAAAAAGCTCTCTCAAAAGATCCACATCGAAGCATTGGTGCACTAATCAAAGAGGATAGCACGAAAACTGCCAACCTCGAAGATAGCATCAAACTTCTGCTGTCAACACAATTCCCTGACTCAGTCATCAAACACGTAGCGGACTGGGCAGAGGAAGAATACAATCCATCTGTCTATGATTGGCAAACTGCCAAACACATTGTAGACGATGAAAAAATTAGATGGGCAATATCCAGCTTCTCTCCATTTAAATCGCCAGGACCTGACGGTGTCTATCCAGCCCTACTTCAGTGGGGTCTGGAAGAACTCACACCGCACCTGGTGGGTATATTCAGATCCTCGTTGGCTTTGAAGTATATCCCCAAAAAATTAGTCTGACATCGTTTTCCATTAAGACATTGGAAAGGCTATGCGAAAGATACATAAGGGACACGGTGATTACAACACCGTTACACCCAAACCAACATGCATACACCCCAGGCAGATCTACTGATTCAGCCCTTCATCTAGTTGCTGGCCGGATAGGAAGATCCCTGGATAATAAGGAGTCCGCCTTGGGTGTTTTCATAGACATAGAAGGTGCTTTTGATAAAACCACCTTCCCAAAGATAATACACATGGAGATAATACACTCACTAACCAACAGGAATGTTCCACAAATGGTTAGTGGGTGGATACATAATAATAATAATAATAATAATAATAATAATAATAATAACGTCTTTATTATTTCTATAAAAATACAAAACAAAATATAATTATTTTATAATAAAACAAAATATAGAAATAATGGGCGAAGTTCATCCTTTGTAAATGTTTGATCATTTACAAAGCATGTTCTACCACTTAACATGCTCTTAAAGCGAGCAGTAAACATAAGTGAAGAAGATGTGAATATAAGAGGCTTGGTTGCGAGGGGATGTCCACAGGGAGGGGTGCTATCACCTCTACTGTGGAATATGGTCCTCGGCACTCTCATCAGCCGCCTAAATAATGACAGTCACTACACAATAGCATATGCAGATGACCTAGTCATTCTGCAAACAGGGAATTTTGAGAACATACTCTGCGAACGAATGCAAGTAGCTCTAAAAAATATCGAACAATGGTGCAAGGATCATTCACTGTCTATCAATCCTAAAATGACAGAAATGGTTCTTTTCACAAGGAAAAGGATGAAAATGGAATTAAAACCTCCAGAACTCCTAAACACAAAACTAAACTTTGCAAGAGATCTGAAGTACCTAGGTCTCACCTTTGACAGCAAGTTAACATGGAACTTGCATTTAGAAAATAGAGTTAAAAGAGCATACATTGCTTATGAACAATGCCACCGAACCGTGGGGCGCACCTGGGGTTTCTCCCCCAGAGTCGTCGCATGGACTTACACGGCTATCATAACTATGCTAACATACGGTGCAGTTGTCTGGGTACCGAAAACCCAAAAATTAACAGCTATCCGTAAAATAGAACAAATTCAAAGAACAGCATGTCTCAACATAACAGGAGCCATGAAAACAACACCGAGCAGGACCATGGAAGTCATTCTCAGTCTCACTCCCCTTGATATTTACATCAAGGAGGTTGCTCTGACGACAATGACACGCCTCCGCACGGTTGGAATAGAACCTGATCTAGGATCTGGTGAGGCGAGACGTCGCTTTTGGCAGGAGGCGCTCGACACGCTCCCACTGCTTCAAGCTAACATGGACTCCATCTCTCCGAGATATACCTTCCATAAGCCATATAAAGTTATAATAGAACAAATAGAAGAGCCGGAAGTGGCAGGTACGATTCATATCTACACCGACGTTTCTAAAACAAAACAAGGCTCAGGATGTGGAATATACTCCAGATTCTTAAACCTAAACATAAAATGGGCTGTGAGCAATAGTGCCAGTGTAGTTCAAACAGAGCTAACGGGTATTCTCATAGCAGCAAAAGAAATAACCAGAAACGATATCACTGGAAGGAACATGCTCATCTATACAGATAGCAGACACTACTTACCCTGAACAGACCACGAATTTACTCAGGGTTAGTACTAGAATGTCACGAAGCTTTGGCCGAAGTATCCATAAACAATGTGGTCACCTTAAGATGGATCAAAGGTTACGCCACATCGAAAGGTAACCGTCTTGCTGATTCACTAGGCA